>PVJI01000245.1:0-312421 GCA_004026765.1 Micronycteris hirsuta | reverse complement strand
AAAAATAAAACCATTTATATTAACATAAATAACATCTTTTATAAAAAATAACTATAATTTCCAAAACTATAAAAAATGGTGAGTGGACCGACATTGTTTTACATGTTTGTACATCAAATGTCTGATTCCGTGGAACATAGGTTCCCAGATCCGCTTTGGATTCAGTGTGTCGTGATATGTTGTTTTACTTAAAATATATGGAGGAAATCTGGCCTCACACACATATGTAGTTGAAAAGGAAGGAATAATTTAATCGCCTTGTCATATAATTGTAGATAGTCTTCTTTAATACCCTTCTAAAAGTCAATAAATAGCAGTTTCATAAAAGTTAGTTACATATCAATAAACTCATCATGCTCTGTTACATTAAAACCCATCAGTCCATCTTGAACTTTAAATGGATCTTTTACCCCGACATGATTTATAACATCATGCTTTTAGAAAATATTGGTTCACTAAGTCATGCAAATCGTCCATATGTTGACACATTTGTTTTATAAAAACCACGACAGTGCATTCATTAACATCACCACTGATCTCATAAGAAAAGCCCTTTAGTATTAGGATGCTGTCAAGCTCACAATGGTGGGTGCAAGCTTTTCATAATTTTAATTTTTGCTTGAAAGCTCAAATTTATCATTGTCAACAAATACTGTCAATTGTCCTCCTTAAAGCAATAGGCCCCCCCCTTCCCCCCCCCCCCCCCAGAAAATGATGGTTCTTAAAAGCTACAGCTGGAAGTTCCTTCCCCTGACTCCCTGTCACAACAGTTCCGCACTCATTGCTTCTGCAGGCACAGGGCTGCTGCCTCCCGGGGCGGGGAGGGGGGGGGCGTGGGGGAGGAGATGTCTGTGGGTCAAAGGTGAATGAATGGTTGACCTGCCCAATGAGGGACTCAGGCCTAGCCCTTTCCAGGACCATAAAGCAACAACAGCCTCCGGTCTACGTGGTCTCCCCACCTGAGGTCTCATCCACACGGCAGTGAACATTACAGGCCCACTGACCACCGGGGAAAAATGACTCAGGTTTCTAATTTGTCAATTGGGAGCATTTATAGCTAACTCAGTAACTCCAGAGAATGTCTTTGGGGATAGACATATTAAGTGTAGTTCAAACAGAAGCTGGAATATATCAGGAAATCCAAACTAACACTTAATATTAAAGATTGTAATAAAAGCAGAGCTTTTGTTTTTCTTTTTACACCTTCTTTTCCTCTCCTTTATCAAACAACTTCAAGTATATCTGAAAATGAACATTCTCTGTATACTCTAAATTCTGTGTTTCTTGAAAATAAAGTGATTTCTTTCCATCCCCAAATTCTTATCTTCAAACTATCTTGTCAACGGCCTGGGCAGCTCGTTTGGGCTTCTTAAATAGCGGAAGAGTTAGGACAATGCTTTTAATTTTGAAAATACTATTATTATGAAAGAGTGCCAAAGTCTTCAAAGCTGGTTCTAAAATTTAAAACAAAGTAAGATAAGTGAGAGAAAACTTACATTGCAAACCTAGTGAAAGTAGTCAGCTCGAGCACAGTGATAGAGACTTCAAAATAAGAGAGGCAGAGAGAGGAAGAGAGCGGCGGAAGATAGGAAGGAAGCCGGGGAAGAAGAGTAAAGTTTGGAGAGGGTGAAAAGGACGTTTTTGGAATTAGGGGTCCTGTGGACCAAAGCTGAAAATAAAGTACCTGGAATGGTCATGTCACTTGCTTTTTCCCCTAGTGGGGTGTCGTTGCTCCAGTAAGCACTCCATAGGAACAAACCCAAATTGGGGTAGGAAAATGTGCAAGGGAACCAGGCCATGGGCCTTCTGTGATTTGTCCTTCACTCCCAGGAGCTCGTCTTGAAAGAAAGCCCCTGTTGTAGAGCCCACGGCCGGGGCCCTGGCTCACCCCCGCCAGCGCTCAGCCAGCAGCGGGACTGCTGGGCGTACTGGAAGAGCACTCGGCCGCATAAAACGGGAGTCTACAGGGCACGTCATCGCTGCCGACTTGGCGCCGCTAACGGTTGGTCTGTCTTTGCCCCTTGTCCACAGAGCCGAAAGTGAGCTGCAAACTAGGCCGGTCTGCGTCCACATCAGGCGTGCCCCCGCCGTCCGTCACTCCTCTCAGGCAAGCCAGTGACCTGCAACAGAGCCAGGTACCATCATCGTTAGCCAGTCGTGATTGACTTCCTGTGATGCAACATGCCAAACGCTTCCACCTCTGTCTGTCCTGTGTCGCTGTAGACGACGTGTGCATTGCTTTCAGTTCCCTCTGTGTGTATGGGTCCGGGGGGAGGAGCGTGGCGGTCTGTGTTCCCATCCAAAGAAGCGGGTCTTTCTTCCCTGCGACTGGGTGGACTTTCTTTTGCTGTTACCAAACCGTTTGTGTCTGTGATTTCCATCCTTTTGTAACGTAAATGTAGAAAACCTGTACTTTATGTATTGGCTTCATGGTTATTTTTAAAAGTTCTTTCTCTCTTCCATGTTTCGTGTACTTTTTATACTGTCTCTGAAAATTTATCAACATTTGATAAATTTATCTACTTTGTTTTATGTAGATTTCCTTTTAAATGTGTTGTCTATGACACAGATGTTGTCAATGAATTTGTACATATCTTTTAGCTCTTATCCTATTACACTGTAATATTTGTGGCCATTTAACTTTTATTTTTATTTAGCTTGGAGCATGATTGTGAGACACTGTGAATATTGATGTCCTTATAAATATTCATATACCAACTGATTTGGATTGCACACGGCAGCTAGTCTTCTCTCTTAGGCCATAGAGACAAATTGACGTACAAAATAATCTAGATATTTACCAAACGTCGTAGCTTAATAAGGCAATCTTTAAATAAATGCCATTTTCCTCTTTTACCAATCATACCAGGAATGTTCTCAGAAAGGGGATGTAAGTATTCATGCATGGTAAATGAGATCTCTATTATCACCGGAAAAAAAGAGACAAAAAATAAAGGCATAAACGAAAAATATCATCTAATCCTTCACAGTGCAGTATGTTGCTCTGATGTTCATTTGGGTCCATGGTTGTATGTGGGGAATTTATTATGGGGGAAATTACATGTTACTATCTGTAATTCACCCCATAGAAATTCAATAGCTTGACTTAATTTTTTGACCCGTAATTGTCACTGGTGTGAAATAGGGTATTATCACCCTGCCGCAGAACCTCTCTGCTCCTCAGCTTTAATCTTTGCATTTGTGAAACCCTTATGAAATAGTAAATTATGAAACGGGGTGAAACCTCCAGGAGAAACACAAAACCAAACATTAAGAATGGAGAGGCTTTTGCCCTGGCCGGGTGGCTCAGTTGGTTGGAATGTCCCATACACCAAAAGGTTGAGGGTTTGATCCGCATGCCGGGCACACTCCCCAGTCAGGGCGCGTGTGGGAGGCAATGATCGATGTTTTTCTCTCCCTCTCTTTCTCTTCCTTTCCTCTCCTTTCCCCTGTCTCTAAAATCAATAAAAGTGTATTCTTGGGTGAGGATGTTAAAGAAGAATAGAGAAACTTCAACTGCATGTTCTCTTTTGCATTCCCATGCTACTGTTATTATAGCTGTGACTAGGTTTGCTAAGATTGTGCATGCCCTATCCCAGCCCTAAGTCCGGTAGACCCAGCACACACGCATTACAAGATTTCATCTGATCAGTTGTATGTACACTTCCGAATGCTTCCATCCATTTAAGGTTTGGTGATGGGAGAAAACAGTGCCAGGAAGAAGAGGGAGCGGGATATATGCTGGGCTGGGGGGGGGGGGCTGTGTCCCATCCAACAGAATGTGATGAAGGGGCTCCTTTTCTACCATTCCTTGTTCAAGTGTCAGGCACACATTTTTGTTGTTGTCGAGAATCTGTGATATTCCGGGCCGTCCTCTCAGTCCTGAAGGGAGAGAAGGGTCGGCACTGGGCTTGCACCTTCACACAGCTGATTCGATCGTTCGCTCAGGGTTTCATCACAGGACGGAAATGGGGGGATAAAGGCGGGAATAGAACACACATCCAATCAGCAAAAGCTGAATTCACTTCATTAACACATAGCTTCCCACCACACAAGCTATGCAATAGGTGTTAAATGACTCCCATTGTTTTCATTCTGTGTGGAAGTTAACTTGACAAGTGTTTACAAGTATTAAAAAAGCCCAATTGGGGGGCGTCGAAAATGCCACTAAATTTACAATGTAATGTCAGCAACACAGCGGAGAAGGGTTTATCTGCACTACCTTCAAAGTGCAAAATAAAGTGTTATGTTCACCAGGATTATGTTACAAAGAAATTATAGTTATTTGTCATAAGAATGATATTTACCAAAGAGATTGGGCCTGGCCCTCCCTGTGTAATGTGGAATACATTCATGTTACAAATGGGAATGTCAGTGGTTATATCCATTTATTGTCATTTATGATGGCAGAGTCGCGTTAAAATAATGCAAGCGCCAAACCAACCCACCGACCAACCAGCAAGAAGCATGGACCTTATGTGATGCTTTTACCGACCTTAACAGGCCTGCCTGGTTGGTTTATACAGCTGTGAGGCTTCAGGACTTGGCGAAGGTCTCTATCATGAGTGCCATATTTAAAAAAAGAAGGGAGATTTTGTCGTTACCTTTAAATAGCAGCCAAATCCAGTCACATGCATAAGGAAAAGTGGGCATTATTTGATTTGCACTTTCATGCCAAGAATTCAGAAACTCAGATGACTTTTCACAACTGACTAGAGCAGGGGCCGAGAAATTCTGACGTATTACTTAGGCTTTATACGCTTGTTAACTTTTGTGTGTTTCAAGTGGAAGAATGGTTGGGTCTCCATTGAAAGGCCAGTGGCCTCATGACCAGTCTCTCTATAACTCCGATACTGAGTAGAATGAAGTTAAGCAAACCATCCTTTGCTCTCATTGAACCCCTCCCCCCACAATCCAAAAATCTTACCATTTATTCCCTTAGGAGTAGGAAGTAGAGTATAATAAACAAGAGGATGTTTATCTCTAAGAAGTCTTCAACCAGTTGGCAGATAGGAGTGGGGGCGGGGCAAGCGGACCATGAGGATGCTCTCCACCTGACTTTACCGTCAATTCCAGACCTGCGTGTGGCGCTGTCCTCAGCATCCGAGTTGTCGGCTTAGCCTGCCAGGGCTACAAGTACAAGTGTGAAGTAGCTTAAGTATAGACTCCAGCCTCCTTGAACACACAGAAGGGATACAGAGTCCTTTACGGTTCTTAGATGAAGTCTGCAGGATGAAACTACATATCATTTGTTGTCATCTCTGTGTCAGGGCCTGCTGAGAGCGTCCCCACCCCATGGGTATAGCTATCATCCCACAGCACAATTGAGGACACAAGGGGACATTACATACCTTGTCCATGCTTTGTACCTCTTAAATGCCAACGTCTACAATCTTATCTACTCCACTGGATAAACACAGAGATGTGGAGGAAGTGAGACTTCTGGTAGAATCAGCCACTCGCTGTGTGACCCTGGATACATTCTTCAGCTTTTCAAAGTCTGCTTTCCTGTCTGTCAAATGAGGGCAGTGTTCTCTGCCTTGCCTCATTGTTGTTGAGGATTAAAGACATATGTACATAAAGCCCTGGACAGATAATACTGGCTAGAAAAATAATAGTTCTTTCTCCTTTCCCTTCTCACTTTCCCCGTTTCCAAAAATTCAACTTCCTGCTCGCTGCAGAATCCCAAGTGGGAGAGTCCTTCTATTCGGTGGTATTCCAAAGGAGGTGGGGGGGGGGCACAGAGGGCTGGCTCTGTCCACCTGGTATCACTGTCCTTGTATGGAATGGCTAGCTCATGGTAATAATAAAAAGACAGGTTTGTAGTCCGTTTTATTAGTGACTTTAAATTCTCTAGACAGCGCATCTTTGTATTGCCATCGTTTTGAGACAGAACGGTTTCTCCCACCCGTCCTTGATACACTTGATATGATGTCTTCATTATTTCTTCTCCAAATAGAAAATTAGGCACTCAGTTAGTTATTGTGTAACAGGGAGTCTATCTGGCATGGCTTCTCACCTTGTAGATCCCACGTGTGGCTTTGAAGCAAAGCGAGTAGAAGTCAACTAAGGGTTATCTTTTCAGAAACACCTCCTGCTCTCGAATACAACTTACCTCCTATTTGAGTTAAAGTGTGAGTGAGCGGGAGGGGCATGTCAAGGCTGCACAGGAAGCTGTTACCTGCTAGGGCCGGGAGGAAAGATGCAGAGACACAGGATAAGTTTGTCAACAACGTCAGCATTTACTCAGAGCGTCCAGACCACTGTTTTAAATGCCTTGTTTTCTGATAGGCACATGCACTTACCCGGGAGCATGTTCAGTATAATTTTATATAGCCTTACATGGATTTAAATTTTTTGTTTGTTTTTTTATTTTCCCTTTTAATGAAGAAATGCATTATAAATTGTTATGTAAACGTGAGGACTGAAGTTTAACAGCTTTCAGTCTAGCCCAGTGAGTGGGTGTGAATATACAGCTATCAGTCGGCACTACTTTGGATTTCTTAAGCAAAGTCAGTCCATGGAATGTATATTTTAAAAAATCTTTTGGGCCCTCATTTACTCCTCAGCAAATGCCAAGGGTGGTCTGGTTTACTGTGTGAAGGGAAGCTGAAGATTTCAACTTCATTTACAGTTTATTCCAAGTGGTTTCAAGCAGGTCTTTCAAGTTTCCAGTTCTATGTCAATGTTTATCAACAGTTAGAGAGTAGAGACTCTGGGAGGTTGTTGAAAAAAAATTTAGTTGCTAGATTTATTCCACATGTCCATATAGGCGAAAGTGAAGCTTGGTCTCCAAGCCGAGAGGTCAAGTTACCAGTTTACTGCTGTCGATCTTGCACGAGCTGTACACAGACAGGTGTTGGAGATTGGTAACTGCAGTTGAGAATTTAATGAGACGGTCGTGCTCAGCTGGCAGTTATTAGCAGAAGTCCTGGTCCTAGAAACCTTCTGCGCCAGAGGCTGTTAACTATCGAAACCTGTGCTGGCCGGCCTAGCTCGGGAAAGTAGCAGAACTTTAGGTGGACACATACCGCCACCTAGTGTCTGAAGTGCGCTTTGCAATTTGTGCATGGGTTTTAAAAACAAGGGACTCTAATAGAACTGCTTTGTGACAGAAAAGATACACTGCTTGGGATAATAGACATAATGCTTATAAGAAGTCCATGAAAAATGTTATTGGTGATACTTGTTTTCTTTCGTTTTCATTACTTTATTCCTGCAGTTTTAGGTTGTCTAACTTGTGAATATACTTTTCTGTACTTCTGGGAGAGGGAAAATAACAAATCACACCCAGTGATCTCTGAGAGTTTTGCATTATTTATATTAGATTCAGCTCTTTCCATTAGGATTTATGGCATCTTCTGTGCCATGGGATTCCCTGAGTCCAATCTGAGCCTGCAGGTAGGGCGAGCAGTATCCCAATCTTCAGACCGAATAGAAAACTAACAGAAAGCCTGACTGGCTGATGGAAAAATCCCTTCTTGATTGCTTGTGTTTGCTATTAACATGTTTGCAACATATCGCTTAAGATTCTTTCCTGGAATGAGCCGTCTCCCTAACTAGAGGGCAAATTTAACCCCAACTTAAGGTACGTGTGGATTAGGGAAAAAAGCTTACACGATATCAGTATCGGCTGTGAGCCTACTACACTCGACTCAGAATGGAAAATACATCCTCACTCTGAGTGCCTTACCCAGAAGTACCAGAGATCCCTAATCTCTCTACCCAGCCCACCTGCTGGACAAATCATCCTCTTCACTCTGTGCGGACAAGTCATTGTCTTCATTGAAGGATAAACATCATCCTTCAGGCTGAGATGGATTCCCAAAGTGGCTTTGGTTGAGTGCCTATTCGTGGGGCAAAAGTAGGTGTAAGTTGTTCATATGGAAAGTAAAATGTACAATAATTCGTACATAACGATACAAGAATAAACTCCACGTTTCACATACGTCTGCAGCTCTACTTTTGCCACGTCTTGCATGTGCTGGTGGCACAGTGTTTATAATGTCATATCGTCTAATGTTATTTTCACATCCTGCACATGAAGTAGGTACTATTTCCCCCGTTGCATTGATGAGAACACGGACATCAGAGTTTTTGCCTGTCTAACAGCTAATGGGTGGCTCTGTGGACACGAGCCATAAACCCAGGTGGTTCTGTCTGCTAAGACGTTGTTTTATTTTCTACCGGAAATAGCTGCATCTCCGAATTTGCTTTCATTATAAAGCTCACCTTCCTTCACTTTCATTCATCCATTTATTTTATAATCCTTTGATTTTCCAGGTCTTACATTTTTAACTTTTTTAGATTAAAAGCTGCACAGCAGAGGGTCAGATTCAACTAAGGCTTCGGCTGAGCAAGGCACCACCTAAGATCAGAATCTCTGAGGGAGAGACAGGGCTGGGAGTGTGACTCCGGGAGGAAGACAGGTGCCTCTCATTGGTGTATCATTCTCTGTGGCACATGGACTAGCATTGTGAGGAGTCAGCTATGCGTGTGGGCGTGCATCTGTGTGTGCGCATGTGTGAGAGCACAAACATTTGAGCACCTCTAACTTTCTGTTGTCGGTAGACACCAGGCTCTTTCATAGGATCGCAAGAAGGCAACTCAAGGACCCACACACGAGAGACTGTGGTGTGGAAAGATGCTTTGCTGGTGTGGAAGGCTGCCCCTGTGTCTTCTCTGTGTCTGTCCTGCCAGGGAAAAAGTCCAACTGTGTCTGCGGCAAGGCCGAAACAAAAGCCAGCGTTCAGAGCTATGGCTTCCCATTAACGTTCCGTGTTTTGGAAGCCATCAGCCGTGGCCCTGGCAGCTGCTGGACTCACCTGAAAGTGCTCCCAGGGTAGAGAAAGTGCATGAACAAATGGGCTGAGTGCGCCACCAGGTGGTGAGAGAGAGAGAACACGCACATACACAGTTTTTTGCGGGGGAGGGGCGCGCTTCTTTGTTCCCCTGGGATTATATTCAGGAGCTTTTTCAAAATGACCAGCTTCCCCAGTTTCCGTGGGTGTTTGATGGGTCCATTTCCCAGCCAATCCTTCCTCCCCGGCGAGACCAACAGCCCTCTTCGGTCGAGCATCTCCTGCTGTGCCTCCCAACAACCTGGTGCCTGAGCGGGAAGGGGCGGAGCGTTAATCACCTGGCTGGGGCACCGCTGTGGTCCCCTGGGGTGTGAGGCTGCAGCCTCCTGGTGAAGCAGACAGGCCCATGCCCCCCAATTTATTACATTCAATGTCTACTTCCCTTTGCTTTCCTTTTTATGTATCACTAGTTAACTGCCTGCGGTAACATTTCCTTGTTCCGAAAAGAAAATAAACCCCTCAGACACAAGCGCGTGTTAATACCGGCTTTTAGAGTGCTGGCGTGGATTTAACCAACGCGGCCCAGAAGGCAGATGATGTATTCACCAAGACTCATCTGGCTTCTGGGCGGCCGCAGCAATCCTATGAACAGACACTCTGCAGGGGAAAGGATACCATAGTGTCGCCTCGAGGACTTTGTTTTCTAAAGTAAATGCTGTGTCAGAAAGAATTAATAATCCCTGGTGGTCAGCTATTTTGACAGGGATGGTATTTGGAATGCTGCATTTAATGAGTTACTTCCCCCCAAATAAGGAAGTTATTTGGAGGACCAAAAGGTGTCAAGAGTGATGTTACCTAGCGCAGTCAACTTTTTATATCAAAAGGGGTAGAGGCTCTTTCTGGAGAAGCCAAAAGAGCCAGAGCCACTTATTATTCAGGACACAACCTAGAAAGGCCCCCAGACTGTGCTGTTGCCGGCCTGGTATAACCCCAAATAATGAACAAGGACCCCTTAGAGAAGACTTGCATCGGCAGCATGTGGCTCCATGGTCCCTCTCCCCAGGCCTTGTGGAATTTCCAAGTTGACTTCCACATCCATGTGAACTAGGAGAATGAACGTGAGAGCACATTTTAAACAGAATGTTGAAACATTGATCTGCGTAGTTTATTTATTTAACACAGACTATTTTTTTTGTAAAATATTTTTTGAGCAATGAGATGTGAGGCAGAGGGTCTCACCTCCAAGAGTCCTGGTAGCTTGGGGGACACAAGCCAAACCGAGGACAGGGGAGCAGGGGAGGGCAGCTGCGGCCACTCCAGCAGCTGAATGGTGTGGCATCTCTAGGACCCAAATGTAACTTGCAAGGTGGCTGCGCTCACTGTCTCTCACCCTTTCCCCAAACTCCAGCCCGTAGGCTCCACCTCCATCCTCAGACGCTCTCCACCCCAACAAGAGGGAGATCAGTGTTGACTTCTCCAGTGCTACCTTCTCCATGCGCGGTAAATCTACCCATGGCCTGCAGGATGGAAGACGGACACCTTTACGTGGATTTCCAGGCCTGTGTGGGCTGGTCCTGGCCTTTCAGTTCAGCTTCTACCCGCGACACCTCACGTGCATCCTCATAACCTCGATGGTCCTTTCTTATTTTTAAAGGCCTCGGTGATGCCGCGGAGATTTGCCTAACACGTCTTCTTGGCGCATCCTCGCCAGTCCTGGGATCTTGGAAATTATTACTTACCCATCAAGGCTGCGATCAACCCTCTCAAGCATCGCTCCTTTCTTTACTGTGTTTAATACTGATGCACGTAGTAGTAAATAATCTCATTTTTGTATTGAAGGAGAACATGATCCTCTGTTCTGTTACCCAGAAAAGCAGTTGGGGAAAGGTCATAGATAAATTCCTCTACTACCCGAGCTTTTCACTTGCAGACGTTCGTTGAAAACTGCAAAGAGGCTCTGACGCGTCCTGCTTCTGCTGATGTAAGAAACGTCCAACCCTGTAGAGAATTTTTGTGAATTATTTGAGCCAGACCAACAACAATGGCTGGGGAGCAAAGTCTCAAGAACCTGAGAAAATGCTGCAGAAAGTGGCAGTTTTTCACTTTATTATATACATTAGAATCAAAGAGTAAGACATAAGGGGGTTATGCGAAACCCATTGGAGTTCGATTAGGGAAGCGGGAAAGAGCAAAGCGAGGAAATCTGAGACTGGGTAAAAAGTAAAACGAATAGACTTGTACTTCTTTCGCGTCGGTGGGCATAGAATAGTTACCAGTTACCAGTTAAGAGGATGAGAGTAACAGGGAAGGGTTTTGTGGTTTGTGCTCTGGTGCAGCGATGGTGCCCTGAAGGGTCTGGGGAAAAAATAAAATAAAATGACCCTGACATCCCAAAGGCATGTTACCATAGATGCAGAAAGACAACAGACTCCGTTAAGGTAGATTGACCTTTGTCAAGGAAGGCACTGGCCTAGGACAGGGTGACCCTCTGTGACTCTCTTCTACTCGGGAAGTTTTCACTTCAGGCCATCCTGGGAGGTTCCTTTGGGTCTCTGAGTCTGTGGGGCCCGCCATGCCAGCCTCCCCTGAGCTCATCAGGTTCGGTATGCGGCTCTCTTCTCATCCATCCTTCTAGAATACATCTGGACACCGAACCCCTTCTTCACGCTGCCAACGAGCGTTTCTTTTGACACCAAAGGTGCAAACTCGAAATGTTTGCATCAGATAGCAGGCTCTTCGAGGGCTGGGATGTACACTTCTATCTAGGAAATTCCTAATTGTCTTAGTGCCTACGGGATGAATAATGTAGTTAATGCTGAAGGTGGAAAGAGATAAGCATTTCATGGTAAAGCTGCTATAATGATTGGCAGACACATGTGGGCTCCTGACAGGAGGCTGTGTACCTGGTCACCAGGTGTGCTCACCTCAACTAGTCAATTAACTGGTTTTACCAGCTGGTGGGGGATGAGAGACAAATGTCAGAGAAGAAAACTGGCCGCAAGTGCTACTACTGCAAAAGGTCTCGTGGTGGCTGCAAGTCACACGGAAAGGGAATCTCTATTAAACTAATTCCTAAAGATTGTTTTTTTAAGGCGGAGAAGTGGTGTTTCACGGGACCACTTCAGAAATGTAAACGGTGACGATGCAGGTGTATATTTGGGGCAGGACACGAACGAGGACTGGAGCAAATTAAGGCCTTCACAGTCCTTAACGGAAGTGATTATGAAGCCCTCTCCCCCGAATTGTTCAGCAGAAACTGTTATTGTTTCAAACAACGTAAAACATGAACAAAACTGACAATCGGACACCAACCACAGCGAGTGCTCTTCGGTGCAGGTGTTGGTGGGGGTGCGCTGTCCCCACACCACCAAGCACTCCTTCTGGGGTGTCTGCTAATCAAACTCAGTTCTGACACTGTACCTGGAGGTCGCACCAGGGCCCCCGGGTTCAGGGCCTGGCCCCCAAGGCTGCCCTCCCGGTCAGATGCCAATCGAAAGTCCGGGTCATCACCTGGGCCCTGCCTGACCAAAGGGCTGCAAAGCAGTGGTTCCCCGTGACTCCCTCCTTGGGTTCAGTTAATTTGCTAGCACGGCTTACAGAACTCAATGAGGAACATTTTACTTCCTACATCACAGGTTTATTATGAAAGAAGGCCTTGACTGAAGAGCAGCCAGATAGGAGAGATGCAGAGGGCAAGGTATGGGGAGGGGACAGGACACCCCCATGCTCCCTGAGGGCTCTATCCTCCCTGGATTGCCACAGGGCCGCCAAGAGGGCTGCTCTTGGAACCCAGCCCTTTTGGGTTGGAGGCTTCATTAAATAGGCCTGATTGATTAGGTCTGTGGCCTGGTGATTGAACTCACTCTCCCTGAGGTCAGGGTGGGTTAGACGGAAAGTTCCAACCTTTGAATCACTGGGTTGGCTCCACAGACAATCAGCCCCCATCCTTAGACACTTTCCAAAGGTCACTTCATTAACATCACAAAAGACCTGTATAGCTCTCATTCCGGAAATTTGGTGGGGTTTTAGGAGCTCTGCAAGAAACAGAGAAAGCTAAGTCTGTATTTCTTGTCATAAATCACAATACCACAGTCTATATATGTATATGCTACTTAACTTCATTTAGATTTTCTCATTACAAAATTTTGCCTAAGGTATTGAACCCGAAATCTTCATTTCTCTCTCTCTCTCTCTCTCTCTCTTTCTATTGTTTTGCCAAAGATTTGCTGAGCAAGTTCCCTACACACAGGAGAACTTGTCTCTTGGCTGATGCAGCACACAGAATTCATGTGTTACGCCCACAGAATTTCTAAAACTACTGCAAATTTAAATGCAAAGCAAAAGCAAAAGTTAAAAAAAGGTGTGAAAACTCTCAGTGACAAAGAGCTATTTGCTACTACAGTACATTGTATTAAAAGAAAGCCTACCTCCACGCTATACTGTCTTCTCAAAATAATGAGTCACAGAATGGAACTTGTTACATAGCTGCGTAATGAATGAACTGTGTGTGGAGATTTGCCAAAACTGCCAGCAGAGGGCAGCATCGCGTTTTCCCTACTGCCTGTAAAAGTAGGGCTGGGTAGTAGAAAGAGTAGAAGTCCCAGCTGGAGTGAGGTCGACTCATCCCCTGGTGTGGAGTAAAACACAACGTCTTTTCTTTCCTCTTCCCGTCCATCGTCTTTCCCCTGCCTCTCAGACATTCCCCAGGAGCTTTGGGCTTTGTGGCTAGAGCCGAGGAAATAAGATTCTCAGGAGGATATGGCCAGGTGCCAACTTTCTAATAGTGATTTGAGAACAGTATGTGCCGCCATCCTGCAGCCAGCCAGCAGGGGTCTGGGGAAAAAGGTAGTGTGGGTAAAATTAATTTTGGGCCATTTTACTTTGTCCTTTCTCCAAAGGCTCCATGCTCTAAAATCACTTACCTTACCCCAAATTATCCCGCCTTTACTGACTAGGGGTCCCATACCCCTAGTCAGTCCACCGTCTCTTGTACGACCAACTAAATAGTAACAACTATTGTGTAACCGTCATTACTAATAACGAAGAGGTGTCATTGACTATCATTGGCACTGTGCAGTAATTAGCACTTTAGAATTTGCCCGTTGCTTTCTTATATTCACTCATCAAACGCTCATTGTCCACCAGCTAAGCATCAGGGGTTCTGATAGATGCTCAGTGTTTGATGCAACCTCCTCGAGTTCCAAAGAATTTTAGCCTAAGGTCACACCCACACCCACACCCTGGCAGTTAGTGAATTAGAGGAGAGGACACAGAAGATTCTTGACATCTACCATTGAAGGGGGTCAAGCATGACTTTACAAGAAATAACCATTGAACAATATTTTAATGAAAGAAAGTGAAAGTCTATTACAGAGGTAGGACGGATTCGAAGGGGTGGGGTGTCTGGAACCATACAATTTAGACAGAAGTACAAACAGTTCAGCATTACACTCGTAACGGATGTTGAGTTGGGGGAAATTGGATGAAAAGCAAATAGTAAATTTCATGGAGAATTAGGTACTGTAAACACGAGGATTATCATCACTCCTGTTTTACAGATAGGGGAAGTGATTCATCTAATACATTAGGCAGAAATTTTCTGAGGAGCTGTTTCTTTCTAAGTTGAGCGCCAATTACCTGGCATTATCTCGGCCTCAGATGGAGGAGGGGGTGACTATAGATGAACTCACTTTCCTGGCCAATCGGTAGGGCAAAAAAGCAAGAAACCGAAAGGATTCTTCAACTGATACAATGATACAATAGATACAATGTCCAAGAGCTTTCATTTGTTTGTTTTACATTGTTTTTTATTTTGAAAAAAGATTTAAGGATAAAAAATTAGCAAACTAGTGTACCAGCATACTTTTACACACACACACACACACCAGCATGCGCACATGCAAATATATTTTAATAGCGACACTTTATCTCTGTTTAGCAATGTGTCTCCTAAGACGGAGGACATTGTTCTAAACAATCACACACAAAAAGCATACAAGCTATAATGATTCACTACTATGGGCTCATCGAAAGCCCATTTTTAAAATCTCCACAAATGCCCGGCGCTGCGTCTCTTCCAATCTGCGGGTCCAATCTAAGGTTATAGCCTACATTTAATTTGTAGTTTTTGTTTTATTCTATTTTCATCATGAATATTTCTCAGTTTCGTTGATTTTTTTTAAGATACTGAAATTTTCGGAGTCCGGTTTTTTTTTTTTTTTTCAGGTTAACCCTTAGTTTTGATTTATCCTGATGGTTCCTTTGTGGTTAGATTGGAGCTAAGCATTTTGAGCAAGAAAACTAAGTGTGGAAGTCTCCTCAGATGGCACATGGTGTCTCATCAGTGGGTAAAAGCCATTTCTGCTCTCTAAATACTCTGTGTACCAAGAGGGGGGCCAGTGGGGGTTAGAGTCTGCCCACCACAGGACCAATGCAGTTCAGTAAATTTAGTGTGCCTCTTGTATTTAAAAAGAAAAGAAAAGAAAAAAAATCCCCAATTTTGTTTCATCAATTTCTAAATAGACTTGACTTAACATTTTCCTTTGTGACCACACTAATCTTGCAAATCATATTCATTACTGCATTCCTGATGAGAAAACTGAAAAACAAAGGTCAAATGAAGCCTCCAGTTCACCTAGTTAGAAATCGTGGATCCGGGACTTGAACCCCTGCCTAAATGTAATGTTCTTTCCAGTATACATCAGGTGCGATCCTCTACCACAACAGCTTATACCGTCCCTCACCACTAGAGGGGGGAAGAGGACTAGAAATCTGTCGACAGTTACTAAGTTTAACGCAGGGCACTGCTTACTCCTGGGGGAAAATAAAAAGCTATTTTGGTGTGCCCCCTCCTTTTTGTTTGCTAATTTTAGATGACAATAAACATAGATTATGCAAGAACATAGTTAGGTAAGAAAATGAAGTTGGATTTTTGTTTACAATATGTATTATTTACCTGGAAGTGTAAAACATAGTACCTGCGCTTAAAGTATGGGTGCTTTTTATGAGTCTGTCCTTCCTTCGTAGAGAAAAGACCAAAAGTCACGATGGAATGTGAATTTGATCTTCCTTCCAATGTGCTGATTTACAGTTAAAACTCCCAAATAAGTCTCTCTATTTCACATATTTATCTACTACAAATAAAGCACCAGTATGGCTAATTCGTCCTTCAAAGCTCACTCCAGTAGAAACACACGGGCCAAAGATAACTTCTACGCTGACTGGATTACAAAAACAACCCCTATCTGGAGCCATTGGTAGAACCCTACATTTTTAATCACCCAAAGTAACAATATTAATAAAATAGTGATTGCTATTTCTACTATTTATTTAGTGAAAATACTATATTTAGTGGGAAAATAAAGTATAATAAACACAGTCCTCTCACACCAGCCCTATGAAAACTGGCACCCAGGAGGTACTGGGTAGACTTCAATTTGTTCTATACTTAAAACAAACAAACACGCACACAAACAACTTGTTGGGACGTGCTACAGTGAATAACATTTAAAAAATCAAAACTTCATTAATATGTAAAGTGTTAGATCGGGAAAATATAAAGTGACTTTCAGTATTACAAAAGGAATAATTATGCTAGATTTTAAGGCAAAAAAAAAATTTAAATCTTAGTTCTATTCTGCAGTTTGATGTGCTGCAAAGGTTTTATTCATAGAAACTGTGACTCAAAAACCTCTTGTGCAGACTGGTTGGAACGCCGCCTGGGCGAAGGGCGGGGCGGGCGCCAAAGTGTCAGAGGTCGCAGGGCGCCGCAGTTCGCCCGGGAAAGCGGCAACACTGTCCACGTGAAGATCTTTGCTTGGCCCACGCAGGCCCATTAAAACACGCCGTCCGCTCTGAACACTGGGCCGCGAATCTGCAGGTCTGCCTTCAAAATGAGCTCCTCTGACCGGATCCCTGTCCTGCGATCTTGCTACGGTTCCTTCTCCCGCTCCGATGCCTTAACCGTCTGCACACACACGCCGAGGAATCAAGAAGCCAGACCACCCGGTTCTCATCTCAGCCAAAGACGCAGGTGTAGCTAGAGAAACGGGTGCGTGCAGGTGTGGGAAGTACTTTCATTACACCTGAGAGGGAAATCCCGGCATGTGGTACTGGGAGACGTCGTGATATCTTCGCTTCGGAGACTTTTCAAACCACGGCAGGTTTCCAGATTGGGGAGGTGACCGCAGTGCAGCTCTGCCGGAAGCCAAGGGCAAGGACGTGCGCCAGTCTGCAGGCCTGTATGGATACAATAGGAATTTCTTTGAAGACCCTTCTCAAATAATGGTCGTGATTACGGTGCATTCCCTCCCATCACCACAAAGCGGTGCTATTGGCTTAGCTTATCCCTTCCTCGGAAATGTTTTCGGTATTTTCCTTGAAGTCTTACTATATAGGCTTTAGGCAATTATTTTGGGAACACCACATAAAAATTTTAAAAAAATTTTGTGTACATTTCGGAATGACCGTGATCTGGATTAAAATCAATTTCCCTAAAATTTATGTTCACTCTTCGTAACCATTTTTAAAGAAAAATAAACGTGATGTATTATGCCTGTCAATCAATACCAACTACACTTTTTTCCAGGCAGTGTCAGGAGATGCGTGCATCAGATTACTCTCTTGACGTGTGGTCGTTGAACCGTGTTGACCACAGAATGCTGGTCCTTCTGAGCCATCAGTCAGAAAGCTCAGTCTCCTTTGAGAAACGACACGCGGTGACACAGGGACAGTTTGGGACGCCAGCGGTAGGACCTCCTCCTCCTCTCCCTTGGCAGGGAGGGTGAACGTGCGAAAGGCATCTTCAGCCAGCTCTGCACTCACTACCTACAGTTCTCCGTTGCCCTTGACCTTGGACATAATGACAAAGCAGGCCCCCTGCTGCTGAGCTGACCTTGGACTCACAGGTGGGCTGTGTGGTGAGCCGAGGATGTCAGCTGAAGCCACGAAGCTGAGGGTCTCAGCGTTCCTGAGTCGGGCCCAGTAAGAGTTTGAGTAACGAGATGCTGGGTCCAGAGAAGGAGCAAAAGTCAGCCAAGCACTTCCGGTTTTCCTGCAGAGACTTTTCTGGGTGTGTAGGCTGAAGAGAGTTTAGGGCTTTGGAAATAGGTTAGGTTGTGGCGCTAGAATTGGAGGGTTAACGAGCATTTTGGCACGCCCTTGCTTAAGAGGGCTATGTTTTCTGGTGTTTGCAAAGGAAATGCTTTGAGAAATGAAGATGAAAAATAGAGCGCTTGTTAGTCCCTCTCAGGAGAGTTCATTATTCCTTTCTCTAGAAGCTTCGGTGGGAAGTGGGCAAGGCCCGTTCCTTTGGAACAACTGACAAGGAGTAAGCACGTCTGTCCCATGGGGCTGTAACTGGTGCGCATGCGCAGGGCAGCCAGACCTCTCGGTGCCGTCGTGATCCCTGCAGGTGTGCAGGGTGAGCAAAGTGAACCAAAGGGGCGGGGTGGAAAGCTACCTGTGACCCGTCGGTGCTCTGTGACTTCTCTCCTTTCTCTGTTTGCCACCAGGAAGCCCTCTATATCTGCCACTAGTCACTGCGGCGGTGGGATGAGTCACATCCCAAAGCTCACCCCCTTGCAGGTTCTCCCAGGAGCAGCGCCTTGAGAACCGGTGGTCACATTTGGTCCCAGTGGGAGGGGCTTGGAGATTTGCTAATGTTTGCCAAGAGCACGGGGTCACGCGGGTTCAGAGAACTTGAACTTGAGGGGTAATCTAGAAGTTATATTTCTAACTGCATATTGATTTTAGAATAGATTGTGTTTGAGCAAAGTGAGGGACAAAACTCTAGTCTTAGGTGTTAAAGGAGGAAAATGATGGGATTCTTAATTTCTATAGAAAAATAAAGGATTATCTATTACTAGCTTCTCAAAACATTTGACAAGATAGAATTTTTCACAACCCTCGTAGATCACATTACTGATTTTCATTACTCATTGTTTACTAATGATGAAATGGTTCCAATTGCTTGTCTCAAAACTTAGAACAAGTTCATGGCTTCTATCTTCCGAGGTCAAGTTCTTTGGGACCTTATTCTAAAATTTCATGGGAAAGAGGCAACCTTCCCTTCAATTTGTAAGACTTAATTAAAGTGAGTCAGAATAAAAAGAAAGGCCATTTAGCTCTTCTCAGAATATTTTGAATTGCATGATAAGGCATGAGATCTGAGCGTGGGGGGCCCAGAGTAATCCCAGCAGGAACACAGTGATTTGTGAAGGGCATTGCCATGACCGTGGTGAGATTGGAGGTTAATGTGCAGACATGCAGAATCTCTGGGTTCCATCCCGGCCCAATTATCCTCTTGCTGAGTTCCATGGACGCATTATTTAACCTCTCTGATTCAGGTGCCTTATCTGAAAAATGGTAGTAATTAAGATGAGCTGTAATTATAGGCCTAAAGAGTATAGGATAATGGTAATTTATGATAAAATGGATTTGACAACATCATTGGTTTTGTTATCATTTTTCAGTCCTCCAAGGACAATGAGTAAATGATTTTATTTTTCTTCCAGCTAAGAGAAAGATATTAAATATATTGTATGAGAAACTTGGCAAGTATGTTCGGGGAAAAATGTAGCTTAGCAAGTGTGGACATAATTACAAATTGCTTTTGGAGGCATGTTCTCATTTTTAAGGAATGCTTTAAAAAAGCAAGTACTTTATTGCAGGAAAAAAAGATGGAAAAGAAAATATGAAAAACACTGTATATTTTGAAATCTGGTCCTAGAAAAAATAAAACTAACTAGTAAGTGAGATGTTTTGCACTAATTACAATATAGGATACACAAAGTGCCTTGGTGTTTTTTTTGAAATTTTGTCTACAAGATTCATTAGAACATTTGATAATTACATTGAATTACAGGAATTCTAGTTACTATATAATGTAACTTAAAACAATGTTTAATTATTGCAAACCACTGATAACACAGTTTCATTTTTGGAGTGGAGTTTCTAAGGGTTTTAATTTCTTTTTCGAAGCTATTGTGGTATTGACCTTTTTCTTTCTTCGAATTTGAGAGAATCCTTTGGTGTGTAGAAAGGTGGCAGGTCCTAGGATCATCAGCCTTGGTTTTGAACTTCCTGGTCTTCACCCCCCAGCTCTGGAAACTCCTCCTCCTCACCTGCAATACAGACACATTCACAACAGTTTCTAGTAACATGGACGGAGACACAGGATGAGGTGGTCTCTAAGGCAGTCAGCCCAGGGTTGGAAATGCCGCGATGCTCAGCGGACCTGCTGCTCTCCCCCTTCTTGCGTGGGACGCTCCCACCCTCACGGCCTGTTTGGGTTCCTCAGCACCGGGGAGCTGCAGCGATTGTAGTCAGAATGTCAGTGGAACCTCCACAAGCTGTTTCCATGAAGTCTGACAAAAGAGGCCTCTGCCTTAGTCACTAAGGATATTTTGGGCAGAGACCAAGGTGTTGCTCACGTTTGGATCAAGTTTAGGGCGGTGAAAACACTCTAGTTTTCTCAAGGCCCCGCCTTGTAGAGTGCAAGAGTATGGAGTTGATTCTGGGGCTTTGTGTGTTTTTTTTTAAAACTCACTAATTTATTTTTAAGATTTTATTTATTTAGTTTTAGGCAGAGGGGAAGGGTGGGAGAAAGAGAGGGAGAGAAACATCAATGTGTGGTTGCCTCTTGCACACCTCTGCTGGGGACCTGGCCTGCAACCCAGGCCTGTACCCTGACTGGGAATCGAACCAGCAGCCTTTTGGTTCGCAGGTCTGCACTCAGTCCACTGAGCCACACCAGCCAGGGTGATCCTGGGGCTTTATCACATTAGCAAGGAGGGTTTGCAATTCATTCTTAGAGTCTGCATTGATGTCACTGCCAACTATGCCATTGCTCCCTGCATTATTCTACCCACAATATTTTGCTTTTTTTCTAGAGTTCTAGTGCTCAATTTTCACAAGAATTTCATTTTTTTTAATTCAAAGAATTTTATGGTCAACATAAATCTTTAAACAATAGAGATGTTGTCTTTTATTTATATAACTTTACTATAAGTATATGATATATTTCATTACCCCCCACATAATCATACTTTTATAGACACTAGTATTTTCATTTTAATAAAGTAAAAAGCTGAGGCAGTTCATAACTTCCCCAAGGCCTCTCCAATGTAGTTCCGTTCCCTGAAAACTGCAAGTGGACTATTTTGACTGTGACAAGCTGAGTTTTGTAGTCCTGAACCCACACATTCACTTAAAAATGATGTAGAGAGGTCATCTCTCTGTGTGGCATTTCCGTAATTAGATATGTATCCCTCCTTAGAAGTCTTTGTAGGAACAGGATGTGAGTTATTGGAAATGCGCTCTACGCCATCAATGGAACGGAAGCCTGTGCATCTCTGTCGAGCAGAACATTGAAGGTGGGGACTGCGTCCCCCTCAACAGTTAGATGGGCCTGCAGGCCTTTGTTTTTGCTGCTGGAGGGATATGTTCTTTGGTGGCAAGTGGGGGTCGGAGGGGAGAAGGAGGGATCGAAGACATCAAGGCAGCAAGGAAAGGGGCTGTGGGTCGGACTCTTGACTTGGGTCATTTCGGGTTGATTTGGGTTTGTCAAAGTGTTCATTTCTTCCTGCCTTTCCATACTGACCTCATGAAGATTTGAAGACATTTTGGCTGAAGAAAAAAGTCCAACTTCTTCTGAGGAAACTCAGTTATAATAGGAGTCCAGTTGATGTATGACCAAACTTACAAGGATTGCTTTGATTCCTGGGAGTGAGTGCTGGGTCTGAGTGAGGATGATGAGGATGAAGGGTAGACGTAGCTCGGCGCGGAATTCCAGAGTGGGGAGACCCTTGTTTTGATGGTGCGGTTGCAGGGAGGCCGCTGCCTGGGAGGCGTTGGAAATGAGGACTTTCTCACTGTGATAGAAGCTACAGTACAGAGCATATTTTTCTATTATATGAAAAGTTGCATTACCAGTGAAATGAAAAATGGCACGTGGCACGGTGCCTCGGTGACAAATGACAGTGTGGGCCAGGTTAAACTGGAAAGAGACGCCTACTCAAAGAAGCTAGCCATTGGCCCGGGTTTCTCTACCTTCTCAAGAAAACCCCAAATCTAGGTGCTCTTGACCCTCTTATTCCTCCCTCCATTTCTCTCTCTCTCTCTCCCTCTGTCAATGTGTACTGTAGTGATTCACTTCACATTGGTTCAAAACGTTGAATATTGTGCACTTTATACAAAATACAGCTGTGAGCCTGACGCAGCCCTGCGTCTCACGGTTTGTGCCTTCTGGTCGTTTCTAACGTGAGGTCCAACGAGTGAAGTGACTTGCCCGGACCTGGTCAACAGCGAAGCTGGCTTCAGAGATGAATTTCTGTGGCCGCCAGCGGGTTCCTCATTCTGTGACAAAGTCATGTTCCTACAGGGCCATGCCTTCTAGTGGGGAAAGAAAGTGTGTTTGATGTGCTTGCCCAGCTCTGTTCAAGGTTATACGAACTCAAGACAATCGGTCACTGTTCCAGAGATTAGTATTACAGTTTGTTTCTTGAGGATTAGAATATTCTGCTTGCCTGTCAACTGCCTTCTCTTTTGGTAGATAAAACAACTGTTTACTGCGATGTGGCTCTCCCTAGCTTTTCTGTGGTCAAGTTCCTATGCACTATTAAAAGCCAATATTTTGTAATAAAATTAAACTTGAAATTAAATTAATGCTAATGTAAGTGATTAACAGAATGTACTTTGTGGAAAACATCAATGCATGTGTTGTAATTGAATTTTATCATGTAATACTGTTTGCTCCTTCAGGGAATGTCTCTTTAAGACATTCTACTTATAAACTCCTTGCTCATTTGAAAACATAAATTAATTCTGAAACCTGCTCAGAGGTTCTTTATCTTTCTTTATTACAAACAATTAGCTTAATCAATTAACAGCTGAAATTGTATCTGTAGTCATTAGGTTTAATTGCTGAGAAATATGTCGTGTCTTCTTTATTGGGAAAAATGTATCATCATTTTTCTATCACCTTTTTATTTTCCAAGGGCAAACACTTCATAACAATAAATTAGTAGAAGCCAAATCAAGAATGTATACTTATATACATGTGTACTTACATGCAATTATTTTTAAGATTATACATGGTCCTGACTATGGACATAGACATAATATTTTTACTATTTGGACAGCTTTACTCTGGGAAGCCTCATGCTGCATTTTGATATATGAATGTTATATACCACTTCAAATGTCATTTATGCTTATATTAGATGTCCTTCACAGCTTTGTACAAAGTTTAAAGCAGCAATATTTTAAGGTAATTTCAGACACTTGAGAATTATATCGCAAACCAACTATTTCTCATCCAATATTAGCATTGCATTTTTCTCCATCTTTACACAGAAGAATCCGCTCTATGCTCCACATGCATGTAGAAAGATGCAAACAGCATGTCGCTCCCTCCTGGATGGATGATGTATTGCAGGGTGGAGGGGTTCGATCCTAGTGTTGCCCCCAAGAACAGGAGCCAACTCGCATTTACAAAGTTAGCATGATGTTTTGGCAATTTGCTTTTGTATTTAGCCATCATCTTGGTATATGCAAATGTGATGCCTTTTAAATGTTGAAAACTTTCATTTTTCCAGATGAAATTTTATTCTTCTCCAAAATTCTGGTATCACCAGGAATGTGTAAAATGATGGTTTCACACAACTAACATCTTCTTTCGTGGTGGTTGGAAAGCCACGTGGGGCGTTTTCCCCTTCTGCAGCCTTTCTTTTGGGCTTTTCCTCCTAAAGCAACTCATGAAATCAGCTAACACTTCTGTGCGACCCTGTCACCCTGCTTGTGAATATGCTTGGAGAAGCACAAATGTGTGTGGGCGCTACTGTGAAACTGAGGTATCATTATATTGAGATTTCATTAAACCTAGATTAAAAATCTCTTTTGAAGGCTGTCTGGTAGCCTACCATATGCACGTACTTGTGCACATGTGAACATATATACACTCATAATGCCCAAGAATTTGCATTTTAGCAAATGCCTAAGGGAGGCTGAGCACATATCAAGGATCAGGGAGCATCAGTTTGCCATGTAACCTAAGTCGAAGGGGTAAGGATTCTGAGACCCTAGAATGTGAATGATTTGAATCCTTGAGACACCCAAGGATGCAAAGACCCCAGCTCTGAGGGAGACGTTTTCAGCTGTAGACCACCCAGATTTGGCTCATGTGGCCCGAGTGCTGAGTTTGAGTGTAGAAGCCTCCTGGGTTCAAAAATCCCAGGAAGTAGACCTTCTTAAACCTGTACAATTTAGGATAATTGTTGGATTCAGTGATGCCAAAGAGAAATTGAAGAGATCATTAAATGAAAAAAAAAATCAAAAGCTCATTTCCTGAAAACACTCAGAAGGCATTACACTTCTAGTCTTCCACTTGTTTATTTTTTCATTCATTTCGTGAACATCTGTTACATCCTTCCATGGTCCTGAAGGCTGAGGAAGTGAGGATTAGCAAGAGAGCCCCATTTTCAAAAAACTTACAATCTACAGGGGGTAGAAGAGCTAGTTTTTGTGTCTACTTTGTAGTTAAAGCTTAATGATTACAGTCCTGTCAACAAACATAAGGTCTTATTATTTTCATTGTACAGATAGAGAAACAAGGTGTCAGGAGGGTTAAGTGACTTGTCCCCGGTCTCCCAATGAATAAGTGGTGAACCCCGTTCATGTTATCCATTGTGTCCACCTCTACTGTCTCCTAGGAAAGGAGAAGAAACAACGTGCTCACGGAAATAGGCTTGCTGTCACCTAAGGGGACGCACGGGGCCTTGGAGGGGCGCGGGGCCAGCTATAGTTGTCACTGTTTAGCACAGAAGTCAAAACCAACCCCTGCCCTGGAAAGTGACTTGTGCCCCAGGGCTTGATGGAAGGACATCGAAATAAACCTGAAGAGTGAGGTGTTTTCCTTATTTTTGCAGAGAGCAAAAATGAGCAAACTGGGTTAACGTGAAACTCTATTTTGTCTGTATAGCTATGCAATTGTAAGACTACTAACTTATTTTTAAACCTTTTTTTAGTGAGTTTTATGTCATTGATCATGCAAAGAGAGCACAGATGTATTAAAAACAATAGCATCTATGGCTTAAAATAGCATGATGTCATGATTTTCATTACATGTCTAGTAATAGATCAGAGGTGGCATACTGACTGATACAGAAGGGAGATGATGTGTACTCACAGTGCTGCGTTCGCACGCAACTCTGCAATCAAGATGCGGTTCTCACATTATCAATGTATCTCTCTCTGAAAGCTACATTTAAACGCGTGATATCAATGCTGCCATTCCAGTACATGCCTCTGGTGTAAAGTTATCTAATAACTCTTCCAGAAAGCATAGGTTCTGAGTCAACCTTGCTGATAAATGAGGAAGGATTACAAGAGATGAAGTTAAAAAAACACCCGATCAATAAATAGATCAGACTTAAAGATGAAAAAAAAAAAAAAAGCCAAAAACTACGGTAAAAGCAAAAGCTATACCAAAGGTGCTGTTATTTCAAACAATGTCATAAACATCGAAAAGTTAGGAGCATTTCATCTGTAATCTTTAACTCTCCTAATCTCTCAGGCATGAAAGAAGGTGCACAATTTGTACAACGTCACAGAAGTGAACTTGACAGCCAGGATCCAATGTGCAGACACTTCTGTTATCTGTTCAAACAGCTTAATTCTGACCTTTAGAGAAAAGGGGAAAAATATCTTTGTGTTCAGTCATCTTCCCGGCCCTGAATTTATACTTTTAGAAGTTCAATAAGTGGTGTTTGTAATAATTATAAAGTCACAGGGATTGTTTGACTGGACTTTCTAAATGTTTGCCATATATGACCATATGATATTGGGTCACCTCTATGTGGTTTCAAAATACCAAATATTATATAACTGGTACATGCAGCAAACCTCACTCATTGAAACCAAAGTACTTTTTTTTTCTATGTAATGATCAAAAATATGGATCACATTTGATCAATTATTACTTGACAATTAACTAGTAAAGTGATTTTATCTGTGAGTCTGCTGACCGGCTTATTATAACCCTCCCATCTCTATGTCATGTCAATTTCAAAAGGCGTTCTGAGGGCCTGGCTGGCTGCCTATGCTATGTCAAGCTGGCCTCTTCTTTCCAAAATATAGTTAGAAAAGAAAAATAATTCACAACAATTATGTCACAAAACAATGGAGACCTCCATGTCATGTAACTCTCCATGACAGCCTATTGCTTCCATCTAAAGAATGAAAGATACAGTTACATATTCTTTGGAAAGAATTGAGTCTTTTCCTGTGATTTTTAAAAATAAGTATTTTTGACTCAAAATAGTGTTAAATTTGCAAAACTATCTGAAAGCACGTACAGAGGGCGCCCGTGTCACGCACACCCAGTTTTCACGATTGTTGACGTGTTGATTAACCACGATGCGTTCCTCACACCAGTGCATCGATATCGATACATTATTGTTAAAGCCCAAAGTGCTCTGTTTGGCTTTCCTTAGTTTTTAGTCTGTCTCTTTCAGGAGACCACGTTAATGAATTTTAGCCATCACGTCTCCTAGACTATATGATAGCTTACCTAACTTTGCACAGTTGCACGGCCTCCATAGTTTTGAGGATTGCTGGGCTGACAGTTTGTAGAAGGTTTTTTCCATTTGGGTTTGTTTGGTGTTTTTCTCATAGCTGGACGGGGGTTTTGGTTTGGGGAAGAAGGTCCACAGAGGTAATTGGCCTTTCTCGTCACATCATAATAAGGGCGCCCACTTTCAATGTCACTAGTCGCTGTTGATCACCTGGTGTGGGGTAAGTCGTGCCACCCAGGTTTCTCCACGAGAAAGGTCCTCTGCTCCCCCTTTTCCCTGCTCTACCCCTTGGAAAGAAGGCAGTGTGTGTAGCCTGTTCTTAAGGTATAGATCTATTTTTCCCCTCCTTAAAGAGCCGCTTCACTTGACTTTATGGACTTATTAGTCAAGAATATTGCTTCTGCTGAGTCATGTTAATGTGAAAATCTTGTCCAAGTGACGTGTTTTCATGCCAGTTGAACAACTGTTTACGATTTGCTCTCAATGGATGCTTCCTTGCCTGTGTGTGTTTTCTTTTATTCTTTCATGGTGTATATAATAAACACATTTGGATTAAAGAAGAGAAACAAGCCCACTTGATTAAGTCGCTAAACTAGAAGAGTTCATTTACTGAGCTTAGTTTCAAATTAGTTGTGAATCTAAACCCAGAGTTCTTTTAACTCCAGGATGAAGTAGAATGGGGTTTTTCAGCTAAATTTAAATTGGATGTGAAGAATTTGATAATAAAAGAAAAGATAGTAACGTATGAAATCTTTCATGGGTAGCCTTCTTAATACATTTCATAAAAGTGCTAAGCATGCTATTTATTTTTTCAAAACTAATGAATTCAAGAATAACATTTTATTATCAGAATGAGATATAATTTTTAGACACATTTTAGAGGAGACGGATTTGGCCATGTAAGTGGCCATAGTAGGAACATTGGAGTTCAGTGTAGAGGAATTAGAAAGAACGTGTGCCATTTGAAAGTAAATATGGGAAGCAGATTTATCTTCCCTCAAATCAATCACATCGCTCATGCATTCATCTCATTATAACACAGTCATAACAATCATTGTAGGTGTTCTAAATGAGAAAAAAATGTTTGATAGCAGATTTAACACGAGAGGATTCTACATCACATTTGACATATTTGTAAAAAGATTTAAAATAAAAAAGAATTACTTGGCTATTTTCTGACAACCTGGACGGGAAGTGTGGTGCACCATCTAGCTCTCTTTCATGTCTGGGCTGGGCTTTCGCGTGGAGTTTGTGTTGACGCCTGGCTACCCAAAGAAGATAGTTACTATTACAGGGTCAGTGTGGAAAAAGAAATGGGTTTCTCTATCTATTTACTATTTATCTTTTTATCTATTACTATTTTAAACCATTTTATCAATCCTATGGACATGTAAGTATGCTAAAATAAAAATGTAAATGACATGCAAAACCATACTTTATAACTTATTTTTAAGCTTCTATTCTTTAGGTTTTTAAAGAATGGATTATTCTTAACAAATTGACATACTTATATATGGCCTCAATGTCTAATGGACAGAAGCCACACACTGATCACAGATGGTGTGATGCAGTTTTGCATATATAAAATGTGGTGACAACTCTGAGATGTATTGCTGATGCCGCTGTCAGAATTAATCCAGGAAAATTATTTCACAGTCACGTATAATGATTCGCAACCTAAAATATTCATAGAAATTAAGTAATACATGATTTAATGTTTGTGTGGACCAGTAAATGCTATGCAGATATTGAAATAATGCTGTAAATATCTTATCTGGAGAGTTTTTTAAGAGGCAACACGAATTGTTAATGGTGGTGGCTTCTATTCATGCATAAAAATCTCTATCAAGAGCTTAATGACTGTTCAGCGTGGAAGAGATTGGGGGCCTACCCCCTGAGAACTGGGTGTTATCAATTGCATTTATAACAATGTGTAGCCACAATAAATTGTGCTTGTATTTCCACCAAATTAGAGCTACTGTATTATTATTACATAGATGATTCATTTACAAAATGCTACAAATCTTTTCAAAAATTTCCAAGCTGCTCTGGCAGTCTCCTATCAGGACAAAAACCTGTTGGTTATAATAACTCAACAAACACCCAGAACTGCGTTTAAAGTGAACATTCATGGTCAAGGTCCTGAGCTAGGGGCCAGAGGATACCAAAAGGATAAGACACAGCTCATCCTTTCAAACAATTTTATATCAAGTTAGGCACAGAGAAGAACTTCAAGAGTATAGGTTTTGGAGCTCTGAGTTCTTAGATTTTGTTTTATTTGATAAGCTCTTTTTATTGACTCATAAAACCATAAATATATTTGCATTTTTGAGTAGCATCTGGAAGCAGTGGTACACATAATAGCTATTATTATAACTTCTAAATAATATTCAGGAGATGGAGCATGCTGTAGTAGAAAGAATATTCATTTTTCAAATACACCTGAGCTTGATATGTCTATATCACAGCTAATAAGCTGTGACCTTGATCTAGTGCCTTAAATTTTCTGGGAGTCAGTTTTCTCACCCGTAGTAGGTAGATGAACCCTAACTTTCAGTGTATCTGGCACGGTTTACTGGAACATATATAAAGCTCTTTGCAAATGCTTGGCAGAAAATAAGTGTGGAAAACTCCTAGGTATTTGTCAGTGTTAGAATAATAATTCTTGGGCAATTCCTTAACTGTTTTTAAAAATGACTTCATTTTCATTATCCAATTTAATCCTTACAACAACTTCTGAAATTGAGATGTTCTCAATTCAGTCATTCCGACAGAGAGGCCATTAGAGGAAATTCGACGCATCTGGGAGTGGATCCTCGTCTTTCAGCTCTAGGCCCTGCCCTCCCGTAGAGGATCAGGAACTGTGGGAAGTTGATACAACCTCGTTCACACCAAAACCTTTGTGCTTGGCTTTGGCAAAGATAGAACTTCTTGAAGTCTTAATGTCCCCATCTGTACGTGAGGACGTGGTACTAACTTACTTTCCTGATCCTTTTCGGTTCTGCGTACATTGAGAGTTGGCGCAGTGCAGCTGCCCACGGCATGGGTGTTGCAGATGAACTCCTGGGTTCAAATCCTAACTCTGCCATTCTCTGGCTCTGTAACCTCAGCCGAGTTACCAGATCTCTCTGTCTCATTTTGCTCATCATGGTGGGTTAATAAATAATATTTCTTCAGAGCCTCATCATTGTGAGGAATGAATGAATGAAGCTGTGCAAAGTACTTAGAATGGGATCTGGTATAGAATGGACATTAGATAAGGATTTGCTCTGATTATTATGCTAAAATTGTAACATCAGATTCAGGGACTCCAGGGGAGCTATTTCACTCTTTCTAGTTATTGAGCAGATGTGCTTAAACAATGAAAGAGAAACTTCCCCATGGCTCAATTACGTCACTGTCCTCGTGTGAGGCCCAACTGCTAGCTGCGCTCTGAAGATTAGTTATTGGCAGACATGGCCACATCTACCCAGGAGCAGTGTCCCTCTGTCCAAAAATATGTGTAGCCCTGACCGGTGTGGTGCAGTGGATTGGGCGTAGTCCCTCAAAGCAAAAGGTCACCAGGTCGGGACACTTGCCTGGGTGGTGGGCCAGGTCCCTGGTTGGGAGCGTGTGGGAGGCAGTCAATTGATGTTTCTCTCACATGTTGCTGTTTCTCTCCCTCTCTTTCTTCCTCCATTCCCCTCTCTCTAAAAAATAAGTAAATAAAATCTTTATAAAACAAAAATATATGTATGTGCATCCATGTATAGTCAGCACTGAATCTTCTCCTGGTCCCCAGTTGACCTGATGAATCCGTTTCTCTGAGGTTCTAGAACTAGAGGGTCTATGTCAGTGTGAGTTCAGTAATCCCAGCTTAGACATTTGCAGAGGCGCCAGGCGGTGTAACAAAAATTTCTCTGTACAGGAATTACTTAAGCACTTAAACTCTAAGCATTAGATGCACACTGAAAGTCGTGTTGGTGAAAAGGACTAAAAGTCTTAATTCTGTATGCGATTTATAAGCCAGAAAAAGGGGAATGGGGCATATGTAGCAGCGTCAAAAATAAAAATAAAGTTAAAAAAGAAAAAAAAGCCCAAGTTTTAAGAATGAAAATGTTCATTAAAATCTTTAAAACATACTACATTCATCTTAGATGTCACTAAAAAAGTAATTCCAATAATTTAACATAGGCATATCGGAATCTATAAAAGTAATAGGTAAATACTTGGCAAATTGCTTCAAAGGGTAATAAAAGGTTTTATTTCCATGTGTGGACTTCGACAACATACTGCAAAAATATTCATGCCTAACTTTTTGTTTAATAATATTCCAGTGTTTACTAATTAAGTAGAAATTTTATTTATCGTTTCTATAATTTGATTTTGCTTTGTAAGAATTTCAAACAGCTGACATTTTTCGAAACAACTGCTAGCACAGTGCAAAAAAAAGAAAAAGAAAAAAACCCCAACCTGCTTTCATTCCATTCTTGTCCTCTGTATTCACTCTTTCTTTTTTGCTAGGTGGCATGCATGCAGTGGTTTCATGGAGACCATACAATGCTTGAGATGATTGAGAAAAAGCGTTGCTTGTGCAAAGAAATAAAGGCTAGACAGAAAACGGAAAAGGGGCTTTGCAAACAGGATAGCATGCCTATCCTGCCCAGCTGGAAGAAGAATGCAGGTGCAAAGAAGTGCAACCCTCCGCCCTACTCTAAACAGCAAACGGTATTCTGGGATACCGCCATATGACTGTGTACGGGATGGCGTGAGTTCCACGTCACTTAGCGCGAAGAGGGAGGCCGACTCCGCCATGTGCTAAGGAACTGTTACATATCTTCTCTGTTGGAACAGAAGGCCAGCACTTCCCTGGAAAACCCACAGGAGGCTGCGCCTCCTCATGGCAAGTTCAAGTTAAAATGTCTATTTCCTTGCAATTAAGGCACACTTATTTATCATGGATTATTTTGAATCCAGAAGAGATTAAGATGTAAATATTTTACTAGCTTATGGGCGACACCTGAAATAATACACATTATATGCATATAAATGACAGAAATATCAAGAGTTTTACTATATGATATAATTTCGGTATTAACTGGTTTGTTATCTCTTTTATATATGTAATCCCTTGATGCCTTTTATTATTAATTTTTGCCGTTAGAATATTTTTTTCTGCCCACATTTGTCTTCTGTATAACAGCTCACAACTATAAATCATGTTCAGTCATGTACTATCTGATCTGGTGCTAGTCAAGTACGAGTTGAATATCATATTCATTAAGAACACCTGTTGCTTTGTGAGTTTTTAAGAGTTTGACAGGAAATGAATGCAAGCGTGATGCTAAATTTGGGTGTCCATGTTCCATCAGCACCAACATTTCTGCTACTTCGGCTTTATAAGAATTTCTCTTGAATACCGTCCCGATACTAAGCAAATGGTCAGGCAGGCTCCAGAGAAAGTTATTGGGATATATGTGGACATCCCAGCAGAAACATTTCCTTCGGAATTGACTTTAGGGACACGCAGCCTTGCATCATTGATCTGATTGGAGGAGACCAGGGTTCACTGTGACAAGGGAAGGAACGAGGAGTCAAAAGCTAAGTAGCCTATGACTTTCAAGAAGGTGGGATCTGTGGCATTATAGCCACTGCAATCGCTATTTCTAAGGAACTTTCCATGCGTCTGTCTGCTTCCCCCAGAAAATGAGAAACATTCAACCAGATGCGTTTACATCTTTCAGTACTCTAAATGCCAATCGTCCCCCAAATTTAGGTCTGTTAATGCGATAGTAATTTTTTTTGTTAATTTTTTCAAACTAGTTATTACCGCATTTTTTGGGTTGTAATCTCCTGTGCATGATTCACGCCCATTCCTACCGATTCTGACGCCGCGACCAAAGACGTATGACCGCTGATGGATTTCATTTTGTTTCACGGGAGAAACAGGAAGTGCAGGGGATCAGGGACGGGGTGGATTCACTTTTATGTGGTGGTGAAATTTACATTAAACAAATCATATATATCTTTTAAGAATAGCTTGTTAGTTGAATATAAATATTGCCACAAATGAATAAAAAGGAAACTATCGCATATATTTTGTATATTTAAATTACTATTTATGCTTCCTAAAATTGACAGTATGTGGTTCTTCTTTAACAATCAATTGAGTATTATATTTATGAGAGGAACGGTATGTGTTTGAAGTTATTGTCATCGTGGTTTTCCTTGTAAGGGTTTCGACAGCAATAGGACAGTGTTGCTCAGTAAAAACCAAATACAACAGGAGTTAGGGAATTTTTGTAGCCTATATTGCTAAAAACCTAGTAATGCTTTATCAATAATAGTTTCTTTCAAGCCTTTGAAATCTTATAAGATAATTTTTTAACATTTTATAATTAAGGTATATTTTGATGTCCAACTAGAATTCTGAAAAAAAAAAAGGAAACAGGTAAGTGGGAACATGTGTATCTGCTGTGTGTGCGCCTGTGTGCGTGGATGAGGGCTCAGTGCGACAACTGTATACATAAAATGCTTCCTAGAGTTTCAGGTTTTGCTTGTGCAACTGAGGTGGTTAAAAAAATGCAGAATCACAAATACAGGAAATCACAGAGGGATCTTAAGGAGCTTAAGTTGATCCTGTTGCCACGTTTCACCAGTTCTGAACCGCGACAATCCATGGGACATGGCTCTGAGTGATAAAAATGTGTTAAGATCAAATCAGAATGAAAATAAAATGTGTTTAGGACCCTTAATGTGCTTTAAGTTACTATGACCACGTATGCTCAGGCCAGTCAATCAGATGTAAGACACCGGTTCTCAGCATCTTTATGATGATCTTGGTCTAGGTGTACATCCAGGCTTCATAGGGTAATGACTGGATAATCCCCTTGAAATTTATATTTAGGCAATATGTGCAAGTGTGTTTTTCAGACACTGATCTTTTCCATATCTCTCCGAATTGAGCCGAAGACATTTTTTTAATGCTGACCACTGGTCCAGAAGGACACAGAAATGGCCTGGGCTGGATCCAGCCTTCCCCATTTCTCCGACCAAACTCAAGCTGGTGCCAGGTTCCAGGTGCTTCTTTTTAAAGTAAGTTATTTTCTAGAAAAGTAACCTGTTTGAAAATCTGATCTCAGTCAACCGTTTCCATTTAAGTCCTCCATATCTTGCTTTCCATGGCAAGTAATGGAGAGATCTGGAAAAGCGGCTTCACTGATGTTGACTCAAGAACTATTATCGTGTGCCGACACACCTGTCCACTATGGCTTCACCTGTGTGGTAACAGCCATTCCATAACGACTTTCCTCTTAGTTCAGTGTTTCTTTATGTGGAGGAAGAAGGGTGGGTAGGGTATAGAAAAATAGCTTACTCTCTAGTGTCAGCCGGTCAGGACACTTCAGTCTGGGAATGTGGTCGGATGTCTTTTCTTAAAGTCCATCCACAGCCAGAACGTGATTGAATGAAAAGCTCATATTTTTTCTAACAGTGCCAAAGAACAAATCTTCTTGTGGCGTGGTTATCAGGTTGAAAGCGGTCATACCTATGAAAAATGGCCCTTTCACAGCACGAAGGTTAGAGAAACAGAATTTTATTGGCTGTCAGCAAGAAGCTTCTCTATGTGAGAAACTTCTAAGCAGGGAGGAGGCAAATCCACCCCGCCTGTCTGCCCGATCCCAGCAGCCATGCGTTCTGTACGGAAACACGACTGCCCGCTTCCCCACACTTACGCTGTTGCAGCAAGTTTGGAGTGAAAAGTGATTGATCTGTGCTGGTGAAGTCGAAGGTCCCCCCGTGTACACTTGCTGGGAAAGCGAAGCCAAACAAAACATCAGGAGGTTACATTTTGTCATTTAACAGAATACATGCTTTCAAATACGCTGCAATTGTGTGGCTACAACCAGACAGAATACTAGTTCACTTTTCTGAGTACTGTCACCCAGACTTCAGAGACACAGAGGTTCCCAGCAGTGTTCTTTGAATGCTTCTAGAGAGGAGAGAAACATTTTTCTTACTACACTTTGGCTTTAGCCTCATCCTCACACACCTTTCTGGGTGATTCTCTCAAGTAAGATTAAGGATCAAGTCAAAAAACATTGAACAAACTGATCGGGATATTGTTTTAACTAAGTATGACAACTACACAATGCATGTATGATGCAGTTCTCATGGTACTTACATGTTAAGGTGAGTCACTTGACTAAAATAGAAAAGCACCTGTAATCTAATTATGGCCACCTGTGAAATTAAGAAAAGAGTCATATGCAATGAGAGATAATTCACCTTTGCAAATGAATAGAAGTAGAATAGAATAGCAATTCAGAGCTCAGTATGTCCCAAATTTAAATGCAAGTGAAAGAAAACTGGTACTTAATAGTACTTAAGGTAACTCCCTACACCTTCCCTATATGGAAAAGCTGATAGCTAACTGTAGAATGTAGACAATTTGCTATTGGTCCATTATTCATTTAACAGCTCACAAGTGAGCAACTTTTGTATCAGTTATTTAAAAGACATTTTGAAGCACTTGGCATTAAACGTTCAAAAAGATGTGGTCCTGCCTTTAAAAAGTTTACGTATGCAGTCATTAACATTCTCAAAACAAAGCCAGTTGTTTTCAAGAAGATATACAATATCACATGTGCTCTGACATTTCCTTTGTGTTTGTGATATTCTCTTTTTTTAAGATCAAATGTACAGTCAAAATAAAATGCTAAAACATATAATCAGTGTCTATGTACAAAATACGTTTATGTGTAAGTCTTTCCATGTGCACACAGGATACGTACTGCTGTCTATCAGTAAATCAGTGAGAGGATGACGTGTCTTGCTATGTTGGACTTGAACACTATCACCTGGGGTTTGGATTAATTTAAAACCTTTTGATACTAGGGTCAATCACATTGTAGTAAAATGTGTGTAATCTGGAAAATAATGCCTGTATGTTTCCATTTAAATATATAGTTTGGAATTTAGGGGGAAACATCTTTACAGAGATAAGGTTGGATTTCTCTCAACCAAGCATATAGATGAACATCTTTTTGAAGTGTTCAACTGTTTCCAAATGTGACTGGGTTTGCCCACCCTAAAACATCCTCATGTACACGTGTCCGCGCCCACATACAGTATACATACTGTACATAATATATAGGAAAATGTTCAGTACGCACCCCTTTTGTTTGGGACTCCCTAAGTTAACATGCGTAGTGTAGCAATCTGTGTCGAGTGCACTGTGGTCACACAGACTGAAGCACAGTAAAGTCACAGATCGTGTTACCTTGCACTCAAAATGTGTTTACGTATTTAGCAATTGTATGTTTACTTCATTGCTCTCTTCAAGAAATGGAAACGAATAGCTATTGAGAAAATTATATATAATAATATGTTTTTTAGTGGGTAACGGCACTACATTTTTAAAAGACAGGGTTTTTAGAAGAAACCATTTCACATAACATGTTCACCATATCTGAAAATCTGAAGGGTATATTGCATTTTTCAGAACGCATTGAAAATGTCAGGTATGTGCCTGAAAAATTGTGCTACTAAGCATTAGGTAACAGGTTTCTCTACTCATGTGTTGTTAGCCATTTCTATATACATACTAATATACACATGGATGTTTTCATTTCTCTTAATTTTTGTATTGATTTTTTTAGGTAACATGTAACTAGAAATGTACTTTGATACTACCGAAGTAACCAGACGTTGTTTGACAGCAACCTGTTTTCTTTAGTGCATCGACAATATTTTACAATACTTTTTGTGCTTATTTATTTGTGCTCCCGTGTAATTGTAATAAAAGCAATCGTTTAAATTAGTTGACTTTGTGGTCGCTGGTATTTATTCATCAAGGAAACAAGCGTCGGAAGAACTTTCTCAAAGAAAAGTGCACACGTTTTTAGCTCCTGACGCTGTTGACGGGATCGTGTGTCCTGTGGGAGACTGGTGTGGGGGAGGAGCCGCGCCTGGTCCTCAGTGGGGTTATGGGACCCGCAATTGTCCTCAGTCGCCACTTGGGTTCTGCCTCCAATAGGTGATCCTTTCAATAAGAGGGACCTTGACATCCCTCATTCTTCAGGATGCACCTCATTCCAATTAAACAACTCCGCATGTGTCTTCAGTGCGCTGGAGGCATTCGGGAAACGTTTCCATCAATCCTGCACCTATGTATGAGACGCGATCTTTATTGGAAGGGCACTTAGTATGCTGATTTATTCAGCTTTATTTCTATACTTTAAAGAGGGAGCAAGTCGGTCTGTTAAATGTTACCAGGTTATCAATAACGATGTTACTGAGCACCTGAAATAGATAGTGCAAGGTTCTAGAGTTCAGCAAGCTTCTAAAACAGTGTACCTGTGGCCCATGTGAGGCTTGTGTCAGACTTTCTCCCAGAACAAATGGATGCACACCTCTCAAGCACCCACTTCCCCCCCAACACACTCTTACACATGTGTGCTCTGTATTATGCTTGAGTCTCCATTACAACACCCTCTGCCTTATAATAGTTACTGTTTGGGAGTTCATCTTCTAATACAATAGGGTCAGTTCCAGAAAGAAGAATTGGGTTTGCTTGTTGTAAGTCTTTTATTTCCCAGAGTGACTGGCCCGTTGCTCTGCTACATGAACATACTAATAATCATTGAGTTTATTTATGTATTTATTCAACAAGTATTCACCGAAGTGCTCTGTGCACCAGTATTCTAGACAGTCACAGGGTGAAGCCTGTGCACTTGCGAAGCTGAAGTTCTAGTTGATTTATGTATTCCTTTGAGGTCATAGCTCCTACTTCCTTTCTTTGATTCCATAAGACAAAAATCGTACGAGATGTTGTGACATTTCATAATTTATGGCCTGAGATTACTGTATATACACATATTAGTTACATGGCTATCTATTTATATCTGTCCATTTACACATTTATTGAAAGTCCACTTTGCTATAAAGTAAATTAAAGCACTTTATATTAATGCATAAAATATAGAAGATAACAACTGTCAGAAATGTGTGAGAACTCTAAGAAAAAGGGGACAGAAGATTAGGGAATGAGATAAAATCAGCCTCAATGATTTTAGTTCACCAAATGCGAATTGTTAACTGTAACTTTATAATTTACCAGGATAACAATACCACCAATAATGATAATAACAACTGCTGTGACCTACTGCTCATTCTGTGCCAGATGCTGCACCACTTCAAATATGTTTTACTTGTTTCCTACCTCAACCCTATGATTATCTTTATTTTCTGGATAAAGTAGCTGAAGTTGGCAGGGCTTTCCCAAACTTACACAGATAGCAGTCATAGACCCTAAAAACTCGTGCCAAATATATCTGATTCGAAAACAAAACCAATGCAACCCACCCTCTCATTTAAAGTAAGGTTTGTCAGTTTGCTACTCATCACATACAGAGATTCACAGGTATTTTGAATCCTATGCAAACACTATATACATGTGGCATGAGTGGAACTCACCCATCTAACTTAGATTTACACCAAAGAGGCAGTATTTCCCCTACAACAGAACAAACTTCAAAGTTACAACTTACTGTAGGGGACATAGGTTTTCAGAAATTTTGTCGTTACTGATAATTTCTTACCAATCTTCTAGCCGGTTGCAAAGAAGGTTGAATAAGTTTGCGCAGGCCAAATAGTAAAGTGACTTTTAGATTGATTTTGCTGGTACATTTTCCTTGGGGTAATGATTCTTATTGCTGCCACGCTATGTTAAGAGTTAAATTTCTTGATGTGTTTCCAAGTGCCTTCTCAGCTACATCAACCAAAAGAGATATTAGCTTCAGGAGGTACTTTGATTCAGGGAATGTATCAATCTGAATTTTGTTAGTCTTTTTTCAGGAAAACACAGGAAGTTATGTTTATAATGGAGAGAGAGAGAGAGAGAGATCTGGTGTCAAGTTAAAATGTCCCTGCCCAGCAGGCACTTAGCTCAATACTCTATGCTTCAGGGACATTTCCTCACAAGGACTCGTGAAAGGTGTTATTCATGACACTCCCATAGAAAAGACCAACACTTCTTTTTCATTGTCACAGTTATGGATTTTTGTATATTTTAAATAGGAAGTTAGTATATTAAAATACTTGATTAGATTCACTGGAATAAGGGTTTCTCTACTGCTTCTTACATGTCAGTCATTATTTGCAGTGACGGGGATGTGGTCATGAAGGAATCTCAACAAGGACCCTGTCCCTCTCCGAACTTACATATTGGGCATGACTACTCATGTTGCAGTTAAAGTTGGTGGCACCGATGTAACCCCCTGACTCAGGCCTCAAGGACCACAAGGTGCGATGTTCAGGTGACACCCAAACATGGCGAAAATCGTAGGTATTTGACTGGCGGAAAGAAGCCTGCTCTGCGGTCAGGAGAACGCAGACTGGCTCAGGCCCTAGGAGGCGCTGCAGCCCACGCCCCTCATTCCCTTCACGTGTTACACGAGGGTGTCAGAGCTCAGTCATATAGACATGCTCATTTCCTGGTAAACATAAACTTTTCTTTGTACAGTGGAAAGACTCTGAAGAGAATGACACAGACTACTGAGAACACTCTGTATCAACATGGTCTGCTGGCCTGCTTTCACCAGGAAAAAAAGTACAGAACCCTGGAATGATCTGCTTGCTACCCCTAGTCCTCTGATGCTGTCTAGTCTGCCTCCAGTTCAGGTTTGTTGGGCATCTCAGCAGAATATCAAGTGTAGCAAGGCAGTAAGTTAACTTTGGGGCCAAATTAATTTCCATAAGTCTTTGCCCTCTATCCTGTTTAGGGACTGAGGTTGGACCATTCATTAGGTCAGGTGCTGTGCAGGGACAGGACTCGGGGAGCTAGCCTGCCTTTTGGGGTCGTGTACAAAGTTCTACTACATACACACATATTGTCCACTTAAGCCACACAACCCTGGCGGGTTTTTTTTTATTTAAAATTTTTATGTTTATTTCATAAACATGCAAACATATTTTTTCAGGGTGGTAGAACAATCTGCTCAGGACCACTCATAGTTAGTGGCAGAGCAAGGACTAGAATTTAAATCTGGCTTTAAAACAAACTCACTTTCCACCACCTTGCTTTGTCCATAGTGAATACTAATTTAAGTAAATGTCATCCGGCACTGAACATTACTTTAAAATCATAAGAAGGTGAATTTTCACAGGGTGAACACTTGCAAATGGGAACTGTATTAGTCAGGGTTCTCCAGAGAAAGAGTGTGTGTGTGTGTGTGTGTGGCTCACACACACACACACACACACACAAAAATTTATATGTATATATATGGTCCCATCAATTTGACACATAAAATTAACCATCATAGAAGCCTCATGGTACAAAAACTTGCTTCTGGAACTCTCAGTTTTTCCAGATGTTAACTTTCCAAAAACTAGATTGTATAACCATGTAATAAACCGCCATTCTTATCTTCCTAAAATGTATAACATGTATTTTTCAGGAGCTATATTTTTATGTTATGGCAAAACCCTTTGTGCTGAATTTAATTTATCTTGCAGTGATTAACCTGATTCTTAAATAAACTGTGAAAAACTTCAAGAAGCTTCTTTTGAAATTCCTCTGGGTGGCATTAAGCACCAAGGATATTAATTGATTCCTTCACTTTTCTTTTAAATCAGGCTATTTTTACCCATAGGCTATCAATCAAGTTATCAAATGTGTATTTATCATGAAGAGATCTGTCCTCTTACATTTAAAACTCTATTTTCATTTTTAGAAAATAAATGGTCATTATTGATTTTTCTTTGTTAGCTTCTACATCACTAGGCACACTAAGAAACTTCTCATTGCCTAGTTAACTCTTCAACCTGTGTTACAGATAAACTGGAAAACCGTCTCAGAGCACAATTTTAAGTAAATTGGCTGGGGTGTGTCACATCCAGAAAACACTTTTGTTCCGTGACCACTGCTTAGGAAAACTGTCAGAAATTTTCATGGTTGCACTTAGTTAAAAATCATCAAGGCAATAATTTATGGTACTTAATATTTTCAAGTGGAATTACATTGATTAAACCTGATTGATAGCCAATGGACTCATGAAGCTTGAAGCGAAGACTTATCAGACTCATCAATGAAAGCATTACAAGATTGCAGGGTTTTGCCGGATCACCTGGCCAGCACTCTTCCTGTATTTTGATCTTAATGATTCCAGGTCCTGAGACTCTTTCTGCTTTAAAATTCCTCAGGATTCCCTAAGGATGGATTACAAAAGGCTATTGTACGGCCATGTGTAGCAACAATACATGTACTTCATATTTTTAAGCAGAAAACTGAGTCACTTTAAAGATTCATCTTCCTCTTCAAAAATTTACATAGTACGCCCTGGCTGGTGTAGCTCAGTGGATTGAGCGTGGGCTGCGAACCAAAGGGTCGCCTGTTCGATTCCCAGTCAGGGCACATGCCTGGGTTGCAGGCCAGGTCCCCAGTGGGGGACACATGAGAGGCAACCACACATTGATGTTTCTCTCTCTCTGTCTCCCTCCCTTCCCCTCTCTCTAAAAATAAATAAAATCTTTAAAAAAAAATTTACATAGTACGTGCAAATGACTACTTTCTTATTTTGAGAGGATTCTTTAAACTTTAATGAAAACTGTTTGTACATCAATTTAAATATGACCACAGCTCCTATGTAACCCACGTATATGTTCTTCCAAGGAGAGAAGAGAGTAAACTGAGAAGAAAAAAAAAAAGTCTGATATTTGCAGAGCCCTGAGGGTTGACCACTCATCTGAAGGGCTTTTGAGAGCCACCAGCTCACAGGAGTTAGCAGCTTTGGGGAATGCAGCTAACTGTCATCCCAGGTGACAGAAATGCTGGCACCTCACTCAACCTCTAAAAGCCCTTTTTTCCTTAGCCCATCCCTACAGGGACTGAGATGGGAGTCAAGGCCGAAACACAGCAGGGTCTCCAGTGCCCAGAATTTGCCAGAGATCGGAAATTACAACTAATAGATATGGGTGTTTTTAACCGGTTCCCTGTTTAAACAAATTGAGCTGAGGTTGAAATTCGAAACAATTTTATTTCTGGAATTGAACCAGAAAGATTTATTATCAGTTTGGGTCATGTTCAATTTTGAAAATATTTTTATTGGCTAGTTTTACTTGAAGAAATGTGTAGGTTCAGTGTTTGGTAAAACTCATGTGAGGGGAAAGGGAGGTCCATGTCATCATTTTCCAGCTGGAGTCTGAACTAAGATTCAGACATTCCTGGAGCATGGTGTAGAGTCACTGAGAATTCACTCAAAGAATGGGTTTTCTGGAGAGGTTTGGTCAAAAGGACATTCTGCACACGGGGTAGAATTAAAATTAAAAAAAAAAGACAAGTTTAATAAAAGAAGCTGATTATTGAAGTCCTGGTCCAAATGATAGATTGGGAAAAAGTGTGGCAAGTGGGTCTTTCCGGCTAGGGAGGAGAGGATGGGTTGGGGAGAAAGGAGAAGAAGGTTCAGGAAAATAACTCACACAGTAAATCACTGACGGTGATCCCATAAAGGTACTCACACCCTCCACTCTTCCTAAAGCGAACTTCCTGAGTGCGGTGGGGTTGGGGTGGATGCTGGTGGGCGTGAGAGCGGGTGGAGAGTAGGCTATGAGCTTGAAACAGATTTCCCACAGAGTTTGGGGAACTGAAAAAGAGAAGACATTTTTATAGCACTTCTATCTAAAACCTGAGTGTCTAGCTGCACAGAGTCCCTCATGCGTGATCCAGGAATAGAAGAGTGTGACGGGGGTGTGAAGATATGCAAGACAGACGTCAGCACCGCCCAGGTTTCCTGACCAGAGTGTCGCCGATGTGCACGACGGGGGACTGCTGAAGACACTCGGAGGGGAGGACCAGATAGGGCCCGTCAGCTCAGCTGGTGGGCAGGCATGCACGAAGGACCAGCTCCCCCTACCCGCCCTCCCCCACGCTTTGAACATTCTGGAGCCCCCGAATTATTAGCGTTCTGTTACAAAGGGCGTGAGAGGGGAAATCCTAATTGCTGCCAAATGTCCCAAAGTAACTCTACTTCTCTGCATGAGAGGTTTGGAAACGCATAGGATAGTATCGAGGCACATAGTTTGAAGAGAGGGGTCAAGGTAGAGGAAAGAGGGAGAGAAAAAAGGAAAAGAGAAAGGAACAAAAGAAAAGGGAAAGGAAAGGAACAGAATAGGAAAGGAAAACATAGAAAATTTATAAAATTGGAAATGATAAAACTAAAATGTATTAAAAAAGTCATAATCTCCACAATAGCAGGTTAAATTGCAGTATGATTTAGTATCATAGAATCGAATCAATTTGACCTTGACACTAGAAATGGCCTCTCAGCTTTCACAATGGTCCCGATGTGAAATTTCTGAGATGCAAACGTAATTCTGATGCAGTGTTTGAGCAAAAAAACTACTGGCACCATCATAATAAGGTCACCATATGCAGGCCGGAATCTCTGCAGTCGGCCTGTGGACGATGTTGATCAAGTTAATTACTTAAAAAGGAAAAAATTCACAGGCAAAGTGGGAGAACAAAGAGGGAGGGAACTGTGGGGAATATGTGTAAGCGACCTGTAAGGGTAGTGACAATTTCATCTTAAAAGTGGGGAAGGGCCCACTGATACCGTAAAAATCCTATGGAATAAAAAATGGGAATTTATGCATCTTACTAATGTCTTAAAGGGCAGTATAAAAACTAAGAGCAATGATACCACTACCCAACATGGGCCCAGGGATGGAGAACGTGGGTCAAAGTGCATTTAAGCTAAATCCTCCTATTACAGTGACAAGAAACTGATACAGTTTTTATTTAAAAATATGAACAAGCATGGTATAGAAAATTATGAAGGTAACCACAATAAAATCTAAAAACAGTCCAAATTAAAAGACATCTGTAGAGCATGGGCTTGAAAAAAGACAGAATTTCAGAACTTCATTGTTACTTTTCCGTACAGCTTGGTGTTACTGCGAGCAAGAATCACCCAGGAGAGTCAACGACGGGACAATAATGCCCTTTGGTGCAGTGGTTAAATCCGTGGATGTCAGCGTCCCTGGATTTTAAATCTAGCACTCAGCATTGAGAGACTCGGAAGCCTGGGAAATATTCTTTAACCTCTCTTGTCTTAGTTTCTTCACCTGTAAAACGGAGGAGAATTTGTAACTTCGGGTTTTTGATCATTGCAAGGATTTAAGCTGTGGGTGGAATCTCGGAAAACCAATCTGTGCACTGTGGAAGTGCCATAGGAATACGGGGCTCTACCGCCCAGTGCTTCGCCTTGACAGATGTGTATTTGCTTATATAATGGTGACTCAAATCGACAGAGAGGTTATGTTTAGGCTTTTAATCTACGTGTTGATGGAGACACAAAATCTCTTCTGAATGGGTTACTTCCTCTTCATCCATAAAAATCTTCAGTGCTTGCCAGTTGCCTGAGGAGACAGTTTCCATTCTTGACAAGCAACCAACCTATTGTGTCCCCCATTAGCATTTCCTGAGCAAGCCTGCTGACCTGTTGTTCTCACCAAAATAATCTATTGAGATAATTATTCCTCTCTGTAGGAACTTAGCTTCATCCAATATCGATAGTAGAATTTCAACACATGTTTAGCAAATAAATGAATGAATAAAAAATTAAACGAATGAATGAGATAACTGTAATAACCCTGTCGTTTGTTTGATTCCAGAAATAGATAATATTTATTCCACTCCTAAAGATCTCAAAACATACATTATACAATCTTTTTCTGTGTCATATAGATCCAATATGATAAGAAGTTAAAATCCATTTTTTTTCTGCCTGTTTGGAACTCTGATTAGAACAGACTATTACCAAGAGTTGATTCTATATACATATTTGTTGAGTGAGCTAATACATGAATGGCTAAACAGATGAATGAATTAGTATGTGTTCATTCTAAGCCAGTGAATTCCTATTAAACACAGTTAGTTGAATTTAACTGCTGACTGTATTTGAGTTTTCTCACTTTAGAATTAAAACCTTCAATCCATAGTATAAATGTCTAGGTATTCTTAAAATAGGTGATTATGTAAGTGCAATATTAGAGCCAAAACTCAGCTATTCAGTGTTTTATCTATTAAAATCCATCGTGTAAAGCCCTTTTCTCTATTGAAAAGCTTTCACCGCCAAACATTAGTTTCCTTTCCAGCCTTTATTTGTTCTTGCTGTGGTAATGATACAGAGGATCCCAGCTAGCCAGAAGCTGTAAAGGACCTCTGTCACATCAGCCGTGAGCGTGGATGCTGTGAAGGCAGGACTTTGGAAAGCAAAGTGGACGGTGGTCCAGGCAGTTGGAGGCAGGTGTGTGATTAACGTGGGATGGTGAGTGGTCATGGCTGGGATCCAACCAGGAGGAAGACTAGGAGAGAAACTCAGTGGGCAGACCTCCCTCTGTGCATGAGGCAGATGAGGAAAGCCTTCAATCAATTGTTTGGGTTGCAATTACTACAGCTTGCAAACATTTTTCATACAAGGGCCAACCAGGGGAATTGAGCCAGAACTTGGTGGGTATGAATCTGCTTTCATTGTCCTTCTGGGTTTTTAAAAATTCATTCTCTCCCTTCCAATATTATAACCATTTTGGTTGTGATTCACCAAAACCTGCAGACACACATCTGTAGCTTCCTGCTTGAGGCTGAGGATGTTGGGAACCTCTGAGTGGAGTTGGCAAGATGAAAAACAGCTTGGTCTTCAGGTAAGCGAATGAGGTCATCTCATTTCAATTATAGGATTTATGTAACGCATGTAGTTATAAGAAGATGCTACAAAAATCTAATTGCCAATAGGAAACTGTGACAAGCCTTATTCTCATCCTTATCTCACTTCTGGGATTTCGACAGCAGCGGCTCAAGGTATGATTTCTAAGTCAAATGAACAACAATGCTGAAAAGAAGTGGTTAAATTAGTTAGTGGTAGAAGCAATGACTGAATGAGTCAGATCCTGAGGTCAAGAGAGAACTCCAAATGTATTTCTCATTTGCAGGTAGAGATGGCAATAGTAGGTGTGTGCCTGTGGGTTCATGTGTACGTGACAGCCGGCCTATGAGCTGATTTGGACCTTAGTAATGGTGTTGCTGGTTCTCCACGATACAAATAGCCTAAGATTTCCATATGTCTCTCTGGGATGCTTTAGTCTACGGAGGACTATGACTTTAGCTTTGACAACCAAGTTGTCTATACTTCCTACTCTTTGCAGTTATCACATTTAAAAGCATATATTTTATATGATTCCCTATTTCTTTTCTCCCTAGGAGAACTTTCAGCTGCATGAGGAAAGGGCTGCCTCTGTTCTGTCCACTGGAATCTACCAGCTCATTGCACGGTGCCTGCCATGATTGGTGCTTAGTTAATGGGCATGCGACAAAAGAGGGATGAGATGAAGATGAGGGTTAAATAAGTCATTAGAGGAGAGAACAAGTTTTATAGTTGGTGACTGCAGAATAAAAAGATTTTGTCTAAATTGAAGTAAAAACCACCTAAAATTTTCCAAAAATGGAGTAAGATTCTCTGTGACTTGTTGAACTGCCTTTCATCTAGTGAAAACTGCTTGGCTCGAGGGCACAGGGAGCAACGCTCAGTGCATGCAAGGAATTTTAGACAGAACTTCCCACGGTCGCTCGGGCTTCCTCCAGCCACTCAGGCTCCTGTTGGTTCCCCAGTGCACGTGCATTTCCCACTGTGTCCTTTCTAACGCTGCTCTGTGTAGTTCTTCAGACAGGACACTTGCTCTCTCTACATTTACCTCGTCTTTGCAGAGACTCTAAATATTAGTGTTACAACTCATGAATACCCACTTGGTGCTTGTGACCTCACTCCCCTTCCAACCCATTCCCTTTGGTAATGGTCTCATTGCATTTAGTTTATGTACACATTTCTCCTTTTCCAAGGGCCATGTACCCTGAAGTCAGAGATTATTTCTTACATCTCACTGAATCTCTGCATCTAGAGTAGACCTGGTGCTCATCAGTGAGCCAATAAACGTTGGTAGAATCAACGGGTAAATAAATTTTGGCCTGAGCTTTAAAAAGTATATTACTACTTGTGATGGTTAATTTTATATGTCAACCTAACTGGATCATGGGGAGTCCAGATATTTGCTTAAATGTTATCCTCAGTGTTTCTGTGATGGTGTTTTGGGGTAAACTTAATATTTAAATTGGTAGATGAAGTAAAGCAGATTACCCTCTCTAGAGGGTAGGCCTTTTCCAATCAGTTGAAGTCCTGAATAGAACAAAAGGGCAGATGCTCCTTCAAGGAAGAGAGAATTCTCCTGTCTCACTGCCTTTGAGTTGGGACATGAGTTTTTTCCTAGCTTCAGATTTAAACAGAAACATTGGCTTTCCTGGGTCTCCCCCCAGTTTATTAACTGCAGATCTTGAAAATTGTTAGGCTTCATAATCATGTGAGCCAATTTGTTCTGACTCTCTTTTTCTGTGTATACATATATCCTACTGGTTCTGTTTGTTTCGAAAATGCTGACTTCTATCACTTATTTGTCAAAACAAAGTAACCTGAAATTTCTTTTCTCTCTGGCTTTCTAAGTCTCCTGATATTTTCTTTTCTGTTATCATATACAGTGATCTAGGTGACTGAGTTTTAAGATAAACACCTTTGATTTACTAGCATTATTTGCCTTTTCTATTCCATGCCTGTATCACATGAAAATAGTTATTCATAAAAGTTGTATGTTCCCTTACATTCACTGCAGCATTATTTACAACAGCCAAAACATGGAAACAACCTACATGTCTATTGATAGGTAATGGGATAAAGAAGATGCATGTTGCCCTGGCTGACGTAGCTCAGTGGATTGAGAGCAGGCTGGGAACCAAAGGGTCCCGGTTTGATTCCCAGTCAGGGCACATGCCTGAGTTGCAGGCCAGGTCCCCAGTGAGGGCCATGTGAGGAGCAACCATACATTGCTATTTCTCCCTCCCTTCTCCTCTCCCTAATAATAAATAAATAAAATCTTAAAAAATTTAAGAAAAATTTAGGGCTTGGTTTAATGCACCAAGAGTTCTTTCCTAGGTTCTGATTTTTAAAAATTTAAAAAAAAGATGTATGTATACAATGGAATACTACTCAGCCATAAAAAAGAAGTTTTAAATTAAAAACAGACAACTGTAGAGAAGGAACAACATCTTTTATTTCTGGACTTTTGATATTTGTCAATAAAAATCCAATATTTAATATTTCTTCATATCAGTATATAACTTATTTCCCTGTCAATTATTTTTTTGTTGATTCAAACTTGTTGTTTTGTATGACCTTTGGAGATTTGTGAAGTTATCACCAGATTTTCAGTAGCTGATCATCATTAAAGATTTTGTGAAATGTTAAATGTTTTATATTAGCTTGAATACAGCTTTGTATATTAATGTCCATTGACAGACAAAAAGAAAGAAAATATCATATATTGAATTAAAATACTAAGGATATTAAAGCCCATCTTCTTAGGGACAAAAGTCCAGTAAAGCTCCAGTTATTTAGAATCCAGTTTTTGCCAGTATAGAAGGAATGCCCTAATAATTATAGATAACATTAATGATTATGAGATGACTGAAAATAAAAATAAAATACAAAGATAGCTTTGAAAAACTAAGCCACAGTTAAAGTTGCTAATTACACTTAATGGGCTATGGTTTAGACAATGAGCCAGCCAGAGTCAAGACTATTGATATGGTGGATTTTCTGTTTGGACCTTAATATTGGCAGAAGGAGAGATGTTGCAAAAATATTAGTAAGATTGTGTCCCTCTATGGATTAAAACTCATCAACGACTTCTTGCCTTTGGCATAAAATCCAGTTTCCTTTTTTTAATCCATAAGTTCTGTAAGTCCCTATGTGCCCTGGCCATGGCCCATCTGTTCCTGATCTCTAAGATTCGGTCTTAGTGACACTATTTCTGCCAAGTTTACTTCTTTTTCAGTGCATTAGCACTTGCTGTTCCCTCTTCAGCTGCTTTGTAGCAAATGTCCTTTGCTGTCATCTTTCCAATCAGAGATCAGAAGTCACCTTCATGGTTTTTCTGAGAATCTCATCTGATATGTGGTCCTTCCCTTCTGTTCCAAGTAACACTCCATATATCACGGTGCTTATTATCTTGAATGCTCTTGTCAGAAATATTCTTCTGCATTATTCTGATGCTCCATGTTAGAATTCACACCGCAGGGGAGCAGGAATCTCGTCTGTCTTGTTTATGGCTACACCCTCAGTACCTGGGAAATGATCTGACATGCAGTAACAGGGCGAGTCATGTGGACAAATGGATCGTACATAAATCATAATGATGTCAAGGCTTTCCAGAAAAATCCTCAAAGCTGGCATTTGAAAATCGATGCAGAGTGGCTGAGCAGCTTTATTTTTCCTTTTACCCTAAAGCACCACTGAATTTCACTAAGGGAATTCTCGCTTTGACCTCTCTTCCAATGTTTTAAATTTCTTTATTTATAACTATGCAAATTAGGCAAGGATGAATTATGTAGACATTTTGTTCTGATCATGGATTCATGACTCACTCAGAAAAATATTCACCTCGCAATAGAGTTGTTGATCATTTTTCATAGGATTAGATTAAATCACTTTAATATAATAGCTGATATTTACTAAAGATATACAATAAACATCATTCAATATATTTGATACTTAACTATTTCAGTGAATATTTTATAATTGAGCATGGCTCATGATATAAATTAGGAAAAAGCGTTTTTAATGTCAGGACTATGTTTTAAGGAAGTTCAAAGATACATTTCTTCTTCTATAAAGGGACAGATAAAAATTACTATTACTAGAGACTAGAAGTTTAATTTTTCACATGAATAATTGGGTTGTGCTGAGATTTGTACATTGTCAGAACAAAGATATTGTCTGCAGATGCTTGGGAACAAATGCTTCCTTGAAGTCACCCAGATACACATTTCATAATGTCACTTACATTTGACTCTTAGCACATTGAAAGACTTAAATCATACCCCAGAAACCAGGTGAGGTAGATGTGGCAAAAATCCAGTTTCAGGCGTGCTTTGGAAGATTTCCAAAGGGAACATGAGCATCTCAGGATGGCCTGGCCTCAGCTAGAGCATCAGTGTCACCTGAAGAACATTTCAAGTTACCAGAATTTTCCTTATCATCAATGGGTCTGTACCCGGGTGAGATTAGGGGAGCTAGAAAAATGTTCTGTGCCGTGACACCGTAATAATCAAACTGAAACTTTCATTAGTTTATAGTAAGAAAAAACCAAAATGCAGTAACCAGTATTTTGTCTTCTGTAAATATTTATTGAATACTCCCTGGGTGCTAGGAGAGACCTGACAGATCAATAGGATACAGTTATTTGTGCAACTCACAACATAGTGGATAGGATGAAGATATCTACTTGCATTATGTGCATATTACAAAATGTGTATTCATTGAGGCATGACTGGTATAAGAAAAGTAACCTGTCAATTAGTCTGAGATAAACCTTACTTGTTGTATTCCTCCAAATATACCATGTGGGTCTGTCTTCAACACCAGTAAGGGAAATTCAGGATGGTGTAGAATCCGAATGTAATAACAGTACTCTGCTTAACAAGAAGACAACGTAACCGCGAGATACAAGTGTATTTCTGAGATAAACCTGCAAGGCTAATTCACATTCCTTGATATAATTCTGTCTCCTTTGCCTAAAACACATCCCTTTGCATTATTCTATATATTCTATACGTTATACATTCTATACATTATTCTATGCATTCTATTATTTTTGAATAGAGAGCATTTCTGCAGAATTTCAAATGAAAAATTAGTTAAAATAAAAATATAACGTAAACCAAGGCCGTTAGACCCAAAATCAGAACCAAAATTAGAATCAGAATCAAATTTCTTAATTCTTCACCTAACTACTCATCTGTGGTATGGTGACTGTCATTGATGCCCCAGTTCTTGGATAATTCAATAGGGCACAAGAAAGTGCCCACTAGCCTGGGACATTCAAGTTCTAACATAAAGTCATTGGTGTGATTCCAGAAATAATCCCCTAGTTATGGAAGATGGGGTTTCTATTGCTCCAAAAGTGGTGTTGCATGTACCATTTGGAGACTGATTAATCAGTGCCATACTTAAGTTTAGGCAATATTCCCACCCATGCAAAGTCTATGTAGTTTTTTTTCCTATTCTATTCATTTTTATGTTTCCCGTCTCCCAGCCTCTGGTCTGAGTATTTGATCCCAGGGAAACCACTTGCAGTGACTCTGTGATGAGCAGGGCTCCTCTCTTCTTCCTGCCTCCATCTTTCTCTCTGGCCTCCTTCTCCTCTGGGATGGTCCAGCATGTAGCGTGTGAGGCATTTTCCTGGTCTCATCCGGAGCAGCTGCTCTAGAGGAGGAACACCTGCCTTGGAACTTGATATGCAGAAGGCAAAGGTCTGATAGCCGGACTTTCACGTAAGGGGTCTAAGTAGCAATTGGACTTGCACATACTGAGAGTTAACCTGTTTGCCTTGTGCCCCTCTCTCATTCGGCTACAAGAGTGTGTCTCCTCCCTGGCCTTATACTGCCCGTAGAAAACTGGTTTTTATTGCCTAATTCTGAGCAGGTTATGGGTTAAGAGAAGAAGGGGATAAAAACCCACCTGCCGCATTTACGGAAGCAGTTCAATTACTCTCCTTCCTTGACTCCTGACATTTCCCTTGCTCTGGAGAAGGAGGTCTGCAAGAATATTTGTCTGAGATATTCAGACAGCCCCTGAGTTATGGTGGTTTGACTTATAATTTTTGGCTTGATGATGGTACAAAAGTGACACACATTCAGTAGAAACCATACTTTGAATTTTGATCTTTTTCTGGGCTAGCGATATGTAGTACCACACTCTCCGGTGATGCTGGGCAGTGAAAGAGATGATTCTGCCCAACTGCAGGCTAATTTAAGTGTCTGAGCACATTTAAGCTAGGCTAGGCAAAGCTATGGGATTTAGTAGATGAAGTATATTAAATGCATTTTTGACCTTCATTATTTTCAACTGAACAATGGGTTTATCAGGATGTAACTTCATTGTAAGTCGAGAAGCATCTAAATTTTTGATTATTTTACTAGGGGTGAAGATCAGGGGCACAGCCCCTTCAGGTTTAGCTAAAGTGTTTTTGTTTGTGCATGATGATGTATACACACATGTTCTTACATGTAAATACATGCACGCTAACATATATGCATGCCTGTGTGTTCATATATATATATAATGTATGTATGTGTGTGTACATACCTTTGATTGGTATATATGTATGTATGCATATGCAAAGGCAGTGCCAGAGACTAGAAAGTGTTCCTTCTTCATGCCCTGAAAGATTCCACCTCGGGCGGTTTGGGAAACTCCTTGTATTTCTCTCACCCAGCCCTCCTTTTCAACGTGGCCTCCCACCTCAAATGTGAAGAAGCTGGTTGATGGATAAGTACAACTCTGACATGCAAAAGAGGCAACATTTCAATCACAGGAAAAGGACCATAGGATGATGAATATTAATAGAAATTGTTAAATAGTCTGATGCTTCTCTCTCATAATGATAGTAAGAATTTGGCCTTTTTCTACACTTAATGAGTCCTTGATCTAAGTTCTTGCCCTGTCGTCCTTACATGGACTTTAACCCTCCAAGGATTCATACTCCAAGGAAATGGATCCTTCGAGGGCAGAATTCATAGGTCAGACAGTAGCAATAGTCACAAGTTAAACAGTAAAAGCTTTTTTGTAAGCATGTCTTTCTTTCTTAACATACACATAAGTCCGCCAACCTGATTCCCTGTCAATGCTTGGTACTATATCATTTAATTCTTTGGATGATTTAAAGGTTAAAGTTGATATTAAAGAATATGAAGTCTAAGTTGTGATTTTCAATTTAAGATGGTGGGAAAATTAGGTCATCCCGAGAGGTCTGTGAAAGAGTCAATAGTTCAGACATCTGCACCTGCTCATCTTGAAATATACACGCTCACAATCTGATACCTGGCCCATGACACGTGACGTTCCAATTTAGCAGCAATTATTTTAAGCAATTCACAGAACAGAGCAGAAGGAGAGGATGACTCATTCATACAGAGGCACAAACTTTAGTCAGACAAACTGATGGGCCTGCAGCCAAAGAAAAATTCCCAGAGTCGGGCCACTCTCATAGGTGTCTCCAACCAAGCCGGTCAAATACTCCTGCACTCAGTGACTCGCCTCTGTGGTTCTGAACTAGCAGCACCTCTCATTTCATTGCTTCAGAGAAGGATCATGTGTAAGGAAATAGGAAGAAAGAGAAAGTGACACTCACATCTCCGGCAATATTTACCTTGTATACTGGAAATAAGAATAGGATGCGTTTAAACTATGGGAGAATCTGAGTTAAGATTTGTAAACTGGGATTTTCAAGCTTTACCCTCCATAAAAACACCCAGAATACATGTTAAAAAGTGCACGCGCCCCCACTCACCAGCACGCATTCTGATGTAACAGGTATTTTTCATGGGCTCTCTTTCTGACTCTGGACTCAGCTTTACAGAAGCGCTGCCAAAGGTGCCCACTCAAGGTTGATGGGCAAAGGGACGATAGCTGGGCGCATGGTAAAGGCTCAAAAATATTTGTTGAATGAATTATCCAGCTGTTTTCCTAGAGACAGAGAAATTTCTCTATGTTTTTATTGTGAGTGGATTGCTGATGGGCTTATTTAGGTATATGTTATTTTAGAGAAACTCATCTCTTTCTCATGTATTCTCCTCCTTCTATTAGATGTATTTTAGTCTATAGTGTCAGGAAGCTCAGGTTCTATACACTCTTTCTTTTCCTAGTAAGGTGAGCTTGAGCCCTTTTTTGGAAGTCCCTTGGCCCTAAATTTATAACCTGTGAAACTTAATAATTACTTTTTATAATATCAAATAGCACTGAAAAAAGGAAATGGCATGTGAAAAATGCAGTATAAAGGTTTTACAAGAGGCATTTATCATATTGTTCCTCGAAACCAGTCATACACAGGGGTTCCGAGTGGAACAACAGGAGCAGTGACAATGAAGTGCTTCTCACCAGTCCCCTGCCCTAGGAAAACGTGTTTCCCTCAGTGGCTGGGGGAAAGCAGGGTTAGAAGTAAATGCAAGTGAAATATGTATCAGTGACTTAAAGTTGTACCTCCCCTGCATCTTTCTGCTTTGTTCTTTCAAAAAGTCAACATCATGGAGGCATTGGGTACATCAACGTTAGCTTGATTCTACAGACAATGGCTACCTGGGTCCCACAGGGTCAATGGATCTCTCACAGGAGAATGCCTAGTCTCTTGGATGGGGAAGTCTTGTTCAAAGAACCAGTCCACTTTGGAGCCTCCCCACCCTGAAAATCTCCTACTACTACGTATACGTGCAAACTCACATGCAGGGGTGGACACATGCACCATTCCCCTTAATTCTCAACCTTTGAAAAGCTGAGTCAGATGTGCTCTTCTTAACTTTCCCTTTAGCTGTGCTGTATGCAAGATACGTACTGATGGAGGGTAGTTTCTTAAGGGTATTATGAGTAAGGAGGTGAGTTTCTATAAGTAATTCCAAAGGTTTTTCTTCATTCTGCTAAAAAAGGTATAAACATCTCTGGGAAATGAATCACCCTGTCATCTGCATGAGAAATGCAGACAGTTCCCTATTTAAACTTAGCATATTAAAATAAAATAAAAGAAAAAAAGAAAGTGCGGAGGCAGATAAAATATGGTAGGGATTAATCATATTGGCACGAGTGGGCCAGGCATGACAAAAACCAAGATAAATTTCAGGGCAGGTGCTGCCTAACCTGAAGGACACAATGACCCACCAGGATCTGGCTTAGTTCAGTCATTGGTCACCTGCTGTAGTAGCCAGAGCTCCTTGTGTTCCCAACATTAGAAGCACTACTTGAATTAGCAAGAAAAAAAAAATGAATATGCTGGAAGTGTCCTGTCACTTTAGGGAGGGAGCTGGACCTGGGAGACACTTGGAACACGAGAGCACAAACACTGTCAGACACTGGTCTCCACTTCTCCCCGCACACAGTGGTCATTCCCATGGATGAACCTTCCCTAAGAAGAAGGACAACAGGAGAATCAGCTCCTACATCTTATTCTTCCACCTTCAGGGTCCCGCAGGATAGAGGCATGGTAGAGTAGATCAGACTTGAGATACAGACAGGAGATAAAGTCACAAAACTTGGTGTGGATGTTGGGGAGCACGCCTATGTGTGTCCAGGAGGCAGTCTGTTGTGACGTGACAATGTGGCACATGACCCAGGTTCTTCTCCATGTATGAAATACTCGTGATCCAACTTCTGGGAGTGCTGTTGGCACCTTCTATTGCACCTTCTTTTGAAGATTGCCTTGACCGCAGAGACTCGCCTCTCCCAAGATCACATTCCCTTCCCAGAACAGCCAGCGCCAGCACCTGGTGGAGACTGAGCAAAGGATATAAAAGCTTGTCCTCCAACTCCATTTAGGAAAGTTTTGAAAGGTCCCTTTACCCACTCATGTTCCCTTCTCTTACACAAATGTTGAGTCCAAGGTCATGCCCTAATGAAGCCCCTGGATACTCATCTCCATTTCATAGTTGGCTTTCCAGGGAAGCCACCCAGTGACAACTGAGAAGAAAGAGGAGAACAGAAGTCTGTATATTACTAATTTTTAAGATGAAGAAAGAGGAAGAGGATCATCTTAAGAAAGCAAGAAAAAATTAAAAAGGAAGAGGTTGGTTCAGAGAGAGCAGTATTATAAGATGGGATGGCTTTTCACTTGAGATGCTCCATTTGTTTATTTAGGTTGGTGTATTGGCTCAGAGTGAAGTGAGAGGCTTTGGCAGGGTATGTGAAGCTCACAGTAAAGTTTTAATTGCAATAAGAGGGATTGGTCTTTGCAGCAAGACAAAAGGTTGGCAAATGGTGTTGCAGACTCAGACAAAACTGAAAAACCTAATATATCAGCACCAAACTACACAATGAGGCCATGTACTCTTACATCATTGTTTTTAAGATGTAGGAGTAAAGATAATGGGCTGAAGGATTGAAATGTCTGCATAAAAACCAAAAGCCAAGAGAGTTGAAGAAGTAATTAAAAACAGAATATAAAACACACACATAAATATGAACAACCATTAATTCTTCTACCTCAATGATATTCATATTTTATTTCCCAGGAATGGTTACATGGTGCCATTCTACTTCTTGATGATTTCAAGTCAGTAGTCATTAGCAATAATGTTTTATATTATTATTAATGTGATTATGTATTAATAAAGCTATCATTCCATTTGCCTTTTTTAGGTCCTGTGCATACAGTGATGAATAAAAACGACTCAATATGGGTGTGCAATTATATAAGCAATTAAAATAGAAAGTTAGGATTAAATCTTCAGATCTTGGCCAGCCATAATTTTTACAGCCCATATAATATGAGAAAGAAGCTTTAAATTTACTTTCTGTTGGCATAAGTTTGCTTCTTTTTTAAGTAATGCATGTCATCCTTGGAGTTAAGGAGGTAGAGGATGAGAAGGTTTAGAGAGCAACTGAAGTTGTATCTTGGGCTTTTTTGCAAGATGGATGGAAAGGGGTCTTCTCACCTGAGGCTGCTGTGCATGGATCTGCCCAGCAAACAGAGCCCTGAGGAAACGAAAGGGTAGATATCTGCAGTAAGGCCATTGATCCAAAAGGGACGAGTAGATGGTGAGAGCGGAAGACAGTGGAAGCGCCGGGTTCAGAAAGAGTGTACGGTTCCTTTATTGTGCTCATTCTCCTCGGCACAGCCACCGTCTTCTCTCCGATTCCCTACTTGTTTACTGGCCCGTCTCCACCATTCGTTTAGAAGCTTCACAAGGGCAAGGTCTCCGTGTCACTTGTCTTTCTGCCTCTAGGACCTCGCGCACAATCTGGCTTTCGACATGGTTTCCAAGAAATGTTGGCTGATGAAGGGACTCAGTAGATAAATCTGGTAATAATTTTTTAGGTATTGAACTAACATGTCCCAAAGATCAATCATACCGTAGTAATATTTCTCAGATTGACATTATCAGCATCTTCAGTAATTCATTCCAGAAAGACTTCAGTCCATGCAATCAAGGGCAAGGAATGAGTTGTATCCTTCCTGCCTCGCGTGATGTTTGACATTTCACCCAGCATGAAGTTATCATACAGCCATGCTTTATTCTGCACGCTGGGAAAGCTCCAAGTACTTTGTTAGGGAGGGTGGGGTGCAGTGGATCAACTCCAGTGTTTAGATTCTCAAACTGTTTTCAATTAGGAAATGACTTCTGTGTTTCTCCCACTCAAGTGCCTTTGATTAGCTTGAGGCAAAATATGCAGTCACACAGAAATGTGCTCCCTCAGTCAGAGCCTACAAAGGCTAATCAAGTGCTCAGCTGGCTTCCATTTCTATACATTCCTTACAACTTACAGATGCATCTTGAACCTGGCTGGCCTAGCCTTGCGCATTGCTGCCAAACTCCATGAGGCTAACTAAGGAACACCCAAAATTGTTCTTGTTTCTTGAACTAGGCCCGCTATAGGGTAGAGCCGTTCCACTGAGCAGCTGTGTGACCTTACAAAGTCCTGGCCCAGCTCTTTCTAGATTTGCTGTAAGCTAGTAGGGGTAGATAAATATTTTTTTTTACCACTAACAAATGATTGTGGATCTGTAGGAGGGAAAGCTGAATAATTAATAATGATAATAACACATGTGTCTATTCATCTATCATCTATCTATCCATCCGTCTATCCACCCAACAATCCTATATGTATTATAGTAGCCAACATTGATCTTATTGCTGTGCAGAGCAGGACCAATAAAATGGCATTGGTCCGATGAAGACAGCATTAAGTATATAAAACAAAGTGGACTCACTTATGTCAACGAAAATGGCTGTCCGTCAGCCATGACACTTTGGTTCAAGAGGGAAACTACCTAAGCCACAGCAGGCACAATAATTACATTTTAGGAAAATCAGTTATTATGCGGATGTATCATTTAAGATCAGTTAGAGAATATACTAGATGCTAAATAAATGAGAAATTTACAATCTGACCCCCAAACGTGTGTCTGCTTCCCAGACCCTCAAAACACATATTTTCTTTGTTTGAACTTAGCATCTAATTCATAATAGATGCTCAATAAAATACACCATGCATATCAATATCAATGTATTTTTTCAGCTTTATTTAACCTCTACACCAATCATTATTTCATGCTTTACACCAATACACCCTAATAGTTAAAGCACTTTTACAAATTCCATTTCAATGGTTTTAAATTCCCCAGACAATACAATTTCAATTTTGTCATTCAAAATCAACTGTAAAATAAACATCTTCTGTCACTAGGGCCAGTAGCTGCTAAGCCCTAGGAAAATTTAAACAAATATTTTGATTTTATTTATATATATGCCACCAGCTGCTTCAGAATAATTGATCTGGAAAAAACAAAAATTACAGAACAACCCCATGTTGTAAACACCCGATTGAAATACTCAACAAAAAGCCAGAAAGTGAACCCTGCTATATTACACTCAGTCATCTGGGAAAAACCTGCCCCAAGTGTATTTCAGAGAGGGTTTAATTTCACATAAAAGGACACTGAGAATAAGTGGCAAGCAAAGAGAGCCGAGCGGACGAAAAGGAGGAACTCACTGCTGTGGAGCCCACCACGTCTCACCAGTGTAGGTGCCCACGGGTTATTGAAAACCCTGGAGCACCCCCCGGTATATGGAGTTTCTCTTCTTCCCACAGCTTTTCCCAGTTTACAAAGAGGATCGGGTTTGACCGTACTCACTTCCATCAGCAGGAAGCCCATTCATTTGCTAAGTACCAGGATCTTAGTTTCAGTTAAGCACTTACTGAGAGCCAGTGAGGATCCGGTTGCTGTGGTGTGCTGAGCGTTAGGGATACTGATTTTAATAAAATGAGTTTTATTTCCTCTAGGAATCTATAATTTAGTGATGATTGAAAGACCCGTAAATAATTGTGTGGTATTTGGGACAGAAGAGAGGTTAGTGCAAGACTAGTGACGGCTCAAGGAGGAAATAATGAGCTCTTGTAGGGCTTGCTAAGGGTTCATGCAAGAACTAATAATTCAGTTGAGTCCTGAAGTGTGTGTAGGAGTTTATCCAATATTTAGGTAATGGAAGGTGAGTTAGCAAGTGTGAAGGGAGTTACAGATGTGCATCCTAGGGAGAACAAAATATCATCTCAAACAAAACAAAACAAAACAAAACAAAACAAAACAAAGCATTGATGCCCAGGCCTTCCCCAAGGTGGGAAGGATCTTTTATGTCCCTCCTCTGGCTACAGAATTTACAGCACCAGTTGGTACCTGCCCTGTGCTCTGGTTCCGAATGCACACGCCCTCTTCCTCACACTGGAGTGAAAGGTCCTGAAAAGTGGGGGTACATTTTAAATAGTAGATGCTTCATATATATTTCTTGTTAAATTGGGTTTGCCTTACCTATCTGAATATTCACATCATAATCTGAACTCACAGCGGTCTTAGCCTGATTTTAACTGAAATTATGTGTTGTAATAAGGTAAATGGATCTATTAAGGTATTTATCAATGCTCCTGAAGGAAGTTAAATGCCTCAATGAGCTCTTCATAGAGGAAAAAAATATTGAGTCATTAAATGTATTATAAATCAATGAATAGATGTTCACTGACAAGGGAAATTGCATTATAGTTCCATTTGTAGAAAAGAAGGGTTGCTTGTACCAGATATTTTAGGTAGCAATCTTTAATTGCATAGTACTGTGATGTCAAAGTCCAGGGGGGTTAAAGCTTCCAATGTGAACACGGACGAGTGGTAGTTTTCAAGCCCTCTGCTAGACTCGCCTGGGAAAGTTTACAAATTGCCCTTGCCTGAGCTCAGACACAACTGAATTAGAATCTCTGGGGGCGAGTCTTTGGTACCTGAATTTTTCCCAAGTTTTGTCAAGTTCCAATTAACATACAATAAAATTAACCTATTTAGAAGTAATTTCTGTCCCTGTAGTTATACTTTTTCCAGAATGCCTTGTAAATATAATCAAAGAGTTTTTAGTCTTTTGTGCCTGGTTTCTTTCACATAGCATTATTTTTAAGATTCTTTATACTGTTAGTTGTTACAGTAGTTTATTCCTGTGTCCTGTATGAAGAATATTGGGCAGTATTCTATAGAATGGTTACACCGCAAGTCTTTTCTCCATTCATTAGTTGATGGGGCCAGTTAAAATTTGTAAAAGCTTCCTGGTTGATTGCAAAGCATAGAAAAGGGTGAGAACCGCCACCTCAGAGAACCTTCAATGTGAACATGCCTTATATTTTACCAAGTGCTTTCTCATGCCTCAGTTACCATACTTGTACTTGATTTAATATGATGTGTGGAAGAAGTTAGAATTACTAGCAGCTGGACTATATACCACACTAACTGATGTCCATGGAAACTCTGGGTTTTATCTGCTTAATAATTATTTTCTACTTGATATTACCTTAAAAATGTATGTATTTTTCAGACATAGTGAACCATTGTCACACACATCCCACTATCCCTATTATTGATAAGGCCTGCAAATTTTGGTGGGAGAGTTTCTTTTATGAAAAAGAAATTATTCACATCCCAAATCATTTTCTCTTACCCATAAATGGAAAATTCTTGTCCAGAAAAAGAGAGTAGTTTTAGGACCCATGATTATTAAACTGTCTAACATGAACATATTTCTCACCACTTGGAAAGTATTATGAGTATTTCAGAATCCAAGTCTATAAATTATTATTAAAAACAATTTACAAAGGCGCGACCATTTCTTTCAACAATGCTTGGCTGTGACAGTTAATCAGTGTCTCGCCAGTTGTTAAAAAGCAACACTTAGAAGCAATAGGATCAGAAATATCTTGGAAACTTCAACATCACAATGAAATAGTGTATTTATCAGTGCATTTTTAAGAATAAATAGATGCTAAAGATATACCGAATTTATTCATGAGGCATCCCAGCAAGACAAAGCTATTTCACTAAGCTCAGTTTCTGTAGTGCCTTAAAAATTAAATGTATTGGGGTGACATTGGTTATCAACATTATGTAACTACTATCTGTAGAAGATTCCAGTGTGACAGCTGTATACCTACTGTGTGCTCACCACCTAAAGTCTAGTGTCCTTCCGCCACCATGTATTCGACCCTTTATCCACTTTAGCCTTCCCAGATCCCCACTCACCCTCTGCTAAGCACCACAGGGTTGTCTGTGTCTAAGAACTGTTTTCGTTTTGTTAGCTCATGAGTTCCCTTTTGTTTTATATTCTACATGTGAGTGAAACCGGATGACTGCTGTCCGTTTCTGTCTGACTGACTTCACTTAGCATAATGCTTTCAAGATCCATCCAGATTGTCTCCAAAAGCAATATTTTATCTTTTTTAATGGCTGAGTAGTATTACATTGTATATATATGTCAATACGTTTTTTAAAAAGTGAGTTTCTGGGGTAGTTTTTTAATTGTTATAGTGTAATAGATTATGGTGACATTGGGTACATAATGTGAATGTATCCTAACAAGACAGCTGGGGACTCTGAGGACCTCACGGAGACTTTTGCAGGAAGCATGCTTACTTGAGAGCAAAAGATTGAATTTGGCTTACAGATATCAAAACACCATTGGAAGGTGTTTTTCTGAGTTAAGTTGAACTTGAACTATTCTTTCAAAAGAATGAGGTTATGTGATGATGAGGCAAAATCAAGGACTCTGAATTATGAATAATTTTCACTAATGTTCTTAAATATTATAACCTATCTCTACCTTAAAAATGCTACTGTTGAGAACCAAGCCCATCGGGTCTGACATTGTCCCTAACAATTATAACCTCTTGAACTCAGGAAATCAAAATGTCACCTGGAATTTCAGAGTCTCTCTTCTTTGCACCTTCACAAAAATCCTTTCAAGGGTTGTTTTTTGCTCTTTGAAAGTTAATGGGTTATACTCATCAGATCTGAATGGTTCAAAAACAGTTAGAGACTTATTCCTCATCCCTTTGCAGGTCATTTCAGTCAATTCATTGCAAAAGTCCTTTCTTTTGGCAACCAAAGGAAAATAGGGCATTCATTTCTCTAGAGATTGTTATTATGCTCTTCCAACATACATGCACACACGGGAATAGTATGAGAGGGATCCCTGCTTTCTGAGGACGTGCCAAATCATGCCAAGATAGCAGTAAGGTCATTATAAAGTGAAGGATAACTGTGGGTCCTTTTACAAATGGGAAAAAGCTTGAAAAAGAACCACCACAGGAATTAAAGAGAGTCTAATAAAGTGAAATAAAATTAGGAGAGGGAGGGTATTTTCCCATTTGCTTATGAAGAACATATTATTTCATTATAATCTAATTAAATAGTTTAAGACTTGTGTGTTGGCTTGATGGTGTCCCCCTCAAAACTCATAGCCTTCCTGAAACATCGATAGGTGATCTCATTTGGAAATAAGATTATTGCAGACATAATTAGTTAAGGTAAGGTCATACTGGAGTAGGAGAGGTTCTTAATCAAGTATGACTAGTAAGAGACAGAAAGGACACAGAGACATGGAGGAAAGAAATCCATGTAAAGACTGAAGCAGAGATTGGAATTACTCAGCCACAAGTCCAAGAAAGCCTGGGGTCCCCAGAGGCTGGAAGAAGCAAGGAAGCATCCTGCCCTAGAAGCGTAGGAGGGACCACGGCCCTGCCAACATCTGGACTTCTGAATGTAGCCTCCAGAGCTGTAAGACAATACATTTCTGCTTTTGAAGCCACTCATTTCCTGGTACTTTGTTACAGTTGCCCTAGAAAAGTAATACAGCTTACTTCTAGATGTTTTGGCCAAAGTGAGAATTAGAGTTTTACCATTCTATAGACTAGTGGTCTAGAAGGAGGTAGGAAAATTTTAGGAAAAGCAAAGGGAACAGCACCTCGCTTCTTCCCACTCATGACTTCCTCACAATGCTGCATGCTGTGACCTTTGAGCTATTTGTATCAGGATCACCTGGGTGCTCCAAAGGCGGATGCCCCATCCAGACCCAAGTGTACTGGTTTGAAGTGTCTCTGGTTAGAGCCCAGGGGGTTGTATTTTACTAAGCTTCTCATGTCATTCTTTTGAAAACTAGACTTTTGGAATCATTACCAAACAGAATCCTATCTATTTTCATCTTTCAGAGATCATCAACCCGAAATTCATCAATTCACTGAGGTTCAAAAGGAGCTTAATCCTGCTTTCAAGTCTGTATATGGGGCCACGTACAATCCAAGCATCGGATACTATCAGCGAGTCATTGAGAACCATAGTCTGTTACCAGGACACAGAATGTACCAACAGCTTACATCCAAGTGGCTCTTAATTGTCTTCTTGCTCTCCAACCCATACGGCAAGTAATGGCAACAAGGAATTGGTCCTCTTACCTTATACCAAAACCTCAGCAGCTGGAACTTGGAAAGGATGGAGGAGAAGAATGGAACTTACTAAATCATAAACTGCTACCTGTATGGTTTTCTTCTCCAACCCTTTGGTGCAAATAAAATTTACATGGCTTCTAAACAGATTAAAAATCATTACTGAGTTCAAACTTGCAGATGGAAAAAAAAAGAACTCTTCTGAAGAGAAAACCCATTTAACAAGAGCTGTACCATCACATCAATCTGAAATTACATTTGCATTAAGTAAATGAGGCAGATAATTGGTTAAAGGATTCGAAATGGAAAGTCTTACTCGCTCCTTTTGTATTTTAGACTACGAGGATCCCTATACTTGCACTGTACACATATAATTTACATAAATGAGATAACTCATGTATGCTTCATATACATGTGGAAGTTCGGGATAATAATGACCAGTTTTCCTCGTATGCCCTTCCAAATTGTTTTGGATTATGAAAAGCTTAAGAAGTACAGAAAAGACAAGAGTAATGTAACGATTACCTGTGCAAAGACTCTCCAACATAACAAACTTTATGATATTTCTCTGTAATGTTATTATGAAGGAAATGCATAAAGCATTACAGGCAAAATGGCCTACAATTTTGTTTATAATTTGGACTATAAGGCGTTCTTTATTTGCGTCCTGAGCTCCTTTCTTCGACCTCTTCGCCGTCTCTCCACGGTTATGTTTCTGTTCAGGTCTGTGCATGGGGATTTCCTGCCGCTGTTCATTCTGCTTCTCTTCTGGAGGTCTGTCCTATCTTTTAAAATAGATCATATCTATTAATATATTTATATTTAATATTTTATTGGTTGCATATTTAATATATTTTCCGACTTATTTAGATAATGCTAGATAATACATTCATAAAATATCGTTTGTTCCAATTCTTCAATGTTTTTTAGCTTGTTTGTTAATGACATTTAAACTATTTTTTTTTAAAGATTTTATTCATTCATTCTCAGAGAGAGGTGAAGGGAGGGAGAAAGAGCAATGTCATGGTTGCCTCTCACATGGCCCTCACTGGGGACCTGGCCTGCAACCCAGGCATGTGCCCCGACTGGGAATTGAACCGGGACCCTCTGGTTCCCAACCCGCGCTCAATCCACTGAGCTACACCAGCCGGGCTGTTAATGACATTTAAAGGATATTGAAAATTCCTGATGAAAGGGTTTGGAGGTGTCAGTTTTGAACAAAGTTATGTCACAGCATTTTTATGCTCAATCCTTTATACTGTTTTATGTTATATAAAGCTTGATGATTAATGTAATTAAATCCATAGAATTCAGGTTTTAATTTTTATTTTTGCTATCTTTTCAAAAAAATTTTGTGGTTTGATCATTATCGATTAACATTAGAAAATGAACTCCATCTTCATTTTTTGAGATTTATACATGGTACTGTGGTAGTATTTTTGCATAAAAGAAGCAATGCCTCCCAAAGGTGGTCCTTCTTATTTAAGGGTGTGATTACCATCAGGGCTTACCGAGATCTGAAATCATTTATTTTATTAGGCTGTCTTCTCAGAGTATACTGAAAAATATTTGAAAAGTATTTTTAGTAGAATACACATATATTCCATGGTAATATCTTAGGAAAATACATGCCTTTCTTATAAGAGAGGGAAGATGGAATTATATATATGACATGTGTAAACACATATACACATACATGTAATTTTATATACAATGACCATCTTCTCTTCTTCACCTTCATAATTATTTTCTGATGCAAGTCCTTTGAACAGGCCGTGAACTTTTGCTAGGTTTCAAAGAAAAAAAATAACCTAAAATGGGCAATAAATTCTCCATGTGCATTGGTCTATTGCATTAAGTGTTATCTTGACATTCATGACTCTTGTAATCTTAATGATTCTGGGCATTTATCCAAAACTCTCTTGCCTTCTCTTGCTCTGGAAGGTTAAAAGGCAAGTTCATTGAAGATATGTCGGGTTTTTGTACATCTTCAGGGAAACTGCTCCACAAATTGTGGTCTTGAGTTGTATGTATCAGTACTGTTTGGCATTTCTACCTACAGTATTGTAGAAGGTGCAATGTAAACTATTGCAATAGTTTAATAAAACACTGCGACTATTTCTTTGAAGTCATTATAGTTCATTAAACCCAATAGATTCAGCAATATCTCATAAGAACAGAACAATTATATGAATCAAGTCGTTTTGCTAAGTTTTGGATGTTTTGACTGGGTGTAACTGTGCCTTTAAAGATAACTTGGAAAAACAATTTACTGGTATATTGTGTGTTAGATAATTAGCCATCTAATTGTATTTTTAAAATGTATTACAATATTAGCATTATAAAAAGGAGCAAATGTTTTCTTACTATTTTGGAAAATAAAAACAATAGAAATAAAATACAGATGAAGGGAATGAAACTTTTACCTATTGCTAGAGAAAGCACAAAATGATATACTTTTTGTATGGAAGTATATTGGCAATATCAATGAAAATATTAACAAGCATATATTTAATATAGAATCATATTATTGACAAGTAATCCTACAAAATATTTATAATTGTGTGCAAAAGGACACATGCAATCAATATCTATCAATAGTAAAATTTTAAAATTCTCTATGACGTGCATTGAAAGCAATGTATATAGTAGGATAAATATGGTAGACCTCTGTATTAGTTTTCTATGTTGTGTAACACATTTCCATAAACCCAGTAACTCACAGAAATAAACATTTATTATCTCATAGTTTCTGTGGAGTGGGAGTCCAGTTACTGCTTCATTAGGAATTTTACTCAGGGTCTCAAGGATACAATGAAGTTTGGTTGGGCTATGCTCTCACAGAGAGGCTCATATGGGGGAAGAATCTGAATCCTTGGCTACTTGGGTTGTTGGCAGAATTAACTTCCTTGTGGTTGTAGGACTGAGGACCTTGGATATAGGGCTGTTGGCATAAGGTCACACTCAGGTCCCAGTGGCCAGAATTCCTAGAGGCTGCCAGCAGTTCCTTTCCATATGGTTATCTACTCCATCAAGCCAGGAAAGGCATTCTCCGTAGAGTTATTCTCTCCTTACTGGTGATCAACTCCCTTTGGGATTAGCTCTAATATGTAGAGGCACTGCGCCTACTGATAACTCTTTCTCCAAATGTGTGGTTGATCTTTGAGAATTTTTTTCCTTCCAGATTTTGAGTTGTTTTTTAGTTATATTTTATTGTTTATGCTATTACAGTGGTGCTGTATTTCCCCTTTTGCCCCCTTCTACCTCACCCCCATTCCCTCAGGCAATCCCCACAACGTTGTCCATGTCCATGACTCCTGCATGTACACTCTCTGGCTACTTTGTTCCCTGTGATGCACTTTACACCCCCATGACTATTCTGTAACTTCCCATTTGTACTTCTTAATCCTTTCACCTATTTTGTCCATTCACCTCTGACCCCCTTTCCATCTGCTCCCATCTGGGGAACCATCAAAAAGTTCTCTGTATTCGTGATTCTGTTTCTGTTCAGCTTGTTTGTTTATTTTGGTTTTTAGATTCAATTGTTTAGTTAAAGATCAGCCTTTTACATAGTTTATGTCCCTGATGCTTTTGAAAAGTTAATGTTTGGATTTTCAGCCTAATTTTGCCATAAATTTCCTCCCATTTGTAGAGGAAAAAACAGGGACTCCAAATCATCGTCTGAGGAGATATAATTTAAAAGCCTAGAACTTTGATTTAAGAGGCTGTTTTGGGTAGAGATTTCATGGTGGTATATACTTTAACCTTGACTAAACTTCCCCTTCCTTTTAAAAATAAACTCTAAGCATTGTTTCTTGGATATAATTGTAAGTGATCTTTCCAGAAAAAGAACAACTCTGTTTTGAAAGAATCTAGTAAGTACTACTGAAACCTGTGTGATGGCAGGTTGGTCAGACTCTGAGTGGCTAAAACTGGAAATTCCACAAGCCCATAACATTCTTTAATTGTAGCCAAGTAGCACACACGGAGGAGAGACGCCTTTCTAGTTCTAAACCATTTGGACTAAGATACTTCATAGAATTTAGGTTTTCTTTGAAACGACTTTAGTAAAAGCCCTATTTTTAAGAATTGGCATGCAAGTTAGTGCCATTATAAACATAAGACTTATTTTGTTTTCCTCCAAAAATAATGTATTCATTTGAGTATAACTAGAAAATTCAGAATGAGCCAATGTTAATTTTATGGCTTTCAGTGAATCCAAATGGACAAATGCTGGCATCTCTCTTTTCATGCAAAGCTGTGCTCCACCATCTCACACACAGGGAGCCAGTGCTGGACCTTAAAGAACCTTTGTTCACAAGAGGGAAACAATGGCCTTGATACCCTGTAACTGATTTCCAGGGCCCGACACTGAAACAAGTGCTACAGTATTCTGTGACTGCAACCCATTTCATGAATCATTCTAAAAACATGTGTTTTCTTTACAGGCTTTAATCAATACGAAAACATGTGCAGAGTTCTTCCATCATGGGGAGAGAGGTGCCAACGAGAGTATGAGTTTGAGGAGGCTTTTTGTTGTTCTGAAATATTATTTTAAAAATGTTTTCAGGTCTTAAAAAATTTAAAGTAAAACTTTGAAACTATAGTTCTTTACCAAATGACATTGTAATTTATCCAAATCACATTTATCATTATTGTAATTCAATGCTGTCTTACTTTTACAAAAGGTAATATTTTGAATTAAAACATGCACAAGGCATGCAAATATATAGGATTATCAAAATACAAAGTTCTCAATGACTATATTAAGAGGAACCTTCCTCTCAGTCGTCCTTGTCCAGGTCCACTGACCAAAACACACGGGCAGAGATTTCTTAACATCAGTACGAGGACATCTGTGTGTGCCTGCTTGCCTCCTTTCCCTTCCCCTGTAGATATTTATCAAAAGCCTGTTCTAGCCAGGCAATTTGCTAAAAGATGATAATATAAAGACATGTAAGATGAGGCTTCTGTTGCAGGCTATAAGGAAGTGTGCGTGTGTCTCAGTGAGGGCGACTAGAACAGAATCTCCCAGACTGGGGGGCTTATAAACAACAGAATGTGTTTCTCACACTTCTCAAGACTAAGAAGTCCAAGTTCAAGGCATAACAGTTCCAGTGTCTGCTTCCTGGTTCACAGACAGCATCTTCGCACTGGGTCCTCAAATGGAGAAAGGGGTAAAAGTTTCCCTGGCGTCTCTTTTATGAGGGCAGAGTCCTGATGACCTGATCACAGCCCAAAGGCACTGCCTTCAATTGTCTGCCATCACATCAGGGTTGGGTTCTCATAAATGAATTTTGGAGATACACGTACTGTCAGTCCATAGCAACAGGTAAACAAAAATTTCAGCATAGACTATGTTATACAGAGTTTTAGTCAAAGTTCTACAGAGTGTGAATGAAGAGAATAATTTCAGAGATAAAAATCAGAAATGACTTCACAGAAGAGGCATAATTTAAGCAGGGCATTGAAGAGAGATTAGGAAAAAACTAAAAAAAGAAGAGAATTCATGTAAATACTAGAATCAGGTTCTAACTCTTAGTTCAGAACAATAAGCCAAGTAAACTTGAAATGGACATTAGAATAAACTGTGAGGTTCTTTCAAATGCCATCGACCCGTCTTCCTTGCCCCCCAAGATTCTCCTGGGCCTGACAACCCCCGTCCCAGCTTCACTGCAGGACAGAGTCCGTGCTGGCCGTGTGAGCGTGTTTACATACTTTAGGTGCATGAGGGCCAGAAAAGAACCACTGATTAGTCCAAAACTACCATTGATACCTGAATGCGCTACAAAAACTGTTTAAAGAGTCAGCTAGCTCAACAAGAGGGCTCATGTGCAGTGACTACTGGCAAGTGTACCTGCCGTGTGAATGAAGAGAGCCACACAAGGGTTTCTCTAACAGCACGTGGGTGAAACTTTTCATTGTGAAAATATAGAACAGTGACTTGTCTGGCTCCGTGTGTGTGTCTGCGATGCCTTGGAGTGTGGTCCAGGACCATATGCATAAGGGTCACGTGCAATGAAAACAGATCCCGGGGCTAACAAGCTTCACTGGATCAGAACCTCTGGGTGTCAAACAGTGCCTATGAACTTTGAACATTCTGCCTGGTGATTCTTTCACCCAGGATGGTTGGAGAGGAAATGAGTGGAGTTCTAAACATGATGAACTCAATGCTGCTTCATCATGGAAATCTTCGCCCTTCATTTGGAACAGACTGGGGTAAAGTGGAGTCTGGTACAGCCACCTGCCTTGCTGAACCTCAGTTACTTCACCTTTAAATCTAGTTCACGAGCCATTGAACTCAATGATTTTGAATTCCCTCAATTATTCACGTTTTCATCCAGGCTGTAAATATTTTTCTAGAACCTATTGTGTGTTAAGCACTGCTGAATGGGAACCGTACACAACGTATTTTAGGGGCGGGTTGGTTTCAAACACCGCTCAGTTGTCAGATGAAGGGAGGGCGCTGGAACACCGGCTGGCACTCTCAGCAAGAGTATCCTTTGGAGCGAGGCTATTTCTGTCTCTGAGCAGGCTTTGAGAATTGAGTTTTCTCTGTGCTGCAAGCTCTGTCTAGGCAGATTTACAATAATCGCCCCTTGGTGCTTTGGGGGAGCTCTCATTCTCAAGGAGCCTTAATGGATACAAGAGAGTTTATTACTCAACACTTCAGAGCACAGTGGTCAATTCCTTGAATTAATTTTTAGTATAGAACAGACAGTTAAAGACAAAATTTCCTTTTGAAACTTAGAATAAGGAACGTTTGGACAGAATGTAAACATTAAGGGAATCAAGGAGAATGCTTTATACTAGAAGCTCATGGAATTCTGAAGGTGCAAGACTGCACATTAGGGTCTTTAATGAACGTTGTAGGTATTTTATGGACTACATCTCCAAACATCCTCACTTTAGAAAATAGATTTTAACATATGAGTTTGGGGGACACACCAACATTCAATCCCTAGCACCTGTCAACTCTGTGTTTCCATTGGAAGTAAAATGTGACTCCTGCCTCACACCAGCACACGAATTCAAGATGGATTGATGGTCTAAGTATGAAATGCAGAATTTTTAAATTACAGAGGAAAATATTGAGACCATTTCATACAATGACTGTTAAAGTAATTTAATAAGGAGGTCAGTAGTCTGGCTCCAGGCACCTGGGCAGCCTACACAGGCAAACCGAAACCTACGCCAGAGTCAATGTCCTCAAATCTGAGAAAATAAAACCTGAGAACCACCATTCACACACAGCCCACTAACCTTTCTCAGACGAGGCAACTGCTTAAGCTCCAGCCCATGCATGATTTTCTTGCTTTGTTTCTGAGTCTTCTCTGTGGAGACCCCTCCCCTAGCTCCTGTGGCGGAGCCTCCCTAACTGCCTTTGGTTTGGCACTGCCCTACTCAGATCAGTGTGCACTCAGGTAAAGTCTTGAAAATTCGAATGTTCAGCTTTCCCTTTCACAGTGTACAGAAAGGTCTGCTGAACAAGATACAATGCATAAATAACGCAGGAAAAAATTTGCCCAGGGGTCAGTTTTTACTGACTGGGTCAGGTGACTCTGATGCATAGCGGCTTGGACGCCACTCTGAGGGACCACGCCAGAGACACACACACTGAGGCAAACATCACTTATACATGTTCTCTCTGATGGTACCTGTGGAATACTTCATACATTCAGGGGGCAGTATTGAGGGCTAGTTGGAGAAGGGAATGCTTAAAAAATTTTGGCAAGCTTCACCTTCTGTTGATCCTGGGCCTTGGGGTTGCCCTTCCTCATTTAAATTACAATGTAGCAACATCCCTCAAGGCATCAAGGATTTCAGCCAGGATCATCCTGTTTCTTAACTTGGGGTGAAGGTAACCTCACACTCTTACAAGCACTTAGGAGTGGGGAGGGGTAGGCATTTTCAGTTGTCCCCAGACTCACAGGTAGGTGCAGCTCCTGGCATTTAGGAAACAGGGACCAGGAATGCTAGGTGCAGGGTACAGGACAGTGCAGAACAAGGAAGAACTGCTTTGGAATGATGGAGTGACAGATACAGCTGCAATACTAGTCTTTTCCAGGAAGGAGATTGTTGTCCCGAGTACCTTCTTATAGCAACCTGTGGGGTCACCGTCAATAACAATGCCTGGGCGTTCAACCGGAATCACCACCAGGACAAAGCCAGGCACTGAGGTAGAAGCACACAGGTGGAAAGCTCTGTGACTTCAGGAAACTGAAGAAATGTCACGTGGACTGTGGGGTGTTCATCTTCTAAGCCTGATATTGCTGGATCTTAATGAGAATCGTTTTCATGAGGACTGTGAGCATGAACTTGGCACGAGAAATGTCAATGTGGTAGCAAGAGATCAGAGTGAAGGTGAGAGGAAGCCCTCTGTGTCCCAGACCTTGTGTCAGATCGTTAGTGTTATCCTGTCACCGCCCAGGAAAGTAGAGGGGAGAACGAGGCTCGGAGAAGCTTGCACCAGGGATCGACGTAGACTTTCGGACCAAAAAGCTTGTGCTGTTTATATTTCAAATCATTTGAAATAGGTGTCATTATCTTATTTATCAGTTAAGGAAGCTAACAGTCAGGGTGTTTAGGTAACATCAGTGAGTGTCTGAATTTTAACCTGAGGCTTTCTTTTTATATTCCAAATAGTCCAAATGTGTACTTTTTATATTCATTTTTACCTTAGACTGTGGTGTGTGTGTGAGAGAGAGAAAGAAGGAGAAGGAGGAAGAAGAGAAGGGGGAAGAGTAAGAAGAGAAGAAGAAAGAGAATATATGCATCTTTTGGGTTTGAAATTTTTAAATAACATTTAGTTATTTTTTTAGTTGGAAGAGTTACTAGAACAATATTGTAGCTTCCCTACCCATTAAGTTTTTACTGAAGTTAAAAGGAATAAAAGATGTACATGTAGTTCAATGTTAGAGAAATAAATCACTTTCTCTTAACCCAGGTAAAGTTGCGTACCCCCCACCAGCCACTTTTTCCAATTCAAATACAAAAACACCTAAAGGAATCCAGGAAACGGCACTATAACTAATTATTTCGGCCTCTTAACCCAAAGTTCCAATGATCAGCTATGTGTTTTCATTTACCCACAGCTCATCAGAAAATCAAATGCTCATATGTGTTCTACACAAGGTTTTTTTTTTTTTTTTTTTTTTAAATAACCAGCAGCCGTGGCTCAGGGTGATTGCTCTGCCTGAACCGTGTCTGTTGGATTCCAGTGGAGTGAACCAGTGCCCGCATGCACACTCCCCGGCTACAGAGAGGGTAAACAACAGCACTGTCTACATCGGAGACTCTGAAGCCACAGATGTGACCATTTGGCCAGTCCTCCTGGGTAATCCTTGTCCTTGACGAGACAATATATTTAGAATAACTTATTTCTCCAGGGTTGGGGTGTAGCTGAAAATCACATTGCCATAATTTTATATTTTGGCTGGCTGGCTGGCTTCATGATGAAGCCAGGTTAAAAAAAAAAAAACAACTATGAAAAACCAAGGGTGGTTTCTCTCTAACACATTCTTAGAGTGGGCGACAGCATTCACTTCCTCTCAGTGCGGTGACAAGTTCTTTTTCATGTGGCCATTTTTTTCTTATTATAAATCCAGGGTTTGATTTGAACTTGCACATTGTTTTTCTATTGCTTAAGATTTTTTTGAAATGTTATGACTATTTAGGAGAAGGAAAGAGTAAATTGAGTCAGTTAAGTAGCAATTTTTTTTTTAAAGATTTTATTTATTTATTTTCAGAGAGAGGAGAAGGGAGGGAGAAAGAGCAATGTATGGTTGCCTCCCACATGGCCCTCATTGGGCACCTGGCCCGCAACCCAGGCATGTGCCCTGACTGGGAATCGAACCAGGACCCTCTGGTTCCCAGCCCGCGCTCAATCCACTGAGCTACACCAGCCGGGAAGTAGCAATTTTTTTTAATTGCAAATTTCCTAAATGATTTCAAGGTTATTACGTGTTATTCATATTACAAAATGAGAATGTTACTGGCAATCTCTTAATGCTGGCTACCATAAGGGTTAGTTAGTCCTGAACATTCAAAGGTCCTATTTACCTCGTCCATGTGATCAGTTTTCAACAAACTGTATGACAATGTATATACATAACAAACAAATATCTGAAGGTTTGGACCGCTTTCAACAATATTTTTTTCCCTGTATTAAATGTTTTATTCATAAGACACGTGTATGAATTAGCATGGGTTCCCGTCTTCTACCTCATTATTACATAAAATAGTCCTTACAGCAGGCTTTGTTGTACAAATTAGAATTAGCAGAAACAGAAGAACCTAAAAATGAGTTGAAGTGTATAGATTTAGAATAAAAAGTCTCAGCCTTTAAATTAACAGACATTACATATTTGCAAGTTGCAAAGTACCAATCTGCGGTGGGTTTTTTTTTTTGTGAATGCAACCAGAAAAGTGTTATAACTTATTACATGGATGCCTAAAGGGCTTGTCCTTTGTGGTGAAGATTCCTCAATACTTTTTAGCTCTTAATTTTAGCTGAAAAGTCACTGCCTATAATAAAAGTCCCCATTTCTCAGCTTTTTATACATACTAAATGTGGCCTGTGGCCAATTTATGGTCATAAGATGTAGGGGTAATACATATATTTTTAAAATGGAGACAGCTTCCCAAAGGGAGGAACAGTCCCCTTCTTTGTTCCTCCTTTCATCCTATGGCTTGGAATGCAAATGTGATGGCTGGAGCACTGACAGACTTCTTGGACCATGAGGCAAGCTGGTCGTCTACCCTGTTGGAAGACACACAGGCTATGCCAACACTGGATTACCCACCTCTGGACTTCTTTTACAAGAAAATGAAATAAAATTCATCTTATTTAATGTAGTCATTTCCTTTTCTTTTAAGTTGTATGAACACACACGTAATCCTAACTTATAAAAAACCTCATATCCCTAAAATAATAAGTAATGATAATTACAATAACTAACATGTATTTTCCCTATGTCAATGTGCTAGTTTCCATTAATTTATTGATCTTCACTGCAACCTAACAAGCTAGATAACATTATTACTTCTTTTTTAATAGGTGAGGAACTGAAGCTCAGAAGATTGAATTGGCAGGCAGAGGACTGAGGCTCCCAATATATGGAATCTGACACTAGAGCACTGGTTCCTCCCTGTAGGCCATGTGCCAGCCATGGAAAATCAGTGCCCGTCGGTTAGTAACCAGAGATCAGCCTCTCACACACATCGCATCATCCCATAGTCTCCTGCCTGGCTCACAACCCCTGCGGCATTGCGATGTCCGTGCAGGTGGAAGAAAATAAATACTTACTGATAACTGCTATTTCCCAGCCCTGTGATAGACATACGATATATGTTTTCATTTAATTTTAATCATTGTTCTGTGGAGGAACATAATAAAACCTAAAAGCTAAGAGTAGAGATTTTGGAGACATAAGGAATGATTCCAAGACCCCCACTCAGTTTCCCCATTTGTATAGTGTGGGAAATAATAATGCTTGTATCGTAAGGTTGTTAGGAATCAAAATGGTTAATGCCTGAAAAGTGCTTAGCACAGAGCTCAGCACAGAGCGATCACGCAATACAATGGAGCTATCATGTCTCTCTTACATTACAGACGAGGCTCTGAGGCGGGGTAAGTCAAAGAAGGAGCAGCTGAGGTCTGGTTCTAGCTCTCCTGGAAGCACTGAGACAGACATTGCGGTGCAGAAAGTATGTCGGTATGTTGGTCACCCTGTGGCAGGGTGAGTAGTGAGAAGGGCAGTTTGAATGGAGGGAGTTTATCTGTAATGCGAATGCATTTCTACCAAAGTCTTGCCTGATGTCACAGGGAGCTCTGAGCTGGCATGGCCTTTTCAAGTTGTCTCCAGTGAGACGGGGGCCTATCCCTTTGCACCTGCACTTCGACCAGTCATCGCCGTGAACGACTCCAGGAACCGGCATAATACAGGGCGAGGCAGCCCTCTCTGGTGGACGGTGGTTTCCAGAGAGCCCTCCTCTGAGAGCCGTCAGGAGCCTGCTCTTTCAGCTCTCTAGCCAGCGGGAGAATCAGTAGTGGGGGTTGTATCTGGCAGCACAAAACTGTGCACGGTGCACCGGCCCAAGTCCCCAGGTTGTCTGTGAGAGAGCTGGGTCAGATCCTCACAGCTTGCCCACTGCCTGCTTGTGCTGTGGTGCAAAGTCTCTCCTACAACCTGTGTGAGACGCCTGTTGAGAAGTAACCCCAGGACGGCACTGGAGGGAACCCACGTGAAACACCCTCCTCGAATGGAACCAAAGACCAAAGGAATTGGTAGAACTTACGTCATCATTCGGCATCGTTCATCTTGCTTCTCCATTGTTCTAGGTGGGGCTTTGCACTTGGAGACTGTGTTCCCTAGGGATGTGGAGGATAAAGGAAGAAACCTATGAAAAGCTACCAAGATGAATGGGGGGATTAAATAATTGTGTAATTCCTATCTCATGTTTTCATACTTTATTTTTTCCCAAGCCAACTCTTACTTATCTGTGCCATGAGTTGAGTCTAAGGCAAGCGAACCACCCGTGTTTATGTGTGCATTGCTGAAGATGCCCCCCGCTGAGCTGTGAGGGCAGCGCACTGAGAGGGACGGCCCCGAGCCCGGGCACTAGGACCTGCTGCACACGTGCCATCGTTCCGTCCTTGGCGTGGCTCCATCGTGCCTGAGGAGGCACTTCTAGATAGGCTCTTGGGGGAAAAAATGTTTGACCGTCTCACTGCATGTGACAGTCATTCTGTAGGTAGAGAACGTGCACACTAGTATTTGGTAAAGAATCTCACGAACTTTGTACACCTTCTCTGGGACTTACCATGTTATTTCATCCTTTCTTATAGAAACATCCTAAAGAATGCATGTAGCAAAAGGCTGCCCTGTGCTCAATGTCTGTCCATGGCCTTCTCCATTCCTGTTTCATTCTGTCTCTTAATGTCTGGGGATATTGACAGGCTTCTTCTCTGTGCCCAGGCCCATCCCTGTCCCTGCATCAATCATCACTGTTCCCAAAGAGTCCCGGCAGCTCCAACTGCAAGAGAACTTAGGCTCATATAATATTATAAGCCCTCCTTGTCATCTGATGTACAGTGAGCGAGCCTGTTCCTTGATGTCCCTCTCTCCCCTCTGCCACAGTGCAGTCTCAGAGGTCTGGGATTCTGCATTGATCCCAATGCTGAACACCTATTCCACTGTCCACCCTGAAACCTCATGTTGTGTTATTGCTTCCCTGACCCACAGCCTAGTTCCTGTCTGCCTCTTTCCTGGGAAACCAGAACCAGAAACTTGTAGGAAGTATCTTCTACCTACCCTCATATAATTCAGTCCATGCGTGGCCTGCCTCCTTGTCCCTCCTGGGGTCTCACTTTGATCACCATCTAGGACCACCTTGGACTGCACTTGTCTGAGCCACGCTCCATCGCTCCCTGAATCAACGAGATCCCCTCTTCAGGATCAAACTAGACATGTGTATGGGTTTCCCTTAACCCTGTGCTGAAGTAAGCTCAAGAGATAAAAAGGAAGAACTTCGCTTCTAGCTGGAAATACTTCAAGCTTCCTCGGTGCTTTCCTGCCCCACTCACTGCTTGTCCCAGCACACCTCAGGCCAGACCTTCTCCTTTATGGTAGGAGCAGGATAGATGGCTCAAGACGAGTTAGCTTCTATGATCCCTGGACAGTTTGTGCTTAATCTGGCCTTGCTAGGTGCTGTTACTTTGTGTCCTGTGTTGAACGAGGTGGAATGTGACAAGACACTGTGATGCAGTACAGTGTCCCGTGCCAGATGTTTCACTGGCAATGCTGCAGTGCCGGGCCCTGGAGATGTAGAAAGAAGCAAGGTGATGCCCACGCTCCAGAGCCTTGTGATCTAGTGGGAAGATAGCGTATTATGTGGAGTGATCGTTATTGAGAAGAGGAAGCACTCTTATGAGGCTGAGGATTGTGGTCAATAACATCCACAGTCAATCAGAGGAAGAGTGTTCACTCCCTCTGCTCTGATTTAGAAAGAACTCATGGTGGAAGAAAGACCTGAGCCTGGCTTCGAAAATATAGGGAACAAGCAGAGAATTCCAAGTTAGTGGGCTATTTTTTGAGCAACTGTTTCCAGAGGACTGTTTTGGGCTTTGAGAAAAAACTAACACAGGAGAAATACTAGTGAGTGATAAATTTAATACACGACACTGATTGCAAGTGCTACGTAAGTGTGGGATGCGGAAATCAAAGAGGGCTCAGAAGGTCGCACAAGAATTATTTCAACAGTGGGAATAAGACGATGTCTTAAAATACGGGTGGCATTTGGAGAATGGAGGGGTGTCTGGAGGGTGAATAATAGGCTAACAAAAGAGACCCACGCTAGGGCAGCTGCAGGTCGTGGCCGTTCTGGAAACAGAACGTAATTATTAGTAGCACCAACTTTCACTCACCAAAGCATTTCAGTTTGGATGCTAAACGAGGTGATCACTGACTTCTGATCACTGGCTTTTGAAGGACTTTTCTGTAATCCCTTTCAACGAACATTTCATTAATGCAACTATTAGAGAGCTTTATCTTTAAAAATGCCACTTTTCCTTGGTTTCTGTTTTAGGCATTTAACGTGTTTGCTCATTTTGTGGTATTTCTAACATAAATTTTGAGTGAAAACGGAACGTTCAGCACCAGCTATTTGTCTCTGGCCCTCAAGACTTCACTGCATGCATTATATACAATGTTTCCTGTGGAGGGTGACAGAGTGCAGGAAGCTAGTTTCTGTGGATCTGGTTTCACTGTATTTCCCCCTATGGATTCGTTGCATTACATAATAGAAGGCAGCTCTAGATGCATCATTGGCAGTTCCAAACTCCAAAAAGAAGTTTGATGAAAAAGGTGTTCATTAGAAACAGTTGAAAGTGGATTCAAAAGATGTTTCTTTCTTGCAAAATATATTTCTTTCTTTCATCCCAAACCTGTTAAGCATAGTTCACAGCTGTGGTTCTGCTAAAACATGAAAGAGATTAACACTAAGGGTCCCCAAAGGGGTAGATATTTTGTACTCCTTTGGTGAGTTGAGTCTTATTAGAAATACACATGTTTTATAGTGAGGAAAAACCACAAATTTCATTTGTTTCAGTTTCAGGGGTACAATAAATAGGCCATGATACTTAGAAAAGTAAGCAATTTCAAATTCATGGGGTTCAGTTTGGAATATGACGTGTTATATTCCAAGCCTTATGATTTACAGGAAATGAAAATAACAGTTATATCTGCTGGAATTAAAAAATGTCTTTTTCCAGATCTCTGAAAGTCTTTGAATTTCTCACCTTATTTTTCCTGCATATACATTTCTCCACTCTCAAACTCCAAAAATGTCAGCTGTACGGTGAGATTACTGGCCAGTTTAAATCTCAGATCAATTTTTTTTTTTTTAAAGCAAATGTTCAGAGATGACCACACAAGACTTCTGTTAGCATTATTCTGTTGGATTCTCCTCCCCTGTCTCTCTGCCCCTTTGCCACCTGGTGAACTTGGCAGTGGCTCTCAGGAGTGACGGCTGCCCCTCACGAGCTCTCTGTCGCTCACGCGGTCATGTGCATTCCCAGCAGAGGAATCAACTTCTGGATTTTAAATTCAGCCAAAACTTGAGAGTGCAAAGTAAAGAAAAAAGAAATGCCTGGGCGACCTTAGGTGGGAGGTGTCATCTGGCTTGTAATTTGAGATAGATCAGTCTTTTCACCGGGTGAACTCAGGAAAAACTGAGAGGTGCCACTCTGTGTGGCTCTTGTGATACCCACCCTCTGTGGATTTGGGAAAGGAAAGCAGGTAAAGTATTTCAAATGCATAATCTGCAGCTTTGCTGACCAAGATGGCAGCCACCAGCACCAGGTGTCTATTTAAATTTATGTTTAAAAAATTGAGAAATAATTTTGTTAGGTGCACTAGCCACATTTCAAGTGCTCAATAACCACATGTGGCTCTTGGCTACCATATGGGGCAAAGGAGAATTTTAAAACATAAAGCATTTTTATTGGAGGTAATGAAAGTAAAACATTCTATTTCAGAATGTTTCTTAGGTAGCATTGATCTTTATTATCTCCAATTAGAATGTGTAATAAAATGTACATTATGTTCAGAGTCACTCTCACGTGTTTACTGGAAAGAGAGAATAACAGGGAGAAGTGTGGCCAATGGGGAGGTAATTTGGGAAAAGTAAACTCTTTGGTAGGTGAAAAATTGGAATTACATAGCAAGAAAAGAAAGCTTTGCTATAATTACTACCATGATTCCTACTAAAAAGTCTTTCTTTCCCTTCTTCCTATAAAGTCTACAAATATCTAGTCCCAAGACTTACAAATGTCTATGTATTTTCAATGTAATTTGAGAAAAACTTAAAGTTAAAAAAGGCTAAAAGTTGATGATTTAGAGAAGTCATCTTTTCAGGTACACAATTATTACATTAAAAAAGCATATTATGTAAGGCTAACAGTCTATTTTGATACAACACAATGTACAAAACTTCCAAAAAAGCAAAAAGTTCCAAAAAGGAGATTCCTGCCTCCCTTTCTGAGTGCGTGTGTAACTTCCGGCAATTCATCTTTTTTTATTTCATTTTCACCCAAACTTACAATCACACCTATTTAGAGGGATTTTGTGGTGAATAAGTATTAAGGCCAATGTTATTGACAAGTTATCCCCGGTATTTCTATTCTAATGTGAATTACTGTGGTAATATTTTAGCTGGCAATGCAAATATAATGAATGAAATAACAAAGTTTTATTAATAGACACAAACCTAGATTCGAAACTAAATAGCTCAGCTGCGATGAAATTACATGTTTCTTTTGTGTTCTGTAGCAATCCATATACCTTAAATGGCATGATTGATATCATGTATATATAGTGAGAAATTATTTGTAAAAATTTGTCCTAAAATTAAATAAACTCTAAATTATATTGAGTTTAAACATGCTCAGTTTTTTTTTTTAATATTTAGCAATTTATGTTAAACAAATATTTAGTAAGCTTTCACAGAGTCTTGGTGCTATGGCAGGGGCTGGGAGCAGAGCTGTGAGTGAGGAAAGCCAGATCCTCGCCACCTGGACCTGGTGACTTGCTTTCTAAAGGTGGAAACACATAATAAACATGCACGTTCAGCAGTAATAAATGCGATGAAGACAGGGAAACAATGAACACAGTAGAGAGCAAGGTGAGTGAACGTGAACAGAGTGGTCAGGGAAATCGTGTTGGTTGCCAAGAGTTCAGGATGGAGGAAGCTGGTGTAAAAAACCCTGGGGAAGAATTCTACGTGTGCTGATTTTAAATATGTTTCTTCTCAGCTTTCTTCAAGTACCACTTGTCTAGCAGATAGAAAGGGACCCAACAAACAAACACACAAAATAGGTCTCACTTGGAGATGAAAGCTTAATGACATTTATTTTACTTATTCAACAACTATTTAGTGAGAACTTATAATATTTTATGCTGTGGGCTAGAGGCTGGAAACCCCATTCTAAGCAAAACATCCTTCTTGGTTACCTCTGAGGGCAGGCTTTGAGGATCACTGGCCCTTAGGGACGGAGAGTGTGGTCTAGTGATGGGGCCCGTCTTGTAAAAATGCAGATGTTAAAACAAAAGCCACAAAAGTAACATACGTGAGAGAGGAGAGGCCTTAAAATTATATGGCACAGAAAGGCCTTCCTCCTTGGTTAGCCATTTTGGTTTCATCGCCTGCCCGAACAACCTCTGTGATTGACAGGGTCATATTTATAGCTCCAGGCTAAAAAATAAAAAGTCTTCTCTTTAATTAGATGTTTGCAAAAATTATGAATGGTCAGTGTGAAGGGAGATAGAGCCAGAGACTGATTTTGTTTTCGTTCATCATCCCTCCACCTGCTCTTTAAAGGCTGTAGTTTGTTACCCACTAATTGTCTCTGGCATGGAGTTGGCAAGCTTATCTGCGAGACTCTCTGTTGTGGTCTAGGTCAGCTTCACCCCATGGGAGAAAAGCAGGATCCGGTTCATTGAATCAAAGACCTAAAAAAGTCACTGAGGAAGTTTTCCTATAATCTTGAAGTTTATTTTGTAAACAAGTCTTCTTTAATCATAGCTTTCAAGCTATTCTGTCTCACTTCAAAGTACTTCCACACTAGCCCCAAGTCACATTTTGGGAGCACAGGCAAGGAATAGGCCTGTCAAAAGCAGCCATCATTACCATTCTCCACTTGCCTTTTTAAAAAGCCCAGGAGACTGCAGCCAGTTCTCTGAATGATTACTAGAAAAATCATCCAAGAAGAATTAACCTAATCAGTGCGTTCATTTCAAGATCTACCTTTGAAAAGCAGTTGGGGTCAGGGTCCTGTACTTGAAAAGGGGTGCAAGACGACAAAGAGGTGATCTTTTTCTTCAAAGAATCTTCAATTTCTCAAAGAAGTGTGAGTGTCAAGGAAAGCACAGATTAGGACAGATGAGTCTTAGTACTGAGGTGTCTGTTCAAGGAGGTTGCGACCCCATATGATTTCATGTCTATTGCACCGGCTCAGTAGAGGTGGTCTTTTTAAAATCTCAGACTGTGTGAAATAAAATTTCCATAATGACAGTAGCAACTGATTCTGATACATAGTATCCTGCGTGCCCAATACTTTTCTAAACTCTTCACATAGATTAACACATTCACTCCTGGCAGTGCCGCTAGGCTTATTGTAGATACTCTTATTGGGACCCCTGTTTTCTTAAAGGGAAACCTGGAGCAAGGGGAGTTTAAGTCATATCAAGAGTGCACAGGGGGTTGGTGGTGAAGCAGAGATTTAATCTTGCTGCTTGGGGGTTGGGGACCCCTCTCAGCACCTGAGCACATTTGCCTTTTGTAGAGGGGTGTTGAAAAAGTAAGTTCTCCTTGGAGTAGACACTACTTGTATGGATATTCATTCATTCATTAGACCATTCTGTCAGCAATGGACTGAATATCTCATATGGCTATAGAGGCTTCTAGAATATGTGCCCCTTCACTAAAAGGAACAAACAAGAACTGTGCCAAATATGTAACTGAAAGTGTGCAATGATGGCTCACAATTCCATGCATGGATATGAGTGTCAAAAAGGAATTATGACAGTGGCCTTCAAATCAGCAAAAAGTGAGGACTTTTTTCCCCGGAGCGGCTACCTGCTGAGCAGTGAGCAAGGTTCCTGTACGCTGAACATGCGTTCCTTAAAGAAAGAAATGATGACAACTCAGAGTACTCTAAATGAAAGATCGTGGTGAGTGTAGTTCACATATATGTGAGTTGTAATATGGGACCTCTTACAGACTGAATGTTTGGTCCCCGACCCCCAGCTTCATATGTTGAAACCCTAACCTCCAACAGGATGGTTTTAGAAAGTGGGGCCTTTGATAGGTAACTGGGTTTAGGTGAGGTCATGAAGGTGGAGCTTTCACGATGGGGTTAGTGTCCTTGTAAGAAGAGGAAGAGACACCAGAGCGTCCACTCTCTGCGTTGTGAGGTCACAGTGAGCAGGCAGCTGTCTCCAAGCCAAGAAAGGTGCCCATTAGGAGCCTAATTGGCCAGCACCTTGATCTTGGACGTTCCCGCCCCTAGAACTGTGAGAAAGAAAGGTCCGTTGCTTAAGCCGCTTGGTCTATGGTATGTTTTTAATAGCAGCCCTTGCAAACTAAGACAAAACGCAGGGACTCTGAGAAAGGCATTGCTCTGAAAAGACAGCAATGCATTGGCATCAGCATGAGGTGAAACTAGAGAACAAAGCCAAGTGTATTAGTTTCTTGTGGCTGTTCTAACAAGTGACCACAAATTGGGTGGCTTCAAACAAGAGACATTTATTCTCACAGTTCTGGAGGCCAGAAGTCCGGATTAAGTGTTGGCGTGGCTGCACTCACTCTGGAGTCTCTGGGGGAGAACCCAGGCTTTGCTTCATCCACTTTCTGGTGGTTGCTGGCACTCCTTGACTTGTGGCTGTGTCATGCTACTCTCCCCTCTGTGGTCACGCTGCCTCCTCCCCTCTGTCTGTGTCTTCTCCCTTTGGGTCTGACTCAGATCTCCCCTGGCCTTTCTCTTTTAAGGTCACTTGTAATTTGACTTAGGACCACCCAGATAACCCAGAATGAGCTTCTCTCATCCCAAGGTCCTTAACTTGATTATAATGGCAAAAAAATCCTTTTTCCAACTAAGATTACATGTATAGGCTCCAAGAATTAAGATGTGGACATAATCTTTTTGGAGGTAAGAGAATCTTCTCTGGAGAAGTTTGATTTGGGAAGCTACTGCCATTACAAATGTCTCCTTCACCTGAACCACAAGCTCAGGAAAACTGCTAACCTGGCAAAGGCGCGTTTGTTCTAATTATAGGGAACCAGTCTGCGCGGCAGTGGCGAATGTAGCTCAGCCCTGGTTTGGAAAAAAATGACAGGTGCGAGGCAGCACACAGGAGCCAGGCCCACGGATTGGCTTTTCCATGGGAAACCAGGCCTGCATTATACCTAGGCCACTTTGAGGCTTGCATTTGCTAAAACTTCATCACCCTGAATTGAGGCAGCAAATGTTTACTGCGTATCTTTAAAGTAACTTCCTAAAGTCTGTGCTAATCCTCCCAAGGACACAGTGTAAGCAGTTTGACCCCTTTTCCCCTTGCATTTGCAACATTTTCTTCGTTATCTGTAAGAAGTAACCAGCAACATCCTTCCCTGTGCATAATAAATGAGGACCTTCCTTGATGTAATGCTCCCAGAAAAGCAATAAAAGCCTGTCCAGGCAAGGGTTGGGGTGCTCTCTCACTCAGGGAGAGCCATGCTGTCCCTTTTCTCTACAGGACTTCTGAAATCCATGTGAATGTGTTCATTGCATCCACAACACCATGGACACCGCTGGTCGGAGTCCGCATCAAGTTCTAACTGAACATATGCACATAGTGCATTTAGCATTGGGGCGATTCCTGGTTTGCTGGAGTCAGTCAGTCCTTAAATTGCAACACTATATGAGTAACAATGAGATCAATTTTCCTGTCTAGTTTTACAATGATTCCATGCTAGGCTTGGTGAATAAAGATCAATAAAATATGGCTGCTGCCCTCGATGGCTTAGTATGTGACACGGGAATGTGGTACCAGATTACTTCAGGATGAATGTACTGAAGGCTGGAGTTCTGCCGTACGTGGTGTTCTGGTCTGTGAAAGCATTCTTTGTCCTGCAAGATTGTGAGTTCCTTGTCTTTCGCCATTTCTGTAGCATCAGCGTCTGTCACAGACCGGGAAGTATTTAGTGTTATAAGCGGTAACAGCAAGTTTGTTGTGCGAACGAGTGGCTGTTTGCCCCAGGCATGGTGTTTCTATCCGGAAATCAGCAAGTAGCTAATACTCTATGCAGAGCACAAAGTCAGAAAAAAGGATTTAATTTAAAAACAGTCTCCCAACATCTAAGTTACATGTTATATTCAAGAGGTCTTATCGTGTAAATCTCCCTGACTAGGCAAGCTCCCCAACTTTTATTAGTTCCTAGTTATTCCCCATGCCTTTTCGCTTTGGACAATTTATTTTCTCTCTTCTCAGGAATACACACCTTCCTTTGGGATCAAGGAAGCTGGTGTGTTTACACGGCAACATGTTCCTGTGTATTACGGAGCAAAGAGATGGAGGTGATGAAATGATGTAGGGCCAGGGCACTGGAGTCCCTGAGGGATCATGGCTTCGGTAACAGTGTCATTTCATTACCTCCGCTTTTGGACAGACATACTTGGGAAGCTGAAAAAATGCCATAAAATTTGAAGTTAGGAAGCCCGAATCTCAGATCTGACTCTCAGCTACTGTCCCCGTGGGTGTGCACCAGTCCCTCCAGCTCTCTGAGCTGCAGGTCCTCACTTCTAGGATGACTGTGCTATCAGCACACGCAGTTGCTAGACAGTGTCAGTGAAAAACAAGGGAAACAAAGGAAAGTCAGCCATTTCTCTTTACATCCCAAGGATCACTCCTGATTAATAAATCCTGTCTCTGGTCATAATTTTGTCTTAGAGCAGAGTCTCCTCTTGAATGAGGCCAGATAAGCCATTGCGGAAGGCAGATCCTGGCGTCAGCGTGCTCTGCACATCTCCAGGTAACACAGGCTCCCATCAGCCAGTGTACACAGAGCAAAACCAGGCTCCCACAGAGGCTGGTGCCATCGTCCCTATCATACTGTGTCTGCTACTCCTGCTTTCAATTGCTAGTGTCCACATACCCACAGACGCTCCTAAAGGAAAGATGTCACAGGGGCTCCACTCGGTTTAAATCTCGGATTCCAGAAGAGATGTTCATTCTATGTGCTCTTCCAAGACAGTTGGTTGACTTGTATCCCTACAAATCACCCCCTTAATTTATGCTGGTTATGAGTTTATGCTGTTCATTTTGCTTAGTGGGTCACATCTGTTCTACCTACTTTTTGAAATAGATTTGAGGCAGCTGACTTATACTTTTTGGGAAACAGAAGCAAAACAGTTTCTAATGCAAAGCACCTCTGAGTAGTACATTGCTGTAGCCCCAGCTTATTCATCTTCAGGACATAAAACAAACTTGCTTTATTAATTGCCCTGCCAAGATGAAGAGGCATAATGAAATATACTGTATTATGTTGCTATCCATTCAACTAAATATTTTAATGAATGTCTTTATTGTGTCTGTACCCTGGGGCCTTTTAAAGTTAAGGGTATATTGAAAAAAAAAATAAGAAGGAAAAGTAATCTTGTGGATGTGATTACCTGCCCATAGGTGGTGGCAGTGGGTGACCACAAAAGTCACCTTTGCTAGGAGCAGTGGGATCACCCCTGGCTTGGGCACAGCTGGCCCGCGTGCTGGGGCTAAGTAATCTGCAATTCCAGGACCACCCTGCTTCTTATTCTCCCAGAGAAATTTGTTACATACAATCACATCAAAGGGCTTCTTGCTTCTGAGTATCACTGAGAGCTTCCTGGAGATTAGCATTCTCTGTCGCATGACCTTTCTTCCTTCCGTTCGCTCTTTCCTCCCTCCCTCCTTTCCCCAAGGAGCAATGAATAAGTGACACCTCCTATGCGCACCTTCTAGCATCCCTACTCTGTTTAGGATAACCAGGCCTTATGTTCTTCACTCTCTGTAAGCAAAGAAGCATTTTAATTTATATGACAGCAAAAGAATTTTTCCTAGAGGATTATGCACCATAAACAACAACATGGTAACTCCATCAGTGATCTTAGTCCACGCGGATGTTTAGAATTTGGAAAAAAATGACAGATTCAGGTGCAAAAATGAGCTGAAGATAGGTTTTATTGAACTTTATGTATTCAAATCAGAACCCCAAAATGTAAAGATTAAATGTACAAATCAGATACTCCAGAGTTCATGAAAGTATTAGAAAAAGTCACAGTGGGCCCGCACTCTGGCGTGGCTACCAACTACATCCCCTCCCCAAACACGGCTGGAGTCCATGACACTCACACCATGGAGGCATGAGACCTCAGTCATGGTCACGTCATTCAGCGATGGTATGTGCCTCTGCGTGTGGGATCCCCACATAACCTGCGCTGTGGACCCCGAATGGCACAGGTGTATGAGGCGTTTTCCTCGGCAGCACTCATCAGAGGCATCTGTAAGTAACGTGATGCCTGCAGGAAGCTCTGTTACCATTTTAAAGCCATCGCTTGTGTTTAACCACAAGAAAGAATAAGGCAAATATTTCCTTTCCTAGCACTTGGTACAGTCAACCAACTTCTCATCATCGTGAATTAAGCAAGGGTGTTGGTTTTATTTCAACCAAAACTGATCTCGTAATCATTGGTGTCATTTGATTTTCTTAAGTAGTATTTAGAGTCTAATTTGTAACAAACTATGGTGTCCATTTTCTGGTGGCATATCCCTCATATTTAGCGGAAGCATTACTTTGTGACCTCGCTGACTAATATTAGAGATAAATACATCACAAAGGACTTCATTGCTAGGTTATATACATTGGTCACTAAATCAAATCCCACAGAACTGAAATGTCTTAAGATAACTGGAGTGGGGGATGAATTCCTGGTTGTGCAGAACATACACACACACATACATACTATGCACACATATACATGTATATATACAGGAATGGTGTGAGGAGATACACACGTTTTTACGAAAGAACTTTTAGAGACATAACAAAGCAATGCTGCCCAGGGCAGCATCAGAAGGGTATACTTACAATGATTGAGAGACCCACGTATTATACTCAGGTAGGTTTCACCAAGAAATGCATTACCCTATCCAAAGATCAAAATGTACCTTCGTAACTCCCGCATCCAAAGATCAAAATGTACCTTCGTAACTCTCGCACCACACACCTCAAAAGCACAGAGAACTCAGTACTTTGCTTGGGTGGGACGTGAAGGTACACAGACAATGAACAAGGAGCCCTTTCTAACATAATAGGAAGGGAAGGTGCTAGTGATTTCTTGGGTTCAGAAGAGTGGAAAAGTACCAACCAAAATGAAAAGGAAAGCCTGCTGGGCAGAAGACAGTGGAAGACCCAGTTTTATTTTTCACATTAAAGTTTAGAATTCACTCATCTTTATCTAAAAAGAACACTTCTAATTTCTGAATCTTGTTTTGCTCAATTTTTACAGCAGAAATGGAATTGCCTCATAGTAGTGTCGAATCCCAGAACTTACTTAAGTAAGATCAGCAGCTGTTTTAACCATTTTTAGTATGTTTATTGAAATTATTATTATTGGAATATCTCTTGTCATTGTTAATGATCTTCAGAAATGATTTTATGTTCATTAAAATGGAGTAAGGAAAGTATTATTTGAATTTTTCACAATACGTTGTTTTAGTTTCTGGAACTATTTGAGTACCTCCTAATTTGCCAAAAATACAAAATGATTTTTTCTGTTTTACTGGCAGTGGGAAAAGAGTATTTTAAATGCCCCCAGTGTGAACCGTTTACAGTGATTCATTTTAAGAAGCTATTCTGAGGTACATACTTTCTTATTAGCAGAAAACCAGCTAGCACTTTGAGACAGAAGACACTGCATATATTCTACAGTATGCAAATAATCAGCTTTGTGTGTGAGGTTTTTTTTTCTCTTTGTCTTTGAAATAGAGTGATGGAGCCAAACCAGATAGGTGCACATTAGGCATAGTCTGAAACTTTGGTCTTAGCCTCAACCTCCACGGCCCATGACAGTGTAAATAAATTCTATTTTATAGGTTAAAGAGTCTCATGTTAATATCTACCTTGTTAGTAATTATAGCAATTGGATGTGTTTCAGAAAGTGGGATTACATTTTTAAAATCCAAATTCCTTTTGTATGTATCTAAGGACCACTAACTAAAAGAAATCTGTTGCGCTTTTATAAAAGAAAGATCTGGACCTAACTGTGTTGCTTTACAAATCAATTCATAATTTTTCCTTAAAATCTTTACGCTTTAAATAGATGATGTTTCAAATGAAATAGGTAGAGGCTTTATAGGGATTATAGAGTTTGTGAGCAAAGACTTTTATGGTTTAATTATTGAATATTTTATTTAGACAGAATATTAAGAGTCGATTGCCCCATCTTCAGCAAAGTAGCTCCAAAACCACTCCATTTTCCCCTTCTGTTGTCCTTGAACTTAGCACTTTTCCTAAGATAGAGGTTAGTAGATATCACAATATCAAAGTCACAATATCATAAATCCGTGTCATAAAAGAAAGAGCTGGCAAGAGAAGCATAAACACTCATCACCACCAGTTTGAACAGAGAACACAGTTCCCAGCATTTGTCTGCTGAGGCAGCAGCAGACCGTTGGGTCCCATCTTCCTGGCGGGGGGAAGAAAGAGTTTAGTAGCATTTCAGTAGCTAGTGAAGTCAATGCAACCATTTCCATTAAAGTTTCATTCTTGATTTAAAAAACAGTTTCAATTTTGGAACAGTTTTTGATGTATAGGAAAGTAGTGAAGATAGCATAGAGAGTTCCCATACACCTAACACCCAGCTTCCCCATTATTAACCTCTTAGATTATTATGATACATTCATCAAAACTAATGAGCCAATATTGATATATCATTATTAACTAAAGTTCATCATTTATTCAAATTTTCTTAGTTTCCATCTATTTTTCAGTTCCAGGATTCCACTGAGAATATGTTACTGCTCTTGCTTCTATTTTTAAGATTTTTTTGTTTTGATGACCAAAATTAAGATCACATCTATTTTCTCATTTGAATTCTTCTAGGACTTTAATAGTTTAGATCTAGGATCTATTTTAAATTAAATTTTCTGTAAGAGCTCTGTCTAGGTTCTTTTTTATTTTTTATTTTTATTTTTTCAGTATATGGATGTTCAACATAGCACAGTGTGTTGAGGATTACCAAACTTAAATAAATTACTTTCACACCTTTGTCAAGATCAGTGGACTATGCAAGTGTGAGTTTATTTCTGGGCTCTCGATTCAGTGAATCATTGATCTGTGTTTCTGTTTCGTCACCAATACCATACCTCTTGAAGTAGCTTCAGGAAATCTTGAGAGAGAGAATTTCTGGAATTATCTCACATAATTATGGACACTGGCAAGTCCCAAGATCTGTATGGGGTGAGTCAACAAGCTGGAGACTCAGGAAAGTCAATGAATGGTCTAGTTCCAATCTGATTCCGAACCTGAGCATCAGAAGAGCCAATGGTGTACTTCCCATTGGAAAGACAGAACGTTCAAGACCCAGGAATAGCTTATGCTTCATTTAGAATCTGAAGGCAGGAGAGAGTTAATGTCCCAGCTGAAGCCATTAGACAGGAGGAATTCTCTTGTACTCTGGAGAGGGTCAAAATTTTAGTTCTATTCCCATTTTCAACTGTCTGGAGCAAACCCACCACTGTGATGAGGGGTAATCTGGTGAATTTAGTCTACCAATTTCCGTGTTCATTTTATCCAAACACATCCTCACAGAAACAAACAGAACAACATCTGATCAATCCCGTCATGATGACACATAAAACGAACCATCACACTTTTCTTGTCCTACTACGCTACCCAGGCCTTCCAATACAATGATAAATTGGTCTGGTGGAAAGGGACATTTTTTCTCTGTTTTTCCACCTTAGGGAGAAAGTGGTCAGTCTCTAACTATTTAAGTATGGTGTTGGCGGCAGGGTTTTTGTGAATGGTCTTTATCACTTGAGAAAGTTCTCTTCTATTCCGGTTTGCTAAGAGGATTTCTGTTGGGATCCTTCATTTGTCATAAATGGGCATTAGCTTCTGTCCAATCCTTCTTCTGCACCTATTGATGTGATCATATGATTTTTATTTTTTAGCATGTTGATGTGATGGATTACATTGGTAGGCGGTTGAATGTTGAACTTGACTTGGCTACCTAGAAGAAATCCCACTTACTATAAGGTATAATTCTTTATATTATATTTGCTAATATTTTGTTGAAGATTTTTCCATGTACATTCGTGAAAGGTATTGGTTTATGGTTTTCATTTATTGTCATGTCTGCATTTTCAATATTATAGGTTTTGCCAGTTTCTACCTCATATCTATCAATCCTCTTTTGTTTGGTGCATACACACCTAGGATTATATGTCATATTGGGAAATTGAATCTTTTATCATTATGTAATAATCATTATGTTATTGGTTTTACCATGATGTAGTTTTCTTTATCCTTCTACTTTTGACCTATATTTATCTTGATAATTAGATTGGCTTTCTTATAGATAACATAGTGTCTTTTTATTTAGTTTTTAGAGACATTTTTATATTTTAGAACTATTTAGCAATATTTAAACTAATGGCATTTTTAACCTTCTAAAATATGCCTAACACCTAGGAAAAAGCAGTTGTAGCCAAAAATCAGGTAAGAATTATTTTGCTTATTATAATACATTAACAAGTGCAGAAAGATCCTTTTGATCTTTTAAAATTCAAATTTACTCTGTCTCATGTTCATTTTAATTTCTCTCATGGTATTTGGGTTTCTTGTAATTAGTTTTTAATATGTTTCCATGGATATTTGGGGTAAAATCAGAATTATAATTGTTTCTAGCTGACATAAAATTAAAAGAATTTATTGAAATAATTTCCTTCGAGGTTATATGAGAAATGTAGCCAGCGCTATAATGCATAATTTTATTAATTGTCTTCTATTATAGATAAATGAACAGATGTCTTTATAGCTCATGAGAGGTTAGTATAATTTAATGGATGCTAGCAACAGAATTTTTAATCAAGTAGGTAAAATTTCACGTTCTTACTATGCCGAGTGCCAGATATGGGCACTACCTAAACTTTCTGAATTGCAAATATCAGCTGAAAAAGGATTCAAAAACTTAAACTATGGATTCAGAGGAATGTAGTTTTTTGACCATGATCTGTCATTTATTAGGTATATTAATTAGGTCCAGCTACTTAATTTCCCTGAGTCTATTTTTTTTTCATTCATTAAATGGGATAATACAATTTAGTTACAGTGATTTTTAATTAACTTTATACTACATTTATTAATAAAATATAAATTAGAAGATGCCTAAAAGTCCTTAACATTTTATAGTCCCTAAATATAAGATAAAACATTGTTTTAAATTCTGGAATTAAAAATCATTAAAACTATACACATCTTCTCAGTTTTTCTCAGCCTTAATAGTTTTCTGTTTCTCTCTTTTTACTTAGTGTTTCTTTCACAAATATTTCCAGGGAAATCCTATTATTTCAGTTGCATGAGCTTGGAAAACAGAAAACTAAACACGAGTGAGGAACTACAAAGATCTGACTAAGGGCCAAATGCACTGACGATCACATGTGCCTCCTGTGATCCCTGCTACAGATATTCAGTTATTCAAAGACTCATAAGATCATTTTCACTTCTTGACCAGGTTCTGTACAAAAGTGCTTGTCAGAGATGTGACGTTCTGGTAGGTGGGCTATTACAGCAAAGGATGAGAGGGAACTAAAGCCTCTGCAGTAGTAGACAATGGCATGGAGGTGTGACTTTTAACCTTGCTCTGCTAGTTTTTCTGTTTCTGTGTTTATGTCAAACAGTCAGTTTTTGTTTCAGTTTCCACTCATTATGCTCTCCAGGATTACTCTACCCAGGAAAAAAATATCCTTTAGAATGACAGGACAGATACAGCAGAAAAAAAGAAGGAACTCCTACCCTTCATGACAGCACGGATGGAACTGGAGAATATTACGCTAAATGAAATAAACCAGGTGGTGAAAGAGAAATACCATATAATGTCACCTATGAGTGGGACCTAATCAACAAGACAAGTGAGTGAAGTAGAACCAGAGACATAGAAATAAAGAACAAACTGATAGGGACCAAAGGGGAGGGAGAGTGAATGGAATTCTCTAACACTGACCCTAATTCTATATGGGAGATCAATACTCATGGTTTGGTCTTACTCCCTGAAGCTCTAGCATGTCCCACCCACAAACACCTCCATGAAAAGACTCAGTGTAGAAGGCATGCTTCAATGGACCTCATTAGACCACATTTGAAGTGCCCTCATGTACAGAAAGTCATTCAGAAAATCATCCACACCTGTCAGATATGTGCCAAAAACTATCCTAAGACAGAGTGTGCCCCACAGGAAAGGGAGTATGTCTATTAAAGGATATGCCCATTTGAGGACTGGTGAGTTCACTATACACTGATGTTTAAAACCATAGGAAACTTTAAATTTTTATTAGTTTTTGTAGCCACCTTTTCTGGATGAGTGGAGGCATACGCCACTAGACCTGAGAAGGAAACTAACAAAGCAAAACTTTCTACTCAAAGGAATAATCTCTAGGTTTGGGCTTTCTTCCAGCATTCAAAGCAGCAATGTTTCTTCATTCACTTCAGAAATCTCCCACAAGGTAGTATAGGCACTGTAGGTTCAATGGAAACTACCTGCATCCTGGAGACCTCAACTGATAGGAAAGACTGAGAAAATGAACCATACAATAAAGAAGACCCTGGTGAAAAATATGCCAGGAACCATATTTGAAATGGGACCTGGCACTCCTTATTGCCTTGCTCTAGATTAGAATAATGCCCCAAAGTATGCTTAAATTAGGCTCTTTTGAAATAGTTTATGGGAGACCCTTCCAAGTTTCTGTTTTAGGAATACCCTCTTTAGATTTAGAACATGAATCAAAAATCAAACAATATGTACACCATTTCGGGCAAACACTAACCACTTTGTACAGGTTTGCTCATTGTAGGTCCATCTACCTATTTGATGAGTCCTTATACCCATTCCAGCCAGGAGACTGAGTCTTATGAAAGGCCTGGAAGAAGCAAGGTCCTGAATGGCAGTTAGCCAGACAATGGACTGGTCCCTATGATGTCCTGCTGACAATACATTATTCTCTAAAGCTCCTAGGAATCAAGTCTTGGATCCAGCACACACGGATAAGGCGGGCACTGCCTGAGCAGGACTTGGATCTTGCTGCTGCTGTTGATACTACAAAAGGGCTGGACCTGCACTCCTGAAGGAGATTTAAAATTTCTCTTTCAGAAACAGACAGAGGCTCCCAAAGATAAGTGACAATGTAAGTGTTTATGTTATTACTATTTTTTGACAATTGCTATAGTTTATGTCCGCATGTCCCAGATGCTGGCTTTCTCAGCAAATTTATCCCACAGCCCCACTCAGGATTAGATCGTGGGGATGCTTTAGTCCCCCCAGTTCTTGATTTCACTACAATACCCCCTGTACAAGGAGGCATAGCCTCACTAAATAATTGATTTCTTGTCTACACAATAGATCTCACGTGGGAAGCTCATCTGCAACACCATCTCTTGAAATACGAAGCAGCCTGCCAGCTTCACTTGCTCAGCAGTGCTGTCCTCTACATACTGTGTGTGCTGACTTACCAAGACAAAAATCCTTCTTCCTTGCATAAAGGCTTCCCTGCATTTTTGACCCCCTTCTTCCTTTAGTAAACAGCAAGAATCTCTGGACCCGGGGGTAGGTAAGACTACATCTCTGAACAGCAAGAAGACACTACAGAAGATGAGATCTCCATCATTTACCCTTGGAAGACTGCAAAGGTCCAGAGTTTTGAAGGGGAGAATTGTTACTGTGGACAGGGAGCCCTGGGGAGTCTCCCCACTGACCAAGGTGGTGCAGGGCAAGGGTCTTACACTGGGCACTACCAACAGCTAGGAAAAGGAATGGACAGGGCCTGAGCACACCGAAAACTAGAACGATGAAAGGACAAGGCCTGAGGTCCCAAAAGCTAGCGGGACGATTAGACAGACAAAAGCCCCCCCCTCCCTAATCCATTAAGAATCTCGGGCTTGGGAGGGAAGGGCAAATGGTCTTTGAGACAGGAACCCACCATTCTCCTTAGTTGGGGCACCAGAATAAAACGTTTTCCTTTTGAATCTCCCCCTCCCAAAAAAAGGACAGATAAAGATCTTCCCAGATAATAAAAAGCTAAAAGAGTTCATTACCACCACACCAGTATTACCAGCAATGTTAAAGGGTTTTCTAGAAGGAGAGGAGAGGAAGAGGAGGGGAGAAGGAGGAGAAGGAGGAGTTGGAGGAGGAGGAGGAGGAGGAGAAGGAGAAGAAGAAGAAGAAGAAGAAGAAGAAGAGGAAGAGGAAGAAGAAATATAAATAATGACATTTCAATAAATACATGTCTATCACCAATTACTTTTAGTGTAAATAGATTAAGAAATCTTGCCATCTGCCACGGCATAGACGAACCTAAAGGGTGTTGTGCTGAGTGAAATAAGTGAGAGAGAGAAAGACGAATGCCATGTGAGTTTCCTTGTATGTGGAATCTAAAAAAACAAAGTAAATGAGCAAGCAGAATGAAAAGAGAACATTTTGATGATCGCCAGATGTGAGGGAGGTTGGGGAGACGGGTGAACAAGGTGAAGGGATTAAGAAGTACGAGTTGGTATTTACAGAAGAGTCACGAGGATGCAAAATACGGCGTAGTGCATACAGTCAATAATACTGTAGCAGCTGCATGTGGTGTCAAATGGGTTCTAGTTTTATCGGGGTGATCACTTCCTACTTGAAACTAATACAATATTGTATGCCAACTGAAATTAAAAAGTCAAAAAACATTTAAAAAATGAAGGGTAGCAGTAATGGGAAATATGTGGATAAATATAACAGGTTTTGCTTTCCATCTCTTGAAAAGATAATTGACTGCTTAAAGCAAGTATAATAATGTGTCATGGGTTTCCTAGCATATGTTGAAGGGAAGGAGAAAATGTGCTAGTGAAGTGTTATACATTCAGTGGACTTATATTATTAAGTATAGACTGGAATAAGTTAAAGATGTACATTGTAAACCTAGAGCAACTATAGAATAATAAAACAAAGTGGTAATGATGATAAAGCTAAAGCAGAGATAAAATCACAAATAATTTGGATAAAAGGCAGAGGCAGAGGTAAATAACAAGGAATAGATGGAACAAATAGAAAACATTGGCCGTTATATTATTAATGACAATAAATGTGAGTAGTCTAAATACTACAATAAAAAGACAGAGGCTGTTCATATTGAACAAAGTAGCAAGATCAAATTTTATGCTAAGTGAAAGAAGCCAGACACAAACTATTATATAATCTATGATTTAATTTTTATTGATTTTTAAAGAGAGAGAAAGACAGAGACAGAGAGTGAGGGAGAGAAACACTACTTTCTTGTTCTACTTATTTATGTATTCATTGGTTGTTTCTTGTATGTGCCCTGACTGGGGATCAGACCTACAACCTTGTCACATGCAGAACCGACTGAAGTAGCTGGCCAGGGATATGATTTAATTTGTATGAAGTTATACAAATGATGAAATTTTAGTGACAGAAGACAGCAGTGTTCCCCAGCGGCTGGGAGTGATGGAAAAATATTGATTTCAGTTGAGTTTGAGGGAACGTTTTTGAGTGATGTAAATCTTCTACATCTTGATTGTGGGAGTGGTTACAAAATAATTCGCATGTGTTAAAAGTTATCAAACATAGCACTTAGCATGGGAAATTTTATCATATCTATTTATAATTTTAAAAATGAATTGAAAAGAGTTTATGAGCATTTGTATCTGGAATGAGGAATGGTTTTCAAGAGGCCTTTATTTCTGTTAGATTTTCTTGATTTTCTGATTTTTATATTTATTCATGAATTGTGAATTATCAAAGTATTCAGGTTGTGTAGGTATTTAGTAAATTATTCTGAATAATCTGGATACCCAAAGAAGGCACATTTGTGATGGGGGTGTCTAGTCACTATAGCACAAGGTATTTTTTATTCAAAATTATACTACACCTGTTTAGCCGACAGGATAAAACTGGTGATAGCTCTATTACAGAAAGTGGTCCCAGCAAGATTCAAAAACTTTGCATACCCGAAGAGGCTATTTGGAAGAAGCTTCTCCACATTATACAAGGCAATGGCGTTCTCCTTCCACAGTTGTTTTGCAGTTGTCCAAGAAAGGGAAGTAATTTCACAAGGATCTCTCATAATCACCAGATTCTATTTAATATTAGTAAGATAGCATAAACTTGTGGTTGGTTTATATGGTGTGTTAGCATCACTATTATACAAGTAATATCAATTTTTTAAAAAAGGTTCACTGATTTGAGATGGATGGAGAGAGAAACATCGATTTGTTGTTCCACTTATTCATGCTTTCATTGGTTGATACTTGTATGTGCCCTGACAGGGGATTGAACCTTCAACCTCGGGATGTTGGAATGATGCCCTAACCAACTGAGCTATTTGGCCAGGGCTATCAGTAATATCAATTTTTTAAAAAAGAGATAAAGCTTATACAAACATAAAGGATGGTTTGAGCTAGTAGTTGAGCAAAATAGGAGAGAGTATTGAACCAAGGATCATAAATGTATATAGAAGATAAAAATCAGACCCTTCCAGAAAATGAGCTTTACCGATGGGTGGAGCTATTCAATGACATATCTTTTAGCTGTTTGCTGCTTATCATGAAATTAGTAATGATAGAAATTTAAATTGACTCCATAAAGCAATCAGAAACAGAAAATGTGAGCAAATCTAGCAAGTGACTAGGTTCTCTGCTAATTTAAGGTCCTGGAATTCACTTAAACTAAAATAAATTGTCAGAAGTGTCCCCCTGGGTGTCCATTAGAGCTTTATGGCAGATTTAAGGACTTGGAATAGCCTCACTTCAGGCCCAGGAGGCCTGAATGTCTCTTTGATCAATTATGGTGCTTCCATTAAAATATTTTACTTCACTGTAGGGGCATCTTGATTACCCTGCATCTTGCTACAGCTGTCAGATCATGTATGTCTTTTCCTTTTAAAGGTTATCACTCTTCTCTGCTAATTTGTCCAATGTTTAAGGAGTTCAACACATAGCCGATGCAATTTTTTCCTGCCAGACTAAGAATCGAATTTGCCTTGGAGTGAAAGATGTTCACAATAAAATACCCTAGTGAAATTCTCTTAACAACTCGCTGCTAGAGTAGCATAGCTAGTAGCCTTGATGGCTCCGCTGCGTTAACTCTCGGTGGTGATAAGAGTGCTTTATATATGCTGTACTACTATATTGTGATTTTGTAGTATTTCTTTGCATTTCTGCATTGAAGGGGACAATCTGCTTGGAAAATGGCTCTGCACCCAAAAACAAGTTAACTGTAAGTAGCAAATCTCTGTTTTTCACATATTCACGGAACCAGTAATTAAAAAGTCACAAATTGTGACTTTTGGGCAATGAAGTGAATGCCTACTCCTTCTCTACACTAAAGGGAAGTTATATAAATTAATTAGAAAATATTTTGATCTTCTGAAATCTGCAATACATATGGAGTAGTACTTTAATAGTAGTACATTTAGTAATTGTTAAATGAAAGCTCTTTATTGCTACTATGTGTATTTACCTTAAGATCCGATTCTCTGTTTATTTCTTTTACATTTTTCAACAGTATTTCTATCTAGGCTTTAATATTCCATTTTTAAAACAACTTTGAGCTATTGTCAATTTGCATTCATTTGTTCAGAAGCCAAGTCAGTGGAACATAATATGTAACATCTTTGTCCTGCAGGTCGGCAACATGCAACCGTCACACCCTTGGAGGAAGTTTCTTACGCCAACCAGTGTGCAGTTAATGGAGACAGATTTAATTCAGCCACAGAAGTCAAATTTTGTCCCGACTTGTTTTACACTATTTTTAGTAGTATTGGATATACTCAATAAAAAGTTAAAATCATAATAATGTTGTAGAGTAGTAGTGCATGGTAAGAGACGAGATGTGCATAGATACTGTAAGTTCAAGAGGGAAAAGGTAAGTTTTCAACCATCATGCTTGAGGAACGACTCAATGTCACGTGCAAGCACCACAGTGTATGCTGCTGTCAGATCATTGAATAATCTCATTCATCGTAGTTTGGCCTTCTGAGTACCTTGCGCTTAATGTGTGTTATTAAATAATTGTTTAATTTGAACAATTTGTGAATGCTATTTAACCAACATTATATTAAAAACCTGTAAGAGGTTAACTGTTTATAGGGAACCTTCAATCCTTCTGAAGTCAACGTTACCTGAAATCAGACCAGAGTTTCAAAAAAGGTTGCAGTCCGTGGGTGTTTTCTACAAGCAGAAGATGAAGTGAATGTGAAGAGTTAACAGATTAACCACTTGGGTGTCTTGTTTCTCTGAGAAAAAAAACACTTTCTTCATGTTTTTCAAAGGATAAAAAGGGAAAAGATACAAGCCCTTCCATCAAAGATTGCATCATCGTAATCAAAATTTGTTAGTTGAGGTAAAGGAATGTATGTTTTTGTTTTTAAGTTATTAATTTAAAATATTTATACCTATGTACATTTATGTAAAACACCTTGGCTTTTATTTTTTATAAGTTTCTTTATCTTCATTTTTGACATACTTTTTCTTTGACTCTTCCCCCACAACAGTGAACAAACACAGGCCTTTCGGAGCACCTCTGCTGGAATGGAAACTTTGTAAATCTTCTAGTATCGGATACATACAGCTATACTTTGTTGCTTTAGCTTACATTTCCTCACTAGTGGGTTTGATCACGTTTTCATCCCTTTTGGACATGTGGGATTGCTTTCTATTGTGATATATTCCTTTTCCCTATCCATTCACATGAACCGTTGGGATTGTAAATATCTTCCATCTTTATTTTAAGATGATTCTCAAAATCTGCATTTTAAGATGATTCCCAAAATCCATCTTTTGCTAATTCACTCGCTATGCAACATTTTATCGTTTTACATCACCAAGTATAAATGATCTTTTCATAGGTTGTGCAGTGACGATTTCAGTTGAGAAAACCTTCCCCAGGAGCAGTTAATTCCTCTTTCTTACAGCCAGGTGTGGACTCTGCTACTTGTCCTTAAGATTCTTGTTGTGCTGCTTTCTCACGGCTACAAACCCTCTGGAGTTCCGTTGCGCCAGTGCCGTCCCAGACGAGAGATCCCTCGAAGAGCTTCCCTGCAGCCGCTCGGGATGTAAGCGAATGCAATCGAGGTTTTAGAAGCGCTTCTGCGTGGCCACCTCTGACCTTTCTCCCTCCGCAGGGGCTGGACGGCTTGCGACTTTACTTCGGACCGTGAGGGTGCGGGCAATAGCCAAGGATTGAAAGTCACTGCGTGGAAGGAGGGTTCGTTCTAGCTGTCATCAAGCCGCGGTACAAGCCCCAGATCCCTGCGGGAGAGAAGTAATCTATCTCGCTTAGGCCATTGTAACGTGGGAACTAAGCTACAGCAGCCCCGACTACATTTGAGATAACAGAGCGAGCTAAGAATTCCCATGCGTTCTGTATTTGGAAAGTGTCGACGGTCTGACCACGGATGTTTGAAGAGAGTAGCATTATTTGGGATTCGGTTGACACAAAAAGATTGATTTGCTGCATAACTGACTATTTAAAAAATAAGATCTGTCCCATTATTTTCCAGCACACTATTTAATGGTTCATTAATACCTCTGTATTTATTCAGGCACCTAGTAATTATGTGTCTGAAGCACTACTAACAGAAGACCAAAGAAATCCAAATAATAACTTTGTGAATAAGAATTATAGGCTCAAAACTGAGTTTGGCACTTTCCATGGTGGGTATGAGATTTCCTGAGGCCGCAGGAACAGCTGGGTGTTTAGCACCTGTTTGCTTTATTTAGTAACGGCATGTACTGTCCTGAGCAAGAAGGGCAGCTCTCACCCCAAACTCTCTCAGCACACATAACTCCACGCATTCTAGAAACAGCATTTGATCTGCAAATGTAATTTTATTCTCTTAAGTAGTACTTTTGATCAATGCCACTCATAGCAGTATCGATATTTTATACTGATTTTTAAATTTGAATAAAAGTTTAATTGGAGCAATAAAATTCAGTCTGGTCATAGTCAATAGTTTTCTTTTTTTCCCTTTCACTAACATATTATCTTGTCCTAACTTTTCAATGTTGTCCTTTTTCAGAGCAATTTCAGGTACCTTCTCCCTTGGCCCTACATTTCCATTTAAGATAACTCTCTTTTTTCACTCTTTCTCACATCCGGAGCTCAATTTGTTTCTCCCCTGTACAAATTCTCTTCATGTTCCAGGACCAGCCAATAGAAATATTCTGCCATCGCTCCAACCTTCTCAGAAATTCTGGAGAAAAACCCTTCACCTTTATTTACCCAGAGGAGATAGACTGGCTTGTTCGTGACGATCTCCAAGGCAAGACTGACCTAACTTCCTGTTCTTTCTCTGGAGCTGCCTCTCTCACCGCCAGGCTGGAAGGGTGACCTCTTGACCCACATGAGCGAAAGCTAAGAACGCGTTTTTCTAAGGCAGGTGGGAGCCGTTCTGTATGTGTTCCTGACAAAATTATCTATTCAGGTCCTCTGCCCATTTATTAATTGGATTGTATTTTCTGTCGTGAGTTGTATGAATTCCATCTATTTTGGATATTAACTCTTTATCAAATATATAATATGCAGATATTTTCTCCCATTGAATAGGTTGCCTTTTCATTTTGTTGGGGGTTTCCTTTGCTGTGGAGAAGCTCTTCAGTTTGATGTGGTCTCACCAGCTTATTTTTGCTTTCGTTGCCTTTTCTTTTGGTGTCAAATCCAAAATATCATCGCTAAAGTTAAGAAGCTTTCCCTCTGTGTTTTGCTTTAGTTTCATGGTTTTGGGTCTTACATTCAAGTCTGTAATCCATTTGAGCTGACTTTTCTGTTGGTGTAAGTTAAGGGTTCATTGTTACTCTTTTTCATGTGGATATCCAGTTTTCTTAACACTTTTATTGAAAAGATTATCCTGGCCCTGCTCTGCATTCTTGGTGTTTTTTTCAAAAGTTTGTTGACTATGAATGTACAAGTTTATTTCTGGGTTCTTGAATCTGTTCTGTTGCTCTATATGTCTGGGGTTTTTTTGCAAGTACAATACTATTTTGATTACTATAGCTTTCTAATATGATTTGAAATCAGGAAATGTGCTGTCTTCAGTCTGTCCTGTTTACTTAAGACTGCTTTAGATATGTGGGGTTATTTGTGGTTCCATAGTTCTATTAAAAGATGTGCGACATCACTATCATAAGGGAAATGCAAAGCCAAGGCATAATAAAATATCAACTCACACCTGTTAGAATGGTTATCATCCGAAAGAGCAGAGATAACAAGTTTTGGCAAGGATGTGAAGAAAAGAGAACCTTATTACACTCTTGGTGCAAGGTAATTTGGAATAGTCACTATGGAAAATAATGTAAACAGTCCTCAAAACATTACAAATAGAACTATCATGTGATCCAGCAATCCCACTTCTTGGTATATAGCCAAAGAAAATAAAATCATTACCTTGAAGTGATATCTGTTCTCGCATTCTTATTACAACATTGCAGCATATTTCACAGGAGCCAAAATATGGGTAAAAACTAAGTTGATAGATAAATATTTCAGGAGAAGACAGTGAAGACATACACACACACACAGGAATACAATTTGCCTTACGAAAATGAAATCCTGATTTTTGCAACAACATGAATGAATTTGACGAACACTATGCTAAGTGAAATACAGAAGTACATGTATCACATGATCTCACATGGAATCCGAAAAAAAGGTCAAACTCGTAGTAACAGAGAGTATAATGGTGGTTACTAGAGGCTGCGAGTGGGGAAAAGGAGGAGCTATTGACTAATGGATACAAACTTTCAGTGATGAGATGCATAATTCTTGGAGACCTACTCTGCTGCTTGGTGAATATAATTAATAAAACTACACTGTGTAGGTATACTTGGAATTTACTAAGACAGTAGATCTTAATATTCTCATCACACATACGCACAACAATAATAACCAATCGGGTGATGGATATGTTAATTAACTTGATTATGGTAATCATTTTACAATGTATAGATATATCAAAAATCACATTGCATACCTTAAAATATATATTTTTTATCTGTTAATCATACCCCTCAATAAAGCTAGAAACAAGAACACATACTCATTTGCTCTTTCTATAGATACTACCTACCCTGTATTAGTTATTATCCATGTCAGAACCAAGTGCTGTATTTCTAAAACTGTAATCAGAGCCTTTTCCTCGCAATCTGTGGTAGACTAATAATTAGTGAATATACGCTTAGTTGTTGTAACATTTTCGATTTGTAATTAAAGTTTTTAAATACTGATGCTTAAGTTCCATTTTTTCTTGCCAATTGGTAATAAAAATTTTACAGAAAGTCAGAGTCTTCAGTCCACACTTTTTAGTAGCACTGCAGAGGGAGATGTAAAACAATAAGAAAACACTGAATTTCATTGCAGTAGAGTAAGCAAATACAGTCTAACATAACCTAAATACCACGGGATATTCTGAAACTCTTAAATAGCATAAAATAGGTAGGTTTACACTGAACTGATAAAAACCAGTTGGATGAAAAAGTCTCTGCAAATCCAAGTTCAGGATTTGTAACAATGGTTTTCGCTAAGGCTGGAGGCTAAAAGAGGTGGGGAGGAGGTTGGTAGCATTTCTTTTTGATTTTAACCTTTAGACTTTTTAAAATAAATGCTGCATATGTATTAATTATTAAAACTAATTAACTAACTTTAAAATTACAATTTAATAATATAATAGAGATATAAAGATCAAAATAACTTTTAATACAAATATATTTTTCAAACCCCTTCCATACGCAGCCCTATGTCTGTTGCAGCATCATCACCGTCGCCAAGCTATGGAAGCGGCCCGTGTCCATCAGCAGGTGAGTGGATAAAACACCTGTGGGACGTTCACACAATGGAATACTACTTGGCCATAAAAAAGAAGAAAATTTTACCCTTTGCTACATGATGGGTGGACCTGGAAAACATTATGCTAAATGAAACAAGCCAGCCAGAGAAAGACAAATACCATATGATTTCACTCATATGGAGACTCTAATGAACAAACTGAACTAATAAAGAAAATGGGGACAGACGCATAGATGGAGAGCAGGGTGACAGCTCTGGTGGGGGAGGTGAGGGGGTGGAGGGACTGACCAAAAAGGATAAAGAACTCATGAGCATGGACAACAGTGTGGTGATTGCTAGGGGGAGGAAGGTATAAAGGGGATACATGATAATTGAAAAAAGACAATAAAGATCAAATCAAAACAATGAATAGATATCTACTATGTATAAAATAGTAATAATTTTAATTGTAATAATATTTATCCTAATGCATTTTATCTCTCTTCTACTTATGTGTGTTATGCCTAATCTGCTACACACACACATTCTCTGTCTCCATATATACATATGTATACATATATATATTCCAGTTTTTCTGCCATTGACTTTATTTTTCAGTTTAAAAGTAGGTTGTTCACATTAGATGTTCTAAGCACGTGTGAAGTACATTTTTTTCTTAATTCCTTTGGGGACAACACATCCATCAAGAAGAAATGATTAGAGGACTCCAGCATGGTGCGATTCAAGCGTGGCTGCTTCTCGTTTAAGTCTGATGGCCTCCTTTGTGTAGAAACATCTCCATTGATTTCTGCTCACCCAGGACCACTCCGTTTTCACAATTCTGTTGAAGTCCAACCTTCTATTTTTTACCATGGGTGGTCCTGGCCCTCACAATAAATGCTAATTTGGTTGAATGCACATTTGTGTTTGTTAGCAAAGTTAAGAGAGTTAGTAAGTCTTTGAAATAGCTGTTAAGGTTAACCGATATCAGTTCTTTCTAGCTCCATAATTTATCTGATGGAGACACAATTAATATGGTTGTAAGCATAGTCAGGCTGCCTCAGTGGCTCTATTACTTACAAGGTGTGTAAATGTGGGCAATTTATTTCAGTTCCCCGAATCTGAATTTCGTCATCTGGAAAAAGATGATAAATATTAAGCATAATATTTCATAGGGTTCAACTTCTTGATTGGCAATCAGTTTTTTTCCTACTTTCGAAACCATGTTTGTGGCATCTGTGGGGTCCTGGTCACCATTATCCATAGAATTAATTGTATCTCAAAGATACGCCAAGGCCAGTTACCTCTGGAATAGCAGTTTTATTATCACTGAATATTTAAAGCTTTATCTGATCTGAAAAATAGTCATTTAAATATTCCTTAATATTTCCCGCTTGGAGTCAGATGGCCTGGGTTCAAATCTTGTTTCTATGATTCACTATCTCACAACTCTCAGAGTTTTATTCAGAAGGTAGATGATTCCAGAGAGGTCACTGATGATGGATATTCACAGTAATTTCCTAAAAGCATTGTGGCACTGATTCAATGTATATTAAAATATGCTATTTTTCTTTTCCAGAGAGTAGAGGCTAGGTATGTGAAAAAGAGAGGAGCAGTAATGATAAACAGCATTATTAATCTAGCCAGGAATCTGAATGGAAACCTGAGTCTTAGCTAAATAAACATGAGGGGTTGCATGCTTGAGCAGTTTGTAATCACAACCGTCACCTTCAGAATAATACTAATTCCAAAGTACTTAAAAAATAGAATTTGTTTTTCCAAAAGTTTTCATGAGAGTACGTATGGAAGAAAATGGTAACGACACTTAAATTTGTTAAAGATGCTTCTAGAAAACTTCCTCTCTCCAACTTTGAGTGAATACATAACCATACCAACCCACTCCCCATCATAGCCTTAACCCTACACAAGTACTGTTAGAAGCTAAACAGGAAGTAAAAGTGAGTTTCTAGGACCCTCCTTTGGGTTGGGGTGCTTATCTACAGCTACCAGCTACACCTACTTTTGCCCCACATTGTACATAACTGTGCCACAGGTTATTGTGAAGAGGATGCATGGGGTACAAATTAAGGGGGAGACGCAAGGTAAAGATCCTTGTCTGTTTGTGTTCCTCCAAAGGTAGGTACTAAAGGAGATATTCAAGTCCAGGTTATTTGGAAGGAGGTTCCAAAACTCACTAGTGAGGAGGTGGGGAAAGTGCGAAGGGAAAGCACAAACCCCGTACTGAATGCATCAATGGCTTCCGAGTGACTGTGACGTGACGCTTTAGTTGACCCTTTTGGGTAACAAGGTAGAAACTTTGAAAGTGCCCCACAAAAAAATGGAGAGAATCCAAGACAGTTTGCTACAAAATCTTATACCTGCATAGTTTTTTTTTTTTTTTAAGATTTTATTTTTATTTATTTTTAGAAAGAGGGGAAGGGAGGGAGAAAGAGAGGGAGAGAAACAGCAATGTGTGGTTGCCTCTCACATGGCCCTCACGGGGACCCGGCCAGCAACCCAGGCATGCGCCCTGACTGGGAATCAAACCGGGACCCTCTGGTTCCCAGCCCGCGCTCAATCCACTGAGCTACACCAGCCAGGGCTCAACCTGCATAGTTTGAAATTGCTCCCAGGAGTATCAATTCCTCCATCTGGTGTTTCACTTCTTCTTTTTTATTGTTGTTCAAGTACAGTTGTCTCCATTTCTTCCCCCACCCACTCCTCTCCCACGCACCCTCATTCCTTCCCTTCCCCCTTTGGCTTTGTCCATGGGTCCTTTATACATGTTCTTTGATGACCCTTTCTCTTCATTCTCCCCATCATCCCCCTCCCCTTTCCCATCTGGTTACTGTCAGTTTGTTCTTTATTTCAATGTCTCTGGTTATATTTCGCTTGCTTGTTTGTTTTGTTGATTAGGTTCCACTTATAGGTGAGATCATATGGTATTTGTCTTTCACCACCTGGGTTATTTCACTTAGCATAATGCTCCTCAGTTCCATGCATGCTGTCACAAAGGGTAGGAGCTCCTTCTTTCTGCTGTGTAGTATTCCATTGTGTAAATATACTATCAGTTTTTGACCCACTCATTTACTGATGAGCAGTTAGGTTGCTTCCAGCACTTGCTTATTGTAAATTGTGATGCTATGAGCATTGGGGTACATAGGTTCTTTTGATCCTCCACTTCTGTGTTGTTCTTAGCTGAGTGGCCTTTCTAGGCATCAGAGAGCAAAACAGAGAACCCCTTAGCAGATAGCTGCAAAGTGCAGAGAACTGTCTAGCACTGCTGTCCTGAAAAGATGTGGACAAAGGGATACAGGTTGGGCATCACAAGCATCAGTCTTATTACTCATTAAGCAGTACACAGCCAGGCCTTGGTTAGAATTATAAACTAGGTGAAAAATCTCTGTGGGGCTCTCCTATCTCTCCATCACTAAATTCTCTTCTTCCTCCCCTCCCCTGTCTCCATAGAGGTCTTTTTGAATCTGGCTGTCATCAGACACTCTACGTACATTAGCAAAAATCATAAAGGGATGTTACTTGATACACTACATTTTACAGGCACAATGAAATGTTAAGTGAAAGCCTTCAAAGATGAAAAGATTTATGGAACCAAGGAAATGATGTTTTACATAGCACATCAATGGTGAGGTCACTATTTTGAGGCAAGTTTTTATTCTACCTAATTTCAATGGGGACCCTAGCGTTAAGAAATAAAAATGAGCCCTGGCTGGTGTAGCTCAGTGGATTGAGCACAGGCTGGGAACCAAAGGGTCCCAGTTCGATTCCCAGTCAGGGCACATGCCTGGGTTGCAGGCCAGGTCCCTGTGAGGGCCATGTGAAAGGCAACCATACATTGCTGTTTCTCTCCCTCTCTGTTTCCCTCCCTTCCCCTCTCTCTAAAAATAAATAAAAATAAAATTTTTAAAAAAAGGAAATAAAAATGAGTATGTCTAAGGACAGTGTATTCACTAATTTATTCATTTGTGTTTTTATTTAGTCAATACTGACTGCTTTGCATGTGACAGGCATGGCTTTAAACTACATAGATCTTGCAAAATGTGATTTAGAATAAGGCAAGAGAGGTCACAAAACTCAAGAAACTTTGGCCTAAAGAAGAGAGGTGATTAATATGTAACAGCAAAATGTATAGGATTGTTACTGATTCCCATAAGTGTTATGGAAGAAACCAATAGAGTGGTGTTCCTGGATGAGGGAGGATGAGTAGAAGGGCTGTAGGAAGGGTTGTGAGAAAGACCCCTTTAAAGAGATAATATGTCAGCCGTGTTCCTTCTAGTGGAAAATTAGAGCACAATGCTGCTTCTCTAAATGAGTGTCACCCTTGGGGTTTTGCTGTACACAGCACATAGCTGTACATGACACCCTTGACAAGAAAGAGGAAGATTTCAAAAGAAGCATTCTAGGCCCCAAAATAGTATATACGAAGGCTTTGAGTTGGGAAATCCTAAGTTTAGGGCTGGAGACTATTATGTGTGAGAAAAAAAAAGGGCAGGCACTTAAAGGGGAAAGACGAGAGCCAGTGATGCAGAATCGTGTAGACCATGAGAAAGCATTAAGGTGAAGCTGAGAAAAGAAGGGGGAAAAGGAAAGAAGAAAAACAGGGAGAAAGGAGCTGGGGAAGAAGAAAAAATAGAAGAGAAGGAAAAATTAAAAAAAAATAATATGGAGAAGTGAAGAATAGTACTGCTGGTTAAAGGAGAAAATTAAAGACTGGGATGATTTAGAAGAAATTGTTAAGACCAGAAAGGAAAATAGTAGAATTTGTTGGCATGTTAGAGAATACCCTAAAAACCTTGGAGTTATAATGAGTATACTTTCAGGTACATAAAAACTATATATAATCTAGAAGGGAAAACTGATGAAGAAATAGGAAATGTTTATTCTGCTCTACCGAGATTTTATACCCAAGCTCATCCAGGAATTCTTATGGAAACAAGTATGGGCAGACAGTCTTATAGAATCCATAAAAAAGATTACAATCTCCTGTATTATATTTTATTTATACTTTAGTAACCCCTGGAAACAGATTTTCCTAGCATGTTCTTACATTGACTTAATTTAAAATGCATTTAAAATAAAAAAACGGAAGCAGTTATACAGCTTGACAGGCATAAACAGGTTTTGCTCTGCTACCCATATTATCTGTAAGATTTTCATTTTTTTCATCTTTACACTTGGCATTCACAATGTACAGCAGCCAATTATTTATTTGTGGAGAAATTCTCGTGTTGTTTTGAACTGAGTTATAATCAGTTATAAAATTTGACATGCATGTAATTTAATGTCCAAAGACATTACAGTTCTTGGATATGTTTTCTATTTGTACTGGTGATAGGGGCAAGATGAGGATTTAATTTAGTTCTCACCCGTCTGAAAGGTGTCAACCTTTGTTCTTCTTTCTTACATTTCTTGGTGGGTAAATATTAAGAAGAAATAACTTTGCCTGAAGTCTGGCCTGTTATCTCATTGTGTCTTTCATGTTTGATTTAGTGGACAGAGTATTAGATTAAGGCAGCACCAAACAGTGTGCCCAAGAGCACGTATGAAAACAGATCTTGCCGAGAGCCCCTGGACTTGACAATGGCTGTGTTGGTTACAAAGACTTTAACACCCAAGAGTAAGTGTCTAGTATGTAAAGAATTAGGTTGTAAAAAGAGGATGGCCCAACCCATCTATGCCATTTGTGTGAACAGAAGGGCTTATCACACACTTGATGCCCTATCAAGGTCAATGCTAGCAACCAGACTCTGCTTTCAGGAGGAGCACTGCATGTGGAGATAAAATCAGAAAGTGCCCTGGTACTAAATTCTGCTTTTGCTTGGTCACATCAGAAAGTAGAGATCCAAATTCTAGAGGATTCCAGATCCATATTAGCATTGGTTTCTTTTTCATTTATTCCATTCAATCATTTACTCAACAAATACTTACTATGCACATGCTCTGTATTAGGCACCATGAGAGTGACTATGAGCAGAATGAAATTCCTAAGATCCCTTCAGAGCAACGTGGCACTCCATCTTGAAAAGATGCTCAATGTCACTAATTATCAGGAAAATGCAAATCAAAACCAGAAAGAGATACCACCTCACACAGTCAGAATGGCTGTTATCAAAAAGTCAACAAATAGCATGTGTTGGTGAGGATGTGGAGAAAAGGGAACCAAACTGGTACAACCCCTGTGGAAAAGAGTAAGAGATACTTCACAAAACTAAAAATAGATATAGCATACAACCAGCAACTTCACTTCTGGGTATTTTCCCAAAGAAAATGAGAACACTAATTCAAAAATTATAGGCACTATATACACATCCATGTTCACTGCAGCATTATTTACAATAGCCAAGATATGTCCATAGACAGATATATGAATATAGAAGCTAGGATTTTATATGTATCTGTGTGTGTGTGTGTGTGTGTGTGTGTGTGGTGTAGAAAAATGGGTAGAAAAGCTTACGTCCATTGGTGGGCATTTGTGATGTTTCCATGTATTGGCTATTGTGAATAATGCTGCAATTAGCATGGGTGTGTACATGTCTTATCAAAAGCCTGTTTTCATTTCCTTAGGGTGTAAACTCCAAAGTGGAATTGCTGGATCATATGGTAGACCTACTAATTTTTTGAGGAAAGTCCATATCGTTTTTCATAGTGGTCGTACTAATTTACATACTCACCGACAGTGTAGAAGGGTGCCTTTTCATCACACCCTCCCCAGCATCTCCTATCCTCTCCGTGATAGCCATTCTAACAGATGTGAGGCGACACCTCGCTGCGGTTTTGATTTGCATTTCTCCTATGATTAGTGATATTGAGCATCTTCTCATGTGCCTGCTGGCCATTTTTGATGTCCTCTTTGGAAAATTTTTCTATTGAGTTCTTCGGCACATTTTTAATCAGATTGTGTTTTTTGTTACTCAGTTGTGTTAATTATTTACATATTTTGGATATTAACACTTTCCATAATGTATAGTTTGCAAAATTTTCTCCAGTTCTGCAGACTGCTGTTTCTTCCCTTCTTCCTTCCTTCCTTCCTTCCTTCCTTCCTTCCTTCCTTCCTTCCTTCCTTCCTTCTTTCCTTCCTTCCTTCCTTCCTTCCTTCCTTCCTTCCTTCCTCTCTCTCTCCCCTTCCCTCCCTCCTTCCCTCCCTCCCTCTTTCTCTCTTTTTCTTTCTCTCTCTTTCTTCTGTGCAGAAACTTTGGAGTTTGATGTAGTCCTGTTTGTTGGTTTTTGTTTCTGTTGTTTCTGTTTTTGGTATCATGTCCAAAACAAGCATTGTGAAGACCAATTATCAATCAGTTTCTTTCTTGTGTGTCTTACATGTCATCTAGGAGTTCTATGGTATCAGGTCTCATGTTTGAGTCTTTGCCCTATTTTGAATTAATTTTTGTGAGTCGTGTGAGATAGGAGTTCAATTTCATTGTTCTGCATGAGTTTCTCCAGTTTTCCCAGGACCATTTGTAGAAATGACTGTCCTTCCCCATTGGGTGTTCTTGGCTGCCTTGTAAATATTGACTGTGAATGTCAGGATTTAATCCAGAGCTCTCTATTCTGTTCCATTGGTCCATGTGTAAGCTTTATTTTTTAAATGGACCACTCTGCTTTTTGAAGGATGTATAAAAAAGGCACACAACTGGAATCTAGATGACTAATTAGAGGCTACTGCAGGAGATGAAGGAGTGGACAGGTTCAAGATGTATCTTGGAGGCAGAATTAATAGGACTTGGTAAAATGTTAAAATGCTCTATTAAATTTGATATTCAATTTAGATTTCTGAATCTCTTAAAAAGTGGAAAGTTCTGACAATATTGGCCAATAATGAGCTGAATGGTGTTTTTCCCCTTAATTATTTTATACAGTTCTTATTTTATTCCTTGGCAATATATGCCAAGTTTCTGTGTGTTATATATGTACTATATAGTGTTTAATACAAAATAGCTTTTTTCCTGTGATGTTATTATTGTTAAGAATTTTTACTAAGGAATGAAATGAATAATGGGCTTTGAGCCAGAATCTCTGAGCACAGTTAATGTATCACTAATTACCCCCATCACACTGGACCTTTCCTGACCTCCTAATCTGTAACCATGAAGATAAAAATATCTGTTCCATCTTCCCTATGGCCCTGTTGAGAAGATCTACTGGGGGCAATGAATCTCTTTCCCTGGTTCTAATGCTGTGTTGACCCTGCACCTCGCTTTATTCTGCCTTCTATCTTAATTTCTCATGTCGTCTATATGTTGTTCTTCTCCACAAGGTCATTAAGTCCTTGAGGACTAGTAATGTGCCTGATTCATCTGTGTCTCTTCCACAACTGAGTAAAGAGTCTTGCACATACTAAGCCTAAATAAAATTTAGGTTTCCTACACAATATATGTATTTTATGACTGTGTCCTGATTCTCTGACTTACTGGCTTATAATAGGATGATCTGAGCAATACAGGTAGGTCCACCTTCAACTTGAATCTATAGGCAGATCCCCATGGTAGTAGTTAATTGATCTTTCTGGCAAATTTTAAACACTGGACTCAAAGTGACTTAAGATCTAAAGGACCGAGAAACTCACAGGCAGGAAGTGGTACTGATTAGGGTATCGTTTATTCTTCTCTGGTCCTTGTGGCTTGGCTCTGCTCTCTATGACCTCTTTTATCTTGAACTCAATTCCCTGGCCATGAAGTGATGTTCATAAAATGTTGTAGCAATTTTAGGCCTCACCTGTGCTCACCACACTGTACAGGAGAAAGTTTGTGTCCCAGAGAAAATGTCCTGACATCAGTGCTGATTGGACACTTAGGGTTTGGGCTAAGGTCTAAGTTACCTGGGAACGTAGCAAGATGGGCTACACCACCCTGGGTGACACTATAATGGGTATTGTTGACTTTGGGGGCATGAATATTTTTTATTGTGTGGAAACATGCACAGTTTTTCTTGCTCCCACCCCGTGGCAGTGGCACCCTCTATGCTTCACGATCATTGAAATCGTCCCCTCTGACTGACTGCAGAGGGGGACCTCAGCAGTGAAGACTAATGAGGGATCTTTCTGGGGCGGATGTGGAGCCCAGTGCTGCCAGCCACGGAGGAAACGGTGGGAGCGCTCCTGGGATTCAACCACCACATCTGCTACAAACTGCACGTTTGCCTCCCACCCCCGCCAGCTGACACCTTGAGGTCTCAATCCCCAATGTGGTGGGGTTCGGAGATGGGACCCTTGGGAGGTAATTTGGTTTAGATGAGGCATGAGGGTGGGGTCCGCTGCCTAGGTAAGTGCCTTTATAAGAAGCAAAAGAAACAAAATAGTCCTGGGGAAGTGACGTCCAGCACAGGGAGTATAGACAACAATATTGTATCGCCTCTACTGTGCCAGGCGGGTACCTGAAGTACTGGGGGACCGCTCTGCAGAGTGCACGACCGTCTAACCTCAAACTGACACAACATAATACTGACTGTCAACTGTCACTAGAAAATAAAGCTTTGTTTTTTTCTTCATCAAGGACATTTTTTTCATTGCTTTTTTTAAATGGAGAAGAAGGAAGACAGAGCAAGAGAGGCAGAGACAGAGAGGGAGAGGGAGAGAGAGAGATGCAAGAGAGAAACATGGATTGGTTTCCTCTGGTATGTGCCCTGACTGGGGACCTAACCCACAACCTAGGTATGCGCTCCAAAGGGGAATCGAACCCGTGACCTTTTGGCGTACAGGATGATGCTCCAACCAACTGAGCCAGGGTGAAAAGTGAAGTTTTAAAAAACTAAATTAAATTAAACATGAGGGGAAGAAAAAAAAGAAAAGGAAAGAAGTGCCAGAACTGTTTCTTTCTCTTTCTGCCGAGTGAGGATGTAAGGAAAAGGTGAAGGTCTGCCAGGCAGGAGGACAGCATTCACGTGAACCTGACCGTGGAGGTGCCTGGAGCAGGGACTGCCCAGCTTTCGGAACTGTGAGAACACACTTCTGCCGTGAAAGGCTCCCAGGCGATGGTGTTTTGCTAGGCAGCCTGAGATGACTACGAAGATATCCAATGCATTCTCAGGCAGCCCGAACCCCCATTGAGACTGGTGGCCACTCACTTAACTTAGAATCACAGCACAGGCACCAGGAAATACTTCTCTCCCTCCCGTTCCATTCAGAAGAGAAATGGTGACCACTTAGTGCCATTACGCTAATACTTACGGCATCTTATCCGATGTAACATTCCCAACAACTCTGCAGTCACTATTAATACCCCCCCACAAGGGGGGAACTGAACTTCGGAGTGTCTCAGCAAATTCCCCGTTGCCACAGCCAGTGAGAGGCTTTCCCAGGGAACTACATTCTGCAAAGGGCCAGATCGTGAAGAGTTTCGGCTCCCTGGGTGATGCAGTCTTTGTCACAAATACTCTGCCACAAAAGTAACCATATATAACATGCAAGCAAATAAATACATGGCTCAGTTCCAACAAAACTTCATACGCAGCCACTACAATTTGAATTTCATATCACTTTCCTGTGTCATTAAATATCTCTTTTTTGATCATTTTTCAGCACATAAAAATGCATAAACCACGCTTAGCTCCTACGTGTGTCAAAGCAGGAGGTAGACTGGACTTGGCCTGGGGGTCGCAGTGTGCTGATCCCTGGGATTCACTGCATTGCCACCCTGAAAAGTCTCACTGGACTGTAGGACGGAGTTGGGAGAAGTTCCACGTCCATCTGGTGCGGCGGCGCCGCTATGAGCCTCGTACTCCCATGGAAAGTGCACTTGTGCCCACGCTGTAAGCGGCCCACGGTCTGGGGTCTGGAGGCTGACACAGTGGAATCTTGAATTTCTTCATGACCCTGGGCCACGGGGTCAACCCTCCCATCTGGACTCCTGGCTGCAGGGCTCACTGGGACACGTCCTGGGAACTACTGAACTTCATGTCATGCCCAGCTCCTCCTGACAATGGCACACCTTTGTTGTCCTACCATGGTCCGTCTCTCACTTTGTATTCCTTAAGAAAATGTTTTTTAGGCCTGATATTGGCCTATTGATTTTTCTCACGGACGCTTTCATTTTGAGCACCGGCCTTAAAAAGCTGGATTTGAGGAGCCAGCATTTGACAGCTCCTTTCTTTCTGTCTTCTTGAATTACCCCCCACTGGGGGCCATCAGGAACCAACACCTGTCGTTTAGCACCAGCTGAACTTGCTCATCAGCCATTCGTCCTGGACCAAGGTCAGGACCAGCCTGAGGCAGAGGCCAGCGAGCTTGGCAGCTGCCTGGGGGACTCAGCACCAACTTGAACAGGTGCCTAGAGGCTTAAGTATTTCAAATATTTAAGATGAGAGCTTTGACCACAAGTAATTTTCAGTAACACATGTATTTTTTGATTTTACATTCCAGATCATTTTGTAAAAGCGTTTCAGTTTTATTGTGTTGGTTTACTGCTCATTATAGAAAAGTTTCATGTATTTTCTTTTTCAAGGGTGAGTCAGTATATTGTCAATCACTCAGCTTAGCGATCTGGTTTATATACCCAGGTTGTTAGGGTACGGCTGCATAGGAATTCAAGTCTCCAAACTAAGAAAACAAAAGCTCTTTTCTTATAAAATAGGTTCCCATAAAAACACAAAGTTTGTAACTATTTTGCCTTTAAGGTTTAATTGAGTTCTGAATTCAAATTGTAAAAGTTGGAGTCACTGACTTCAAGAAGAAAGGGGCCCATGGCTCCCAGACACGGCCGCGTGGGGCCCCATTCGTGAGGCGCGGCTGCACTGACCATCCCTCTGCCTCCTGCATGCTATTCACAGAGCGGCTTGGGCGTTTAAGATGCTTGGCAATTACTTAGCGAGATTTCCTTCACCCTCAGCTTCGGAGCGGGGTCAGCCCCACAGCATGTGGTTGGGGGAGTGGTTCTCAGGGCTGCCCAACAGAATCGAGGCTGCTGGAAGGACGTTGTTTAAACACCTTGCTCTGTGATTTTTGGTTGCCCTTTGTTTTTGTTATTGCCACAATCTTTCAGTTTATTTTTATTGGTTTACTTGCATTGATTGCTGGCTCCCATTTTAAACACATTCTTAGGTGCACAATTCCTGGAATTCACATTTTCATCTCAAAGGAAAAAGAAACCAATTTAGTACATTGATAACTTCAGGATTTGTCAAATGCCTTTGAGCCTTCATTTTATTTTTCCATTTGCACAAATTTGGTTTTATTTGCACATTTCCTCTGGCTCACTTACATTGTTATTATTGCAAGAGAATGCTATCATTATTAGATAGTGTGCCTATTAATGAAGATGCATTCACTATCACATGTTGTTGATAGACATTTTATAGATATAAGAAAATGATTGACTCACTCTTTCATAAAAGTACACTTTTTGAGTTTCTCCCGCATGTCAGGCCCTCTGGGGGCCCTGATGCAACCTAGTCTAATGAAAAAGGCATAAAATAAAGAAGAAATATGGGGCCATGTCTTAGCATACAATTCTTATTGTATGCAAATATCACTAAAGTCTAACTCTGAACATGATAAATGCGCTGCTTTCCCCAGATACGTAAGTGGTTTGAAATGAAAATATGGTCACTGGGTCCAGCTGAAAACTGGGTGTGATGGGAGCTGAAGAATAAGTTGCTAGGTAGACATGTGCTAGAAATTTATTAATAAGATACAGGACCATCAGAAAATGTTACAAGCCTCCTAGCAACAGTCACTGACTGCTCCAGTTCCAGTTCCTCAGCTGAAGAAACTGAAGCTCAGAGAGGTCATGTGGCCGAGAAGTTCTGCTCACTAGGCGGCATGCCTAACGGGGTGTCCAGCCTGCAGCCCGTGGGCTGCGTGCAGCCGAGGATGGCTTCGAATGCGGTCCGACACAAAGTCGTAAGTTTACTTAAACCATTATGAGATTTTTTTGTGATTACGTGTCACAATATATTTAATGTGTGGCCCAAGACAACCCTTCTTCCAATGTGGCGCAGAGATGCCAAAAGGTTGGACACCCCTGGGGCCCTAAGATCTGGAGAGAAGACTTCGCGTTCACAGTGGTGAAGATCACAGACTCCAGCCAGAGTGCTTAGGTTCGGCCTCTGCCACTTACTGACTTCGTGAATTTAGGCCTGTTGCGGAAGCTCTGTGTGCCTTGTTACTTTATCTGTAAAGTTGTTACATGAAGAGTACCTCCCTCATTTGAGATACTGTGACAATTAGATTAGTTAATGGTAGCCAAGAGTTTAGAACTGCACCTAGCATGTAACTGGACCTATCTGTGTTTGCTAAATAAAATGACTTACAATGATGAATATCAGTTCTGTCTGAGTCCCTAACCTTCTGACTTCACACTGCCCCAGGTGGACTCTTGGGGTGCAGCTGCATGGACTAGGTTTGTTCATCTTTCCTTCTCTCTCCCATCAGCTGTAGCACTTTGAGGTCAGAAGAAAAGAGTCGGGGGTAGGGTAGAGGTAAGAAAACATGAATTCTCCCTTCTGTCATTATGGCTTCCCTGCTACCTTTTTCCAAAAATGGACCAAATTGGGATTATTTTCAAGGCAGATCAGATAAACTTCTTGTTACTCCAGAGCTTTCACAACAGGAAAAAACAAACAGTAAATAAAACTCTCTTCACTGGTTTGTTAATGTGTAGAATTTCATTTAGAGTGAAGATTTTTTCATCCTGTAAATGATGTTTTAGATAAAACAGTTGAGCTTGTATAAATAACCCCGACTCTCCTTCCCAGAGGATGTATTAATCAAGGTATTACTGCTGGGTAGAAGGTGAATTATTTAACATCTTTCAGACAACACTTGAATAAACTCATGGATATTTATTTTATTATAAGTGTATTTAAATAAATAGAACATTTCTAACCATCAAGGACAAAGTAAATGTCACTGTGATGATTTGGGGTATATCTGGACTTATTTTACAATATAGGGCACAATTATATGTTTGCTTACAAAAATTCTGATGGAAAATAGTCTTATTTTTTCAACTACACATGGGAACTGTCAAATAAATATCAGTTGTATCTGCTTAGTTATTTATAACCTGTAATAAAATAGATAAATCAACTGAGACAGTATCTCCTTGAAGTCTAAAAATGCTATTTTTCTAGATTTAAAAAAAGTATTTTGCTTATCAACATGCCAGAGAACAAATAAATCTTATGATTAATTCTTTATAAACAGTCTGATTCATACTATACTTTGAGTGCAATTTAAATCAAGCTGTAAAAATGTCTCATCTATAATAAACAGGTTGATGTTTTCTTCAAATAATGCTAAATAATCAAGAATTAGAAAGGTAACTAAGGCTGTATATATTTTATTTTACCCTCTTAAAGTTATAACATCTCAGTAGGGTAAAGGAACCACTCCAAATAAAATTAGTTGAAGCTTTGTATTAAATTGTTTTATAAAATCTATTTATGTGCTGGCTTCAATAAAACCATCACAAGTTTAATGACAATGTTTAAAAGATACATGAACATATGCTTTTCGGGGAAAAACTCAAGTCTCCAGATTCATCTTTATAAATGAATTAAATTGATTTTAAAATTTACTGTTTCTCTCTTATTTGTCACCTTCTGGAAAAATTTAATTTCTTTAGCTTTTACACTGATTACTTACTTGGGTATACCAACCCCTCAAATTACACATTTTTGATACCTTAGTTTAATCCTCTCTGAAATGGAGAAGAATTGTACCTATCTCATGGCGTCTATGTGTAACACTACTGGGGAAAGTGCTTGACACATATTAAACACACAAAAATGGCACTATTGCTAACATAAAAAGAAAGAATGTATAGTAAGGCTCCTTCCCAGGCACAAAGTAAGCCCTTGAAAAGTTTGTTTCTTCCTTTATTGTATTTTTTGGGGGTAAAATTTTCTGTTTGTTTGTTTTTAAACTCTACTTCCAAGAGGAAATTATGCTTTTTACTATTTTTAAATTCAATGCCTAAAAATAAGACTGTTACATGGATTGACACTGATGAACTGATGCACACATTCATCAACTGGAACTGCGGCGTGTTCAGGATCTTCCAGGAAGGATAATGCAGGGACCATATCTCGGAGCCCAGGAGTCTTCTTGGAGGAAGACAGGGGCCAACATGGTTTCACAACTTTTACATTCATGAGTAAAGCATTATCATGGGCATAGTAGACAACCCAGAACCAAAAACAAACTCAGCGAGTTTCAAAGCCAATGCCAAATGTATCTCAAGCATGTCACGGATGTTATTTCCTATCCTAACAGTTCTGCGTTGGTTGCTTACTTAACACTCACTATATAAAGACTGGGCTTTTATCTCCTGCCTTTGTAGTCCTAACCATCTGATTGTTGAAATAAAGGCTTACGAGAAGGAACAATATAGAACTAAGAGTGAAATAGCAATACTGACTGGTAATGTAAGTAATGCCAAGTTGCAATAACATAGGATTCCCTGGGAAGGAGAAGTTGATTAGGATGTAGGTTTCTGGAAAGGCTTTCAAGTAGAAGAATGGGCTTTAATTGGACCTTGACCCACAGAGAGGACCTAAATACCTCGCAGTCACAGAAGATAGAACGTCTAGGCTTGTTTAAAGTTTTAGGCTCACAAAGGCACAAACATAAAGTACAAATGGGGTGTACTTAGCTGTGAAGTTCAAAGGCTGCCTCTTGGCCAATGTTTTATGGGAAATTCAAGGGACATGGGTATGGATTTGGGGGTTCCTTGATTACGATGTAAGGAAATTTTCTCCCGTAAGCATAGGAGAGTTACAGCACCCCGAACATATTAAAAACAAAATAAATAATTCCACATGAAAGGTTGTGTGTGTACTTGTATCTGTGTTTTCACAAACTGTATTTTGAAAATGGGAAGTACTAAATTAGGGAGCCAGTTAGAAGTTTAGTTAACAATCCAATAGGAAACAGGAAACAACTAAAAGTACTGACTGTACATGAAGTTGAAAGGATCATATTCCATAGTCTTATCCCATAAACCACAGTATTCAAAGTGGGTAAATTATAGAGGGCAAGTTTACAATTAGCAGGACAGTGGGCACTGGACCGTCGTCTCAGATCTTTGACGAGCACTATGCAAGCAGGATGAACATAGGAGACTTCAGTACCGCGAATCGCTCTTCTAGTTATCGCAAACAGTTTGCGCAAAGCATTAAGACAGTACATCAGTAAGGAACCAATTTCACTTGAATTCTACTGGTTTCACTTTCTCTGTTTCCCTTAAAGTCTTTAGCCATGTGTAAATCTTTTTTTCAAAGTGCCTAATCATTAAGTACCTGCGTTTTGTAGTCTTCATTTTCACTAACTGCATTGCATATATTTTTCAAGTTGCTTCGGTGTTCATAACTGCAATTGGAATGGAGATCTGTTTTTTTATTTAATGTCTCATAATTTACTGCTCTTCTATTTTTGGATATTTAGGTGGCTTCCATTTTTCCCCACTGATAGAGTTAATGTGTTCATTAATAATTTTATGCATACAGTTGTGTTCTGCCTTTGAATTATTTCCTCAGGATAAATTCTCAGGAGAGATATTACCGGGTCAAAAGGTATAAAGGTTTTTATAGCTTTTCAGACAGGTTGCCAAATTGCTTTCCGAAAGGATTTTACTACATCAATTTATAATACCCCAGGTGCCTCTCCTGATAATAATGCATGCATTTCCACTTACTTTCTATCCCATACTATCCATTGCAGAATCTTCTATGAGTATCCAGGCTGTGGATCACATGGACTATTCTTATTTCATCTCTATTCTCTCAAAGATAATCATGCTTTCTTTTGTTGCTGTATACCACAAAGGAACCCCTGTTTCCACTTAACGCACCCTGCAGAATCATCAACATCTAGAATTTTTCTTACTGAAAGCAGTGGATAATTGGACCTTTGTCTCATTGAGGAAAAAAATTTTTTAAAGACTTCACTATTGTTCATTATTCTTTAGGGAAGAATAATGGTTTAAGTCAGAATCAGTGACACCAAGTATTTGTTGAAATAACTAGGTGTTTCTGGCCTCCCAAGGATGTTAGTAACCAATCTAGTCTTTACTTCAATAAAGACTATTATTGTAAAATCCATGATTACTTACGATTTCCCAGCCCCTCCCGTTCACGAAGACACCCTTGTTGTAGCCTTGCCCCCGCGAGCACATTAGGCACTGGGATCCTAAGAGCTTTCATTTGGCTTAAGGGTGAGCCTCAGATTCTGATGCCAGGACATAAAAACCTCCTGGTCATAAAAGGTAGCAGGGATTCCCTGAGCTTTGAATACCTCGTTTATTACGTGAAGATGGTCTTAACTTCTGCATTCTCCTACGTGAAGACTGCACGAGAGAACACGTGCCCAGTATTTAGGAAAGCGCCTAAAACATGGCACACCCCCACAAACATTGTCTTGTGAGATTGTAGCACGTATCGTCTTCTCTATTCAAGTCAATTAAAATAAACCAAGAATCCCAGTGTAAGGCGATCTAACATACTATTTCAAATATACTGAGAATGTTGCTGAAATCTTTTTATCCATGGGCATATTTGAACGTTCGTTGACACCAACCCATCCTCTGCCCCAGCAAAAATACAAACTTTGCATCCTAGTCTTCCAAACTCTCTAAGTCGAGTCCACTAATCTCAGCTTAAAGCTCTGTATGTATGTGTGTTTAAAAATTTAAAATTTGAGGAAACTACCACTCCAAGAACTTATACAGATTGTACAATATTGCATAATTATCCCAAAGCAAAAAGCAGATTGCCAAATGGGAGGGGGACTGGAAGGCTCAGTGAACAAGGTGAAGGGATTGAGAGGTACAAACTGGCAGTTGCACGGCAGAGAAGGGGATGGGAACTACGGCACAGGGAATACAGTCCCTGATACTGTAATCACTACATGTGGTGCTGGTGAGGGCCACGCTTACTAAGACGTTCACTTCATAAGTTACGTAAATGTCTAACCACCATGCTGTAATACTGAATGTCAATTGTAACAAAAAATTAATTTTACTTTGACATAATATTGAATGTCCATTGTAACTGAAAACATTTAATTTTTTTTTTTAATAAAGATTTTATTTATTTATTTTTAGAGAGAGGAGAAGGAAGGGAGAAAGAGCAATGTATGGTTGCCTCTCACATGGCCCTCACCGGGGACCTGGCCCGCAACCCAGGCATGTGCCCCAACTGGGAATCGAACCGGGACCACCTGGTTCCCAGCCCGCGCTCAATCCACTGAGCTACACCAGCCGGGCTGAAAACATTTAATTTTTAATTTTAATCAAACGTAAAGCTGATCAAAGTAATTCTAGTTTTTCTACAAATTTGTATTTAGAACTGTCCACTGGGAGCTGGGGTTCTTAACTACTACCTCCTCTAAAATGACATTCTTTAGTAAAAACAAAACAAAATGGAAACTATAAAACAAAAAGTTATATTTATAAAAAAAAAGTGGGTCATTTTGTTTGCTCCTTTTCTGCCAGTGCTGAGGATGGCTCTGGCTCGACAATACATAAAATGTATTTCTGTGTGTTTTCCAACGCACATTTCCTGGCACACGTCACTACCTGGCCTGCGTCACCTACCAGAAAGTGTCGGCACAATTAGCTGCGTGGTATTGATCTCTAGGATTACTGACTCAGATACTAGTCACAAAACAGCATTTTCTCACTGGGGTTCAGTTCTCTGTAATGTCTAATTATGTATAAGGTTCTGTATATCTTAATGTTTTCAAAATTCAAAGAAAGAAAAAAAACAATAAAACTAGTTTTCCTTAAAATCAAATTTGATTCACAGTCAAATGAAAATCCCTGATTCACGAGTATTCAAAAGATGCTTCCCCACAAAATCTCATCAGACTCTCAAATGAACGGCATACCACTCACATGAAGCCGGAAAGCTGTCTCTGGTGTAGGGAAGGTGGTATGTAAAAGTTAAAAAAAAATTAAAGCAGAAAAGGCAAATTAGAATAATGTAATCTTCAAGCACATCACAAAAACCTACAAGAATGAAAAGAATTACTTCCACTTATAAAGCTGGGTGTCCACTTACCTACAGGAAATTGCAAGAGACCTCCACTGTCATCTGAAAAGCTATTACAATGTGGAGAAGCTTCAAACACAGATCTTTACAAACCAATGACAGAGCAAGGGATGCAGTAAAACCTTAGTAAGTTAAATTTCTAAAAATGTGGTTAAGTTCCTCATAGGAGAGCAGAGACCAATCACCATCCTCTCTGATGAGAGGGGGAAGAACTCATCATAGAGAAGAGGAAGGATAAAATAGTCAAATTAATAGTTAACAAATTTGTAATGGTTGCTAATGGACTGGTACGACAGATTAGAATTTGAGGAGCCCACTGCTCACCGATGATCCAATTCCTTTCTAAGAATCTTCAACAACTGTTACGGGCTGCTATGCCAGACATCGGGGGTAAGGCAGGACGGATGAAACAAATCCCTCTTCACTACATGAGGCGTCCCCAAGAGCAGGGCAACTGCTCTCTCGAAGGGGATAAAGAGGGGAGCAAGAGAACAGAGAAGAACCCATTTGAGGCACCCAACCACATAGGGGGCTAGAAGCAAGGAAAGCGTATTGAGAGAGATCAGTTTGAGGCATGCCATAGGCTACACAATGAAACAGCGGAGCTGAGAGCACCATCTCTGAGGAATCATGAGCATTCACAAATCGTGGGGCAGTCTGCTCACTAAGGATTGGAGCAAAATATGTAGGATGCAAAGTTGAAGAGGAAAGAGAACACTCCAATGACAAAAAAAAAAAAAAAAAGCAAGGTTCTTGGCTCTGGAGCGCACAGAGCTCTCTGGGACCTTGCCAGTGTTCACACACTAGGTTTGCTGCAAACAGATCCTGACCCTGCCCACAACCCTTCGATAATCTGGTGATGAAGCGAGTCTCACTAAACTGCAACAGGTTCCCCACCCAACTCCTATAATTGCCCCTTGGTCTAGTGGCCTGATTGAAGATAAAGAACAACCTTTTATGGAAATAAATGATTTGACATATGATAAAATGTTAAAAGAAACAAGAAAATGTGAAATATGGCCATGAAAGAAAGAAGCAGACCCAAAGATTACTAACATGTTGGAATTATCAGACAGCAATTATAACATAAATGTCCTAGAATTATTAAATGACATAGTGGAAAAGACAGACAGCCTTCATGAAAAGATAAGAAGCAGAAAATGGAGACAACTGTACTTGAAAAACAATTAAAAAAAAAGAGAATCAAATGGAAATGGTAGAAATGGAAAATACAAAATCAAAAATAAAATATATATTAAATAGTCTTGACAACACATTGATCATGCCACTGGAAAGGATAAGTGAACTTGGGGATTAATTAATAGAAAACATCTGAAAGTAATTTCAGAACATGTCCACAAATTGTGTGACGCTCTCCCATCAAGAGGAGCCTTCGTGATTTCCTTGACAAACATAATGTGGCTAAGTGACCCTTTTGCCACCCTTTTGTGACTAGTGAAGTAGATTACAAAAGGCCGTGGCCCGTCTGCTACTCTCCCCAAGAATAGCCCCCAAGGAATCCAGCCCCCGCGCTGTGAGGAGCCCCGGGCCCTGGAGCGGGCACCCGGTGGGTGTGCACTGGAACCCCGGCCAACAAGCAGCTCCGCCAGAAGGCCCGTCAGAAAGTCTTCGCCAGAAGTCGAGCTGAAGCCACTGTCTGTGTCAAATGAAATGAGAAATAGAACCAACTAGCTGAGCCCTGTCCACGCCAAGTCCATGTGAGGTAATAACAATAAATGTTTATTTTTCACTCCCCTAAACTTGGGATTGTTTGATATGCAGTATTTGGCACCTGGAACAGAAGTGGAGTGACTGAGGCCCATGAAACAACACTAATAATTTAGTATGTTCTTATAATGGGGTCCCAGAAGGAAGAGAGAGAGAAAATGGAAAAAAAAAAATGGCTAGAGACTTCCAAAACTGGTGAAAGACATCAACTCAGAAACACAAAGAAAGAAAAAAATAGCAAACTTAAAGCAAGTAAATACAAAGAAAACACGTGTGTGTGCGTGTGTGTGCGTGTAAGGGACCTGGAAAATGTAATTTTTGTACTTTTCCCAGTAACTTAAACAAAAATGAGTACAAACCATATTGCTGGTGAAAATTTGAATTGTTAAATGTTTCCCCAGAATATTTGGGAAATATATTTAGAATTAAAAGTACGCATTCTTTTGGACAAATAATTCTATCTTGGGATTTTGTATGATAGATAAAAAGCACCAGACAATACGAACATAGGAAAGTTGAGTAACAATGTAACTGTGGGAAATGAAAAAAGAGGTCTTCAACGGGAAGCAACTTTTTGAGAGACATACAGAGCCTGGAGTATTTGCAGCTGTTGAAGATAACTAACTAGAGCTACACACAGACTGCAGAGCACTAAGTAGACGAAGAGAGAGAGGGGAGAGCAACTCCCCTGGGTGAAAAGAGTAAGAGGTTCGTTGTCTGTGATAAATACACCCAATAAGAAGACACTTTGCTTTTTAGTATCACTACATGCTGGCAACTGTAACGATTTCATTGATAATACACTGCTCCCCACCAGTCAAGATCGCTCTCGCCACTCCGCCCTGACCTGGTACCAGTTAGGTTGGAAGGGTTTCCACGACGTACTGTGGAGCAGCCAAAGGAAAATGCAAAATGGGCATGTCGTATCATTCCTTATTTAAAAAGATCAGAGTCCTATGTCTACATGCATATTAATGTGAACATACATGTCTCGTATATAGATATATAATGTATACACGGTCATGCATATGATTAAAATAATTACCTGAGCATGAGAAGAAAAATGGACGCTCGCTTACTTACTAGGTTGACCTGAGCTCTGAGGAACTGGAAAAGCGTAGTGAAGAGGGAGGAGAAGAAAATATAAAGAAGATGGACAGAATAACTTTACTGCTTTTAAAATGAATGTATGATTTTTCACATGTGCATACTCATCTATGTGTGTGGAAATATAAAATTATTTTTATTGTTTTAAAAGCAAATGAAAATTTAAAAAATGTGTTGCTCTCAAGCTAAAAATTTGGGATCCACCGTTCAGAACTCTGTACCGTGTGAAGATAGATGTATCTGAAATCCTAAGTGAAAAACTGGGCTAAACTCCAGGCTCGAAAGAAAGTCAGTAAACCCACATGCAACCCCTACAGTCCAAGGTTTACTGTCCTGGAGGATCTTATCATTTGCTTAAATTCTAGTTGAGATAACTGACTAATTTAGTACAATGTGAATATACATATAACCACCTATTGTTTCGGTGTCAATTAGTATTCAGAATAAAGACTAACTTTTAAATTATCTTTTTTTTAGAATGAACATAATTAAGTGATTAACAGAGAGTCCCGATGATTTTGACTTTATTATTTCTGAGGGTTGTCTGCCCCTTTGTTTAGTTCCCCAGAAAAGTATGACATAAATGCCTTCAATTTTCTCTGTAAACTCTATAAACATGAAAGCGAAACCTCAACTAGTTCTAAGAAAGCACAGCAGGGTGAGGGTTGGGGTGATGGTTTGTACCCGACACAAAGTGAGCATTTTAATTGTATCTAATCAGAAACAGATTTTGTTTTCAAGTCCAATGTCAAGTCCATCATTCTCCCTTGAGGAACTTGCACAGAGGCAACGGAGATTTCCCCATCGTCATTCAGGCTGCTGTATTCATGTCACTGTGACCGTGCAGAGAACACACTGTCCTTACAAACTTCAAAATCATGATCTAGATGAACCCCGTAAAGGACATGAAGGTTATAATTTGACCCTGTGCGAAAGACTGAGAATTTACTGAAAAGATAGTTTTAGTGGGTTAGTGCTTTTCGGTAATCGGGATTAAAGTACACTTTAGGGTACCAGGACTTGACTGCTTGTATCAAAGTCACTGGGTTTGTAGCATCAGCAACTTATAAAGAGGAACAGTTTCATAATTTTTAAATAATAATTTCAATTTAGGCACAATATAAAGAAGATACTGTGCCAAGATACTCATGAAAATGTTGAAGTTTCTGATTTGACATCTATTTAGTTATTTTTGTTCCATCTTTTTGAAAATGCAAAACTCATGGTATACATTTAAATAACAAAAGCCAACATGACTTATTTTTCATTTTTACACTCATTTTCCTTAATAGTTGCCTTACTGATCTCTATCTGGATCTTCTAGGTAGATATAGATTTAGAAATAAAAATAAGAGAGGGCCAAATCACTTCTGAAAACATTAATTTTTAAGGATAAAATATAATGCTTTCTATTAAAATATAACATGGGGGGGAGTACTTTGTTCAGTTTGCTATTTCAACTTTTTCACTTGTGGAGCTTACCTGTTAGCATAAGTACTGACCCTAAATGCAAAATTTAAAAAAAAATAGAAACAAAAATTTGGACAAATAAATTTAATAGTCTTTTGGGAAAGAACTGGACCTGATTTAATTCCTTCTTATTCAGCTAAGCATAGATTACCCAGTCATAAGAATTAGCATTTACTTCAAGTCTCAGTGTGTTGGAAACTATTAAGCTCTGTGTATGCACACAACCCCTATGTAGTATACAACTGTATTAATTAAAAGAAAGCTGACTATTCTAACAGTAAAACCCCACAACTTCAGCCTCTTTATTAAAAACTAAGATTTAATTTATTGTCACTCATTAAGTTCAATTAGTTACAGTGCATAGCCAGGGAAGGTGTCTTCTCCACACAGCCATTCAGGGACCCAGGCTGAGGGAGGCTCTACAGTATACAAAATATGTGTCTTCCAATGATCACATGAGTAACACAATCCACCAATGAAATGGAAGAAGAGAATGGTGGAGGATCTCCTGGAATGATTTTATTGGCCAGGCTTGAAAATGACACACATCATAAAACTGTCACATCCCACATGTTATTGCAAAGCAGGCTGGGAAATGTTGCCTAACTCCATGCCCCAAAGGAATGCAAAACTAGTAGACTAGGTAAGTAGCTAGTCAGTATCTACCATAGAACAAGTATATATTCTACTTTATTGCTAAAGTAAGTAAGCTTTAATCAGTTTCAACTTGAGACTATGAGGGACTAGCATATGGAACATCTATTTACTACTATCAGTTTGCAAGTTGATTTAATTAAAAGATGTCTTTATCTGCAAATAATCCTTTTTCCCATTGCATGCACACCTGAAGGACTACCAGTAAAGTGCCCATGAACCCAACTAGCCAATAGGCCTTAAGTAGCCCGACTCACTGTACTATCTTCTCTGACAGTTTGAATCTTGATCTAAGCATACAGAGATGAAGATAAATGGGTAAAAATAATTTTTCTCAAAATCGAAGACCTTGAGAGATTATTCCTTAATTTCTGCTACCAGATGTTGGGTGAGATTTAAGCTCTTGTCCTGAGACCCAGTCGATTTTCAGCTATTCCTTTGATCCTGTGAGCCTTTTTCATATCTTTTTAATATGTTTTTGTTTTTAATAACAGCTCAAGTTTCTGTGTGTTCAAGTTTTTAAAATATCAATAAATATCATATATATTACCCCAGAATTTTTAATTGTACCATTAGCCTCAATGGCAGGTGAAAGTTAAATTGTTAAGATTTACAAGTCAATTTGATCACCCAGGAAATAAAGTGCAAGAGAGCTGAAATTATCCTTTCTTTTTCAAAAAGAAAACATGTTTGTCTATTTTCATGCCTAGCACAGACAAGGCTTGTGGTCCCAAGATGCACCCAGTGCAGGTAGTAGCTCCAAAACATTAGATGCTGGCTACGCTGTCCGTGGTTTTGCTCCTCATCCCTCTGCTAGCCCCCAGGATCTGAGAGAATGTCTCACCTCATCACTGTCTTCAGAACAGACTTTAGTATGCCCTGAAGAGAGGAGGTGAAGATCTGCATTCAGTGGTTCATTGAGATTGATCAGATTGCTTTGGAGATTGACAAGATTATTGATGTCATTGAGTTTGCTCCTGGGAACCTGTGTATGGTGAGTGGTGGTGCTAACCTGGGAAGAATTGGTATCATCACCAATAAAGAGACATCTGGGCTCTTTTGATGTGGTTCTTGTGAAAGAGGGAAACAGCCACAGTGTCGCACCCAGCTCTTCAACATTTTTGTTATTGGCAAAGGCAACGAATCACGGCATTCTGCTCCCCTAGAAAAAGGTATCCAGCTCACCATTGCTGAAGAGAGAGATGAGCCTCCTAGCCAAACAGCAGTGGGCGAAATGAGCTCTAGGTGACATGATTAGAGGGTTTTGTTCTGAACTGAAGATACGATGGCATGATTTAAATTGACAAAAAGGTGTCCGAGTAGTATAACAGCATAACATCTGGCTGTTGTTCAAAGTGACTCTTTTATCAAACTCAGTGACCAAATTGCCAGTGAGAGAGAGAAAGAGGAAATGCAAATATTCAATGAGTTATTTGCCATACTTGCTATCTATGTATCATCTAATACATTCATTTTTTTTCTGGTATAAAATTGATTCTATAGAAATTTCAATGTGCTTTCAAAGGCTCAAACTTCACAAGGCAATTTGTTCAAATATAAAAATTCTGAGCTACAAAAAAAAACAAGAAAAGCATATTCTTAGGAGGTCTTGGGGACAAAATCTAAGCAAATCTTTCTAAGTGCAAAAATAACCTGGTCTCATACTCTATTTTAAATTTTTTTTAATATTTTATTTATTTATTTTTAGAGAGAGGGGAAGGGAAGGGGAAGGAGAAAGAGAGGGAGAGAAACAGCAATGTGTGGTTGCCTCTCACATGGCCCTCACTGGGGACCCGGCCTGCAACCCAGGCATGTGCCCTGACTGGGGATCGAACCGGGACCCCCCGGTTCCCAGTTCTCAATCCACTGAGCCACACCAGCCAGGGCTCATACTCTATTTTAAAAATTAGTAAGATTTTTATATTCAGGTCTATAAAATGTTCATGTTTGTGTTTTGCTATTGTTGGGTTTGCATTCCTACATGACTGTACAATGTTCATGCTCCAGAACACACGTAAGTTACCACGTGGTGTTGAGTGGAATTAGTACATGACTGTACTCTAAGGGTGGGGGGAAAGCACCGGTTGTACGTTGGTGAAGCAAGTCTCAATGTTGCCACTGATGATGACTTCTAAGTTTTTGCCTTTAGGGATACATTATTCCCATTATCATTTTGTTATCACTAGTTGTACCTGTCATATTTGAGTCATTTTTAGCACATATACAATCTCCATTCTAATTTTATCTCTACTAGAAATCATCGACATGTTGTAAAGTAATGGAATGTGTGAGCTTATTCATTTACTAATGACTTTAAAGAGTGTCTGTTGAGGGAGACTGTAATTGGAATTCGAGAACCTGTTCTAGAATTGATATTGGCTCAAGAAAGTGACATCAGAGCTGCTCGGAAACTTCACAATGCTATGAGATCTATCCATATCAGCTCAACGGAGCTCTCTGGTGACCATATGCGCTACTTTTGCTTTGTACACGCCATCTCTTCCAACATTGGTATAAAAGATCATTCTAACCTATGATATTAATCTGATGGCTTATTGACAATAGATGTGGAGTCAGGCCCCCAGCACCTACATGTCAAGGTCTGGTTAATATAGAGATACATCAAAAGATGACGAAAAGAGAAAAAAAACTTTCACTGGAATGTGGGCTGATATTGGCACAACACCAAAAAGAAGTTTCATTGGAGAAGGGATTTGATTTCTTTATATGTAAGCTTCTTCTCTTCTCCTTCTTCCTCTTCTCCTCCTTCTCCTTCTCTTTTTCCTTCTTCTTCCTCCTCTTCCTCTTTTTCTTCTCCTTCTTCCTCTTCCTCCTCCTCTTCTTCTTTTTCTTCTTCTTCCTCCTCCTTTTCTCCCCCTCTTCTCCTCTTTCTCCTTCTCCCCCGCCCCTCCTTCTCCTAAGTAGTTATCAGAAGGCTATTTCCATGATTTGCCTCCCATGAGGCCCAGCTAGGCAAAATAAAAACAGTAAAAACTAACTTTGTCACTGTCACACTGAACTCTGTTGCAAGTTAGCTTATCCCAGGACCCTAAAGGTCAACAGTTACTGAAAAAAAACTGGCATTGGCATCTACTAATGTTGACTTTGTATAATGCATTGATACATAAAGAAGATCTTTTTATTTCTATATTTCTAGGCCAAAAATCACGTATGAGTACTTCAAACGTGATGTGTTCAAACTGAGTTTGCACTGGGCTTTTCCCACGATCACTACTTGCTCTTCAAGTTTTACCTTTTTTTCCCTTGATCAATGACAGCCTGTAGCTTCCTAGAAACTCATTTTCTCATCCTTCTACTACATACAAACATTCTTACTCTCCTTATTCTCTCCCCACAATTCCCTCCTTAATTGCACTCCATCCAAACTCCATCTATTCCTTTCCTTGTCTAATAATTCTTTATCTCCAGCAATTACCATTTCTAGATGGGCTATTGATACAGATTTCAAGGTGTTTTTCTTGGTATTAGCGTTCCTAATTCTCCAAACTTTTTCCATTCTGCTCCTAGAACAGAGATCCTGAAGTAAATATGTGCCTGTTTAAAACACCATTTAGCAGGTTGGGGCATTCTAGTGTGGAACTCAGACTGTGACAAAAATATGGAAATATACTACAAATGCATTAAATACCCTGAAGAGGTTAGGGGGAAAGTACTAAGTAATTTTGGAAATAAATAGGAACTATAAAACAATGAAAAAAGGAACTGTATATAAGTACTTATCTCTGTTTGATAAATTGTTTCCCATGAGGGCATCAGTTAACAATTTTGAAACCATGTTACATGTATACTGGAATTGAACAATTAATGAAACGGACATTGGACAGTAGCAATCAAGTTTCTCTTGTTGGACCACAATGTTTTGGATAAACGAAGGGAGAAAGAAGCTAGAATGAGCCATGTGGTAATGGATTAGAGTTGGAGATACCAGCACAAACACATGATCAGCTTAATATAAACACAGATATATACATACTAAAGATATTTATAGATGTGTTTAAGTACATGGATTGGTATACACACACATGCTTCCTTATTCTTTCAGCTAAGAGGGTCTAGAAGGAACTGAGTAGCAATGATCACACTTAGTGGCCACATCTTTGTTTCTAATATTATTCTCCAACAAAAGGTACCAGGGACCCATTGAGAAATGGCTGATTCTAGGGCTGAGTCAAGGAATCCACAAATGAGTTTGGAGCATGTTGCAGTTCCAAAAGATGGGCAGTGCTGAAAAAATAAAAAGTCATGAGGCTAAGTCAAAGAGATAGAGGAGCTAGGGGGAAGAGCTTCCCGTGGTCAAAGCCGGAACAATTTTAGCAACAAAATGAATAATGCAGTGTTGGATTATAACCAATGCAAAAATAAATAGCCATGAGTCTAGTCTGATTATTTAATTATAGGATGAGGATAATTAGTGGAAAAAATAAATGAGTCTCCCATGCAGAATTATTCTAAATAATTTACGTAGATACTCTGCCTTTAAAGAGGCCCCCTTCACTTACTGCCCACTCCTTAAGTGGGGGCTGCACGTGGTACCCTCCTTCTAAAGAGTAGAGTTTGGGAAGGAGGTAAAAGAGTAACTTGACAGTGGAGAAATCTGACAAACTCTACCGCAGTCATGAGGTCACAGCTAACTCAACAGTGATAAGTCAAGTTGGTAGTGTGTCCCCTTGATGTGAAATGATGAGAATGACACCTTGTACTTGTTCTCTTCCTCCCCAGAACATGGCAGCATCATTATGAGAACAACAGCAGACAAACCCGAATGGAGGGACATTCTAAAAAAACGTCTGATCGGTGTTCCCCAAACTGTCAAGATCATCAAAGACAAGGCAAGTTCTAAGAACTGTCACAATGAAAAAAGTAACAGCAGGAAACATGGTCCTGACGACAAAATGTGATGTGGCATCCTAGATGCGATTCTGTAATAAAAACAAACGAAAAAGAGGTCTAAGGTAAATACCAGGGAAATCTGAATGGAGTACGGATTTGAGTGAATAACCCTGTATCAATATTGGTTCATTACTCGTGACCACTGTGTAATACTGTGGCAATGTGTTAACAACAGGGAAAACTGCGTGGGAGTATGTGGGAACCCAGTACTATCTCTGCATGTTTTTTTGTACATCTAAAACTATTCCTTAAATATTTAATTTAAGTAAAATTAACATACTGTTCCCAAAACCCTAACTATATGAGGCTAAAAAGTGTTGCTGTGTCTTCTGAGCAGCTGGGATATTATTAGCAGCACATGCGGTTACACAACAATTAAGAATCTCATCTTTTATCTTTGCATTGTATGTTCATGTTTTTTCCATCACCATGTGACTTAGAACTCGCTGTTCTTTTTCGCAACTCACTGGCTTATGCAAACTTTGCTGTCACTTTCAACTTCTAGTTATTCCTAATATAAAGGTAAGCCAAAGAGCCTGAGCCGACAGTTTCTAGGACAGGAGATAAGTAGGGAAAAAGGGGAATCTGTAAATGTTCAGATACCAAAGTGTAATGAACTTTCTAGATGGTAGTGGATTTCTGAGGCAGTAATATTTCCCAGGTGGTAAAATTTGGAAATAAAATCTTCAATGGTTAAAACTCACTACCTGATGTTACCAATATTCTTAGAAAGGGGACAGAAGAGTCAACTGTGATAGAGTAGTACATGAAAAGCTGTCTTTCACTCTGTGCTCAACGTCCAGGCTGTGAGATCCACACATCTGTGAAATGGTTCTTAGTTACAACAGTCCTGATCTGAGAGTTTAGAAAAGGACTATTTTATGCCGGAAACCATCTAAGATGAATTCACTGCAAGAAAGTATGTTGTGCATCATGGTTAGATTCAATTTCTAAACTTCGGTGGTCTATTCACAGATCAGTAGCAATGTGATAAAAGTCTGTGAAGATGATAACTGTACTTTAGTCAGTCTGGTTGTTTGAGTCTTCTTAAGGCAATGAAGGCCAAGGTGAAGAAAATGTCACTCTCAGAAAACAGTAAAAAACCAATAGGAAATGGTTACAATTCACCATCTACGGGAAGAATCCTCCTCAAGCAGTGATAGTATATTCGTTGCCAAGACATGGGAAACGACCAAGTCCAGTCTTCACGATGAGAGCACATCATGAAAGGAAAATGAAACAAAAGTAAGATGCAACCTAATTAATTATCACAGCACAGTTTAGAGTTAGTATGGTTTGGTTTGGATTATATGGCATTGCTGATATTTGAGGATTTTTGACAAAAAAATGGGAACTTTGTATGGTTCAACCTAATATATTCATACTTCCAGAGTTGTAGGGGACAGAAGAGCAAGAGCATTTTTACTAATTTTCTTAAGAAAGCAGATACTCTTATTTTTGCTCATTACAGCAGCTCTTTCCCTAGCAATATTCATAAATGCAAAAATACTATACGTTAGAGTATGTTATAACCTATTAGAACTGTTCTTCTAGAAAATTCCATCTCCTTTGTAACTTGGTCCTTGGTGGGAATATTTGAATCTATAATTTGGAATCTTCAGGAAACTTGCCCATCAAAAATGGTGTGAGAAGCTACCACTTCTGAATTATAAGTCAGAATTGAATACCGTGTTAAAATTTAACTTAGAATCCTGGATTAATAACAAGTTTCTTGAGAAGTTGGTTAAATGGGTCAATGCCTTTGAAGCTGATCAATTATACATTGTGCAACTCTGTTTCCAAGGAACTGCGTTGGGCATTAAGATTGAAAATGTGGATTTGTAAAACCCAAAGGGCTTATAAACCAGAGGAGATTAATATTGTATAGACACAATTAAGTTTAATACAAGTTCAAAGGCTTATGTCAGTCTAGAAGAGAAAGTGATCCATTCTGAATGTTGGAACTGAAGATAATATCCCAGAAGAAATGCAAGTTGGACTGGGTTTTAAACAGAGATTTACCACAAAGAGAATTGGTGACAGAACTGGTAACTAGAGAATGTGCACAGCAATATCACCAAACATGGAAGTGCAGGATGTGTTTGTGGGAAGGGCGCATTTTTGGTGTGAAGATGTCTTAAGATCCATGACTAGGAAAGAGAAAGGTGGATTTTTGAATAGAAAAAAAAAGTCTTAAATACATTCTTACTATTTCTGTAGATCTACTGGTCTATCATTTCTGCCTCCAAACAAAAACCACGAGTAATATTCCCCCATCAGTATTATCGCTCATTATCAACAACGACTTTCACTATGGGAATGGGAAATATATTGGAATAGAGGAGGGGCATTAATTATAACAGGGGTATGAAAACTTCTTGCTGTGTCCTGTCAAGGTTCAAGGAAGTCCACCAGGAGCACCCTTGAACCAAACGAAGTTAGCTTCGTGAATTGCGCTACAGCAACAGAGAACACGTTCCAGTGGCAGCTTGGTTGTCACCATGTAGGTAGATTACGGAGAGACTTGGAGTCATGTCTGGTGAGTTTGAGTAGGAATTAGGGAAGCCAGAGTCAGATACTATCAAGTCTCAGGGGCTAGTTTGTGACGATGTATCTTATAAAGTTGTCCCCGAACTGCCAAGATTAAAGTAGGGCTAGAGATGTCCTGGAGAAGGAGCAGGAATCCCTGGTGTTGGCCCGAAGAAGGAACATGTTTAGTCATGTTTGTGGTGCAGGCACGGCCTTGTCTGTGTCCAGGGTTGAGCATTCTTTGTGTTCTGATGGCAATATTGCAGTCTGGTCATCAGCAAGTCCTACCCTTTTTCTTGACAATTGTCAGCAGGGCTGATTTTCACTTTTCAGTTAATTTTGTCCCCAGCCACCAACATTCTTCATTCTTGGTTGAGTATCTGCTGAGGGCTCATCAAAGCCATGCGTTGTTGTCACTGTGGTTGTTGTTGGGACAGGAAAGTAATACACTCAGATAATTTAAAAGTAATAACTATGCCTACCTTGTAAAAGATGTTGGAAAGAGGATTCTCCGAAGGCATGGACGCTAGTTAGAAGGGTCATTCAGAAATGTAGGTAAGCATTATGAGGGGTTGGACTTCGAAAGTGAGGTGAGAAAAGTTTAAGAAAGTTAAGCTTGTGTACTTATAATAGCACACTTACAATACTGTTATTGAAAATATGCAGACTGCTCATCATAGGTGACATCCTGTCATGCAAATAAAACTTGTTTATGCTCGCACAAAAGAGAGGCATTCCACAGTGGAATCCATGACTCATCAGCCAGTTCATGTGGACCATCCAGGAGTAGGTCTGAAAGTCTGCAGTAAGCATATTGGATATGCATTTATAATTAAGCTCCTATTCCAAAGCACTCATGATATTACATGCTTTTGGACATGCATGTGGTTATCATCAACAATTAGAAGATGAGTAAAATATACTCTTTGCTTTTGTGCAGTTCACAGCCTGAGACGTGTGCAGAGATCTTAAATACAAAATGAATGAAAATAAGTGATACAGAGGAGGATTATAGAAACCTGATAGTGGTGAATTAGGGACCTTTGCAAGGAGGTGACCTGGAATTTGCAACTTGAAGTATAAATAGAGAAGAAGATAGAATGTGAGAAAATATCGCAAATTAGAAACTGCAGAGCAGACGCTGCCAAGATACAAATATAGATATATAGACACTAAGAGCTAATCACAAGTAAGAAGGGATGCTAGGATAGAGTGGATAGATGCAGCTAGAGTCTTTTAGAAGCTTGGAAAAAGTGAATTAGGATGTGAGGCCAGGCAGAGGAAATGTCATCAGAAATTGCAGAAAACTGGGAACCATCAACAAGGTCAAAGCAATGATCAAAAGTAGCTTATAATATGCATTAATTTGTTTTTTAATATTATTTATTAAAAAACAAATTGGAAAAACTTACAATAGTCAACTAATTTATGGTCTACCTCATGCAGAGCCGTACCTCTGCTCCCCTGGATGTATCACCACCTTTTCTGTTTCTAAAAACTTCACTGGAACAGATTACACCATGTCATTTAGAATGCAGTTCCAGTGTGAACAACCTTCATTGCCAGAGGGTTTTTGTTTTTTGGTTTTTTTTTTTCTCTTGCAGAAAGGTAGCTGTTTTCTTTAAAGGCTTGCCGGTTCCTGCCTCATGGTCGCCGTGGAGCTGTGACAGTTGTCTCTGAAGCCACCCTTCCCACGTCTCAGGTGTACGGGAGGCAGACAGTTTTACTTTCTTTCAACAAACTGGGAAAGCACACATTGCGGATGCCTCTCAGAGCATCCCCGGCCACCATGCTTCTGCGGTCCTTCCATTTGGATTTTCTGAAAAGCTTCTTGTCAGATTTTTAGTGACTAGAGCGATGATAAATAAACTGCCTCCACCTCAGCGTGCTACATGTAGAGTTGCAGGGGAATTCTTCCGTGGTATTTTGAAATCCCAGCTAAAAAGCTAACCAGTCACAAAGGCCTGGTAGTACGCGTTGTCCCAAAATGGTGACAGATAAAAACATGTTAATTATCGAATCCAGATGTGGTGCTCAGCTGGAAGAAATGCCACTGGCATCGGATACTCACTTAGAAGGGTCACTGTGTTCAGAATATTCCAGCATCACAGATCAGGCAGACTTCCAAGGGGAAGTCAAGCTGGAGGCTGAGCGTCATCATTTTCAGTGACTGGTTCTGTGGAATTTTAAACATCTATGTGTTCCTTCCCCTCTCCTTCCCACTGCTTTCCCTTCACACCTAGGGGTTCCTACTACTCTACTGATTCCTGAAACCACAATTATGTCTGTCAGAGTTGATCTAATTAGAATGCCCTCCATCTCCACCCTCTTGATGCCCCTCATTCAGGTCTTTGGATGAACTTCCTTTATTTCAGGCCATTGATTTTATAAAAAGAATCTTCTGGGTTTTTTTTCCCCCTAGTTAATCAATATTATTTCCAGTTAATCACTTCACTAACTCAGGGCAATATGGCAGATTTACTTGACTTGGTCAGGTTATTCAAATGTAAAACCTTGTACTTTCTCCTTTCCTGGTGGCTACTGTCACTGTCGCAATCTGTCTATTTGTGTGTGATTATTTGATTAATAGCTATAATCCCCAAGTAGTTCATAAACTCCACTCTTAAATCTGTACACCTTTATCCATCTCCTCCCTTGGAACATAGTAAGTGCTTGAAAAATATTCCTAATAAGTGACTTAAGAAAGCAAGAAACCAAGCAAAGCCCCATAATCCTGTAAATAGACAAAATATCTCTGGGCATAAGTAAGTAGTCTCTGGCATTTTGCAGAAGGTGTATTGACAGAAGTAACACATCTTGACAATAAAATTGATACAGACTTTGTGATAGTGACTCTGAATAGATAAAGAATGAGATTTATCTACAATTAACAAAACTGGATAAATGTGCTGCTTGGAACATGCCAGCTAAGATAAAAAAAAAAAAAACAGCTGGACAGCCCTGGCTGGTGTAGCTCAGTGGATTGAGCGCGGGCTGGGAACTGAAGGGTCCTGGTTCGATTCCCAGTCAGGGCACATGCCTGGGTTGCAGGCCAATTCCCCAGTGAGGGCCATGTGAGAGGCAACCATACACTGCTGTTTCTCTCCCTCTCTTTCTCCCTCCCTTCCCCTCTCTCTAAAAATAAATAAAATCTTAAAAAAAAAAAAACAGCTGGACAATGAAACAGAGAGAGACTGACTTTGATTTTCTGGATCATAGTTCACAGATCACTCTCTTCACCACACCAGTTTGTAAGGCAGAATTATTTAAAATTATGACACGCATCCTTGCTTAACCACATCCCCTTGAGTGTTGGGAGACCTGCAACTGTTTTCTAACCAATAGAACATGGCAAAAGTGAAGACATTTCGCAGATTTAATTAAGGTCTCTAGTTAGTAGACTATTAGTTGATCAAAAGGAAGATTATCTTGGGTGAGCTTGACCTAATCGGGTGAGTCCTTTAAAAGAGGATTTCCAGACTGAATCTGAACAAAGTCAGAAATCCTCCTGCCGGCGTTGCAGAAGCAAACAACCATACGAACTACCTTTGCAGAGAGTCGTGTGGCAGGCAACTGCAGGTGGCCCTGACTGCTGAGACTTGTAGTCCGTAAACCACAGAGAGTTAACTGAGTAGCACAAGGATTCTGTCAAGTCTATGAAATTGCCATTATGTCAAATCTATGAAAGTGTCATTATGTGCCAACCATCAGAAACTTCATATGGCACAACCTATACATACAGTGTATTCTAATTCATATGGTTGGCGATCTGTGTTAGTTATTGGTTGGTGCATGACAAATTAAAACACATAGTGGCTTAATCTAGCACCCATTTATTATCTCGTTGTTTCCATAGATCAGAAGCCAAGGCACAGCCCAGGGGAGTGCTCTGCTCAAAGTCTCACGGGCTGACACCAACATATTGAGGGGCCCGAATGCCTCATCTGGAATTCAGGGTCTCCTTCAATTTTCTGTGAATCTCTATATGATTACTAACCTAGCAATTTTTAACGTTTTATTTATTGAAGTAGGTATGAACCTAAAGAAGTACTTTAGTTAAATGCATAGATAGAACTTTATATGATTACAATATCTTATTCAGCCTACTAGTCCAAGTAAATAGCATCCCCTAATGGACAGATGCTTTAAGATATTTTCCAATAGAAATGCATTATGTTCTTTCGTTTCATTGGGCATTTAATAAAGGCATTGGAAAATAACTAACTGGATCATTTAATAGAGTACCTGGACTTTTCTTGGTATTGAATGAAAGAACTAGCTGCGATAGTATCTTTAGTGTTATCTGGAAGTCATTCTGACACATAAATATCAACAATTTAACCTATCTCCGTAAATATTCAAGTTTATTATATTTTACAGATAGCTAAAAAAGACTGAATTGAGGGCTGCATACCAAATGTTACATGCTTTACCGATCATTTGCACAGGGGCGGTGTGTTTCTGTATAAACTTCCATTCCAAGAGCACAGCTAAGTGAAGTATATGAGAATCAGAAAGTCTCTCAGAAAGGATGTCTAGTGGTTGCTTAACATCTGGCAGAAAAACACCAATAATTATGGCATTTCAAGTTAATTTACTTTTTTGAAATGTTCTTTGGCATTATGTAAAAAGAAATTGATTGCTCAGTCAGGGTAGCTGTATCTCAACTATTGCTTAGTAAGGACAGCTAGATCATAACTAGAGAAGTAATTTTAATTTTGATTTCCTTTTAGGTGAGTATTCAGAAAGATATTCAAATGTAAAACAAATTTAATTGTAAAAAGGCATGGTAAATTGTCATGAAAATAAAGATCATTAGTTTTATGTGGAAACAATTTTCTCTTGTTCAGAAATACATGCTAAGAACAAGATGCATCATTCCCTTTTATTTTTTTAATTTCATCTTCCTTCTTTCCTCCCTTCCTTCCCCAAATATTTATTGAGCCTCTACTATGTGCTAGGGTGCTGGGGAAAAAGTGAAGAAAACAGAAATAATCCCTGCTCTCATGTAGTGTATAGTCTATTGAGGAAGACGGATGATTGAAAACTATAAATATAGACTAGAATGTTGAAAACAAAGTTAAACAACTAAGGGAGCTGGGATGATAGAGGTTGTTATTTTAGATTCTGAAAAAGTCATCTGTTGGAACATTCTGGGAATGAAGAGAAGGGCACTTTGATTTTTGTTTTGGTTTAATACACTGAGCACAGGAAAGGTAACATCCTCCCCTGGGTTCCTCTCTGCCTAGCTTTTCAGGCTTTCTTTTGCACCTGCTGATTAAGATTTGGAGCCTTGAATTTCCAGACGACCAATATCAGGGCAGTAGCACCCGTTAATGTAGCTCTGAGTCCCTCCACCACCAGATGTGCCCCAGTAGGGAAAAAAGGTAGAAAGTTCTTTCATAGAGTAAAGAAAGGCAGAGAGAATGCAGGGATGATGCTAAAAAGCACACCTTGTTGGAGCCACAGGCGTATCTGATGACAAGGAAAGGAGGAGAGGGCATTTGGGGAGGGCGCTGGAGGGGAACGAGAGGGGAAGGAAAGTGAAAAGATCTCAAAAGCTTATTTTTCCTACTTTGCACTGGAGTCCATGAGAGACAGTAGTCATTTCAATCTCTGCAAATCATCACAGGTTGCCGGACCTGCTACGTAAGAAACCTTAAAGCGGAGCACACATGAATTTGTAAGTGGCATTCACTTTTCTAGTGCCTGGTACTATCCCTATTTTGAAAATTTGATCAGCATGGAAAGAACAATGGGTTTTAAATATAGGAAATGTGGTTTTATTTCTTATTCTATAATTTATACACTCTGAGAACCAGGGAAAGTCATATAAACCTCTCGTTTTGATTTCATATCGTTCAGCATTTAAATGTGCAGAGCTATTATATCTTCATGGTGGAGTTGTCTTTTATTGGTCTAGGCAAACACATTTTGTGATGGAAGGTTTTCACTCTCTAATTTTTTATCAGGCATTAAAAAAAGGTTTTTTTCCTGTTATTCTGTGACTGTGGGTCTTATTTATTTCATCATTATTTTGGGACCATTTTGGATTGTCTCTACTTCTTTTTTTGTTTGTTTGTTTTACTCCTTAAATGGTATTTATTCTTTTGAGGAATATGAGCAGAATGCCATTTCATATACCTTGGTTAGCATTTTTTTTCACCCTGTATTAATTTTTTATTAGGGGGGAACAAGTTACACAGTAGACTTTTATGTTATTTCAATATGCTTGATAGTGGTTTTTTTTAATTACTTTACTGTTGTTCAATTACAGTTGTCTGCACTCCCCCCCCCATCCAAACCCACCTCCCTCCCTTGCTTCCATCCTCCCCCTTGGTTCTGTCCATGTGTCCTCTATAGAGGTTCCTGAAAACCCTTCTCCCCACAGTCCCCTTCCCGCTCCCCGCTGGCTATTGTTAGATTGTTCTTCATTTCAATGTCTCTGGCTATATTTTGCTTGTTTTTTTCTTTTATTGATTATGTTCTGGTTAAAGGTGAGATCATACGGTATTTGTCCCTCACCACCTGGCTTATTTCACTTAGCATAATGCTCTCCAGTTCCATCCATGCTGTCGCAAAGCGCAGAAGCTCCTTCTTTCTCTCTGCTGCGTAGTATTCCATTGTGTAAATGTACCACATAAATAGTTAACTCAGAGTTTTGCTTTATGATTGAATTTGATTCTTTTAAACTGTTAATATGAATTTTAAACCAAAATAGTAAAACCATTTAAAAAGCAATGATGTGTAGTCATATAGTTTCATTTTATTCCGTTTTCATTTTCTTGTTATTTACTTATTGTACTTTCCTCTTTTTCTATTTTTACATCACTCAAATTATAACTTTTGCTTTAGTACTATGTTAATCACACATAATTTATATTTCTATGCTCAGTGTAGTGAGGATAGTATGACATTTTTGAGGGAAATAAGATATTTTTCTGTTGGAGTCTTGTAGCAGTTGTATTTCCTACTTAAAAGAAACAGAATATGCTTAGATGTTTAATTCCCAAGTACTCCATGTAAAATATTAGAAATTTTGAACTTTAATCTTAAAGGATTCATCAGATATATTATTCATTTGGTTATTTTTAAAATGTCAGGCATGGCAATCTTTGATTGAAATATGAAGATGAACGCAGCCATGCCACAGAGAGGCTGCGGGTTCAGTTCCAGACACCAGAATAAAATGAGTCATAATTTTTTGGCTGGTGGAGGGTCTTGCCTTTTATTTGTAAAAAACCCACAACATCTGTGAAGCATAATAAAGTGAAGCACAATAAAACATGTGCCTGTAAAATATAAATTCCCATTAATGTTTCCACCGTCATTTATAGCTTCTTCCACACTGTCTCCTTCATGATGCACAAATATAGTATTTTTCAACCTAATACAATTCTTCATTGTCCTAAAAATTATTAGATGAGGTGTCCATCCTTTTTTCCCCCTTAACATCTGCCTTATTTTTCATGTGGTTCCTTAGGAAGGTGCTTTATTGCTTCCCAGACCTGTATTTTTAATTTATATGACCTTTTGGTGGTTGCCAAAAGGCGCTATGAGGCAGGCATTAAAGAGATGATAAATTAGGTGTAGGTTACTGTGGATATGTTCTTTTCCTCTTGACAGCTCAAAGGCATGAACACAATTTTCTGAGGTTATAGAAACGGGCCCATTTAAAACCGGGATTGCCTTTCTCATCGGTGTCAGGGCTGGCAACGGAGTGTGACGGGCGGCTGCGCGCTCTGGCAACGCGTCATGTAGCAGCTGTTTTGTCACAACTCAAAGGGCCCACAGGCAAATTTTGAGCTGAAACAATGAAATGATAAAGAAATAGAACCACATAAAAATAACACAAAGTACCAAAAGGCCTTCAAGTTTTATCAATAAATAAGGTGAGTCCCCAAGGGCGAGTGTCCATCAAAGGAGAAAGGGAAGTTCCTTTACCTTCAGTATCTTCATCGAACAAAATCAAATGCTGTGATTTTTATCATGGCCGCCTCTAGATTTTATTTTGACAAAAGGCTTAGATTAATAAATCTATGGTTTTTTTTGAAATTCTAACCAGACAACAAAATTCTTGCTAAGATATTTCCTTAAAACAAAATTTCTCAAATTACCTACATTATCATAGTCACAGTTTGTGATCTCTGCTCATTAAGGATGTTACGGTAAAGCCATCACAACTCTGGACAGAACTGTAAGACAGCACACTTTCGATGGCATCCATGTCCTCATATATCATGTCAGAGATTATGGCGGCTTGTGTCTAGTTCTACCCCTTGCTTAGGTGTTTGACACTAATGGACTCATCATTATTTGGTGGGATGTTCACCCCTAGTTGACACCCAGTATACCTGGCTTTGAGTGAAAGGTATGCTTAGCAGCTGTAGGTAAGATGGTCAAGGGGCACAAGGTGCCTGTCACCCAGGGAAGAATTCTCCCACCTAAATGGACTGCAGAGGGCCCCGGGGCTGCTCTGGCTCTGTGATAGGATCAAACAGTAGTGCCACCTGATTCCCTCTTGGGTCCCCTCCACCTCTCCATCTCGTAAGCACTGTCATTATTAACGTGATTCTGTTAGGAGTCAGCCAGGGCAGCTTCCTTCCTCTACACATCCCAGAACCCAGAACAGGGCGAGTGTGGGACAGACAAAGGAGGAAGAAGAAGAATGAGAACAAGACAAGGAGACAAGACACAGACAGGACACGGCTCAAGCCCTGCAGTGGTATAAATCTGTGTCCCAGTCTTGACTCTTCTGCCCACAGCTGTGTGGCTAAAGGCAAGTGACTCAAGTGCTCTAGGCTGAGCTGTGTTTGCCCCAAAGTGAGGAAACTATCCTTTCTCTTAACATCACTATGAGTATTAAATTGCATGATCTTCATATGATGATTAAGAGAATTTGTGAGTAATACCTTAATAAGCGTTGCTCATTATTTTGGCTGTTTCTGTTTTTGTTCTGTGTATCATTATCCTCATCATTGTCATCTTTAATTTTGTGGCTTCACACTTTACAAAACCTGCTTCAACTTTTATTTCTTCCAGGGAGCGTTTTCTGATTTCCTTCCCGTACCGTGTGCAACCTATTCCACCCTAAAGCCCATCCAAGAGTCTGATACTCGCCTTATCTTCTGAGGCAGTGTCAACTCACTGGGTGTAAAATTGGATTTCAGTGGTCCACATGCCCCTGTTGTAATTGGCACGAGGCTTCGTATACATTAAGATTTGAGCATTGGTTGTGGAGTTGAACTGCTACCAGGTTTGGGTGTAATGTGCTATGAAACTTTCGTGTTTCCTCATGCAGTCACCAAACCAGTCAGCACTTGTAATGTGAAGCCTTCCATTACAGATTCAAAACTTGGTTTATGGAGCCAGCAATGGGCCATTATGACTTTAAAAACATAAAGAATGAGAGAGCTTTCCCCTACATACTCTAAAAATCCCCAAATCTATTTTTCCCAGAGAACTATAAAAACTTTCGTCTTTAAATCATGAATTATTTTATTAGAAAGTTTAATAATATTGGTAAAAATATACTTTGAGAGATATCACAGAGTAACTTTCAAGGCATCCTATAAGCAAAATAAAAACATAGTGTCTTTGAGTGGCCCGGTATCTCTCACCTCAGATATGCGCTGGGCATTTAGCATGATGAAAGAGACTCTGGAAGCTTTGTTTGTTTCTTTGTTCATGATCCAATGTTCTCGAGGTTTCAGAGCACCCTGACATGACGTCATGAAGAACATAGCTATCCTAAGGATTCAAGCATGATCTGGGAGAGCCATCTGGACTAAATCTGATTCCCAATTTCAGTGAAAATTCATAAGAAATTCCTTATACCTCTCACATAGTCTCAGGCTTTCCAGAATTAGGCCAAATAGGAAAAATAAATTTCATGGAAAACTAGAACTCAAGGAGATCACTCCTTAGATTACCAGCCATGGTGAAAACACCAGAAAGGGTCTAAACAATCGCTGATTGAAACTACAACATGGGAAACTAAAGAATGACCCAAGCAGCAGCAGAAGTGCTGTTGACAGGTGACAATTGGTGAACCACATAGAAGTCTACTAGGGGAGGTGGTGGCATCTGAAGACCTAGGCTCCAGGAACTTTTAAAATAGTACTTCAAAAACATTGAAACTATATCGATGGACTTAATTTGTAAAAGGCGAAAGATTTATACGATCTGAAGAGAAACCAGAGTATCGATGGACTTAATTTGTGATTATAAAAGGGGTTATTGTAGAGTGTTATTGTCACTGAATAAAGTTGCAATGCCATAGAAAGGAGCAGTTCTGGGCACCAGCACTGAGACCTAGACATGAAATATAATCCCAAATAGATATAAACATTAATGCTCTTGATCTTAACCATGGCAAACACTGTATTAGATTATGTAGGCGTAGAAAGTTGTATCTGGGTACCATCTAATCAATTATGCCTCCTCTTTTTTTCTTTCTTTTTAACAGAGAAGGAAGCATAGATTCAGAGTAAATTGCTCAAAATATTTATTACATATTTCAAGCTGAAAGTATTGAAAGCCCAAAACAACTTAATTGCCACAACAATATTATCTCAATAACTGAAAAGCCCAGGAGGAGGGCTGTCTTCATGAACGATTCCACTCAGGAGCTAAAGCATTTTCACACAGGACTTGATCCCCTACCTATCTCAGATGAGTAGTCTCCCCCTTCCCATGATGGCTTTCTTTCTCAAGCTCTGGGTAGGGACAGTGTGACCTACAGCAGCTTCTGCTTCACATCCTTTGAGGTCCAAGTCTAACAGGAAATATTAAATTATTCTTTCATATTACTAACCACCCATGGTTCCCACAGAAGCGTGAAGTATTGCTTTAATTAGACCAGCTCTAGATTAAGTCCCTGTGTGTCATCCAACCATTGTGACCAGAACAATAGGAAGCAATCACTGACTTAGATTAGACATACAGTGGGTATTTCACTCTTAAAGATGGAGGTGGGAACCCAGACTCTACTGGCTGAGAGCAGAGATTTAGAGCTCCCCCCACAAACAGGAGTAAGGTATCACCAGGAGGAATTCGGTAATAGCTGAGGAAGTAAACAATTAGTAAACCACCAATTAATCCAGACCTGCATCCAGGACCTTCCACTAAAATATTGCATCTCTTTTAGTCCTCATAGGAAAGACATATAATCCATGTACATGATAGGTTATATTTATATTCACCCATAACTTCTACCAACAGGAAGGCTATACTCAGATAAAACCTTGGATTCGCCTTGGGAGCAGATACAATACAGCTACACTTCTGAGCAGAAGCAGCAAGAGCCAGCACGTGATTCTGCAAACTTATTTTTCCCTCTGCCCTCCTCTTCAGAGGCACTTCAGAGCGAAGTCTTCTTTGTCAGCCAGGTGCCCACAAGTGCAGATAAATTGGCCATAGACAAGGCATGGAAGACACAGAACAGGAGACAAATAGATCTCGCTGTAATATTCTAAAATTTTAGCATTGTTATCACAGTGTAAACTAACGGAGACTGACAGACACAATCTCCTCAAAAGACCCACTTCACTTTTCATTAGGCATGTGTAAGTCAAGAAGTCTTCTCTCCTGCTTTTTTCTGAACGCATTGCTCCATAGCAAAGCTATGCAAGCCACTTTTAATTTGATATAATATTATCTTAGTTTGGAAAAACTGATCTTCATTTCCCCCATGTCTAATCTGAAATATACCACATACTAGTTTAGTGATCTTGAACAAGTCTCTTTGTCTAATTAAACCAATCTTATATTCTTTAATTCTGAAATATCGTGTTTGATCACTGGATGACTTCCAAGCTGCCTCTGTCAATATCTGTCATTCTGTGAGTTCATACACTTCTTCCCTTGGTAGCACTTACTATAATTTGTAATTGTACATCTTTTTACTGTTGCTTTTTAAAGTCTTTATCTCTCCACACCGGATGACAAGCTACATGAGGGCCGGGAGTATCTCTGCTGTCTTCACCACTGTACACCCAGTGTATTCCTAGAGTACCTCATATAATACATTCTAGATGTATACTGTTGTCACTTGTTTTTTTTATAAATGTTATATGTACCTTTTGGTTTCAAGAAAACATTTGTAGATTGACAGCTTTATGCAGACATTATTATGCATTTGTCTGAGACAAGTGTCTCCCTTTATGTCCAGACATAATGCATAACATCTCTTCTATAAAAACATATTTTCATCGAATCAGCAATATGCATCTTCTTTGGTATTGACAGTATAAAAGCATTGTAAATCATTGTAGCAAATCATTGAAAAATCCAAGAAAACTGTTAAAATCACAGGTCTGGCATGCTTGAAATCAATGCCTGTGAGGATTTATGAGCTGATATTTGGTGATGGGTACACAGACTGTTAGGATTTTTTTTTAACTCAACACGGAGTTGAAGCAAAATACTGATGGTTCAATTCTTAGGCAGTTCCCCCTTTGGCCTCTAGGTGTCTCACCTGGAATTCCCATTGTAGAAGATATTCTGATGCAATACCCACTATAGGCTTGGCTGAAATGTCATCTTGGGAACTAAAAGAGTAAACCATGTGAATTGAACTGCAGTTGGGTCAAAACATTCCATCAGTATTTTTTTTTAACTTTCTGGAAAAATGCACATACCAGATGGTGGGAGAGTAGGCAGATTTATGAGAAAAATAGCTTTGTATTCGTCATTCTGATGAACCACATCCCAAGGAGGCCCTTCCTTTTTGGCTGTGATGAACAGTTTCCAGGTGTAACCCTGAATGTTGGGAAAATGATATTTAAGACAATGGTCATCAGTCTGTCTGAACAGCCTTTTTCCCACTTCAAAATCATTCATATCATGTAAGTCCCAGTAGGTGAGGCATGGAATTAGGGTATGATTTACAGAAAAATAATGATGATCTTAGCCTCAGAAAACTGATGATACAAGTTAAAACTGAAGCAAAATAACAGTGTCACTTCCAGAGAAAATGAGATACATTTTGGCAATGGTCAAAAACAAGCATTTATTAAGATTTTTGAACAAAAATAAGAAGAAATAATTCTCTTGCAAGTATTTCTGTGAGTAAAAATGTTTCCTACTACCATATTTTATATAGATTAATATGTACTATATATACAAATACTATGATAATATTTAGTATATAAGGGGAATGAAAAAAGACAGATAACCTGAAATGGTTTAGAAATAATATTTCATTTCAGATGCTACTCAAACTACTCAAAAGTGCAGTAAACATAGTCACTTTGGTGTGTTTAGATAAACTGAGTTTCTACCACAAAAGCTAGATTTCTCTAAAGTGAGACAGAAAGGGGGACATTCATCCTGTACCTAAAATAAGCTGGCAAAAGCAAAGAAAAAATCAATAATTTTTTGTGAAAAAAATCAATGAATAAATGTTAAGTACAATTCAATTATTTTCTTGTTTATTTACTAAAGAAATGTTTTCTTTCTTTTGCAGATTTTCCTTGTACTATGCTTTATTTCTTATGTCTTAAGTTTCTCTTGTTTGTTTTATTTTATTTTTGGCCCTGCAAATATAAAAACAGTTTAGAATGACTTTTGCCAATCCTGTGGATTTTTGTTCAAATTGGACACCAATAATGCTAGCAAAATGTACAGATCTCAAAATACTTGGTATAATTACTATTCACTTTGGAAGGTTCCCCCCAAAAAGGGGGAAAAATTCCAGTGTACACTATGTTCTATTTGCTTCTGTATCATTTTGGTAAATTAACATTTTTTTCAGTTGATTCAGGTCAGTTTGGATTATTTAAATTACATCTTAAAATATGTCACTTCCACATTGAAAAGTATTTTCAAAGACTTGTCACAAACTATCTAAGTATCTATGGACTTTTGGGCCTAGCCTACAAGGCTCTCTCCCCAGCCTACTTTCAGCTCCTTACCCAGCCTTCTCTTCTTCTAATAATTATAAACCAGTAAGATCTCCTCCCATATTTACCTAGTGTGGTAAATTGTTGTTCAGGTGAAATATCACCTAACTCATAATGCCTGTTCTGGTTCATTAAGGTAGATGTGATCAAATTTGCCCCTGCTTCTGGGCATTACTTATTTATTTGTCTCAAGCGGTTGGTTTGCAACCTCAGGACTTCCCCAGCTGAAATTTGAAACTGGCCCCCACACAGGGGCAAGGAGAGATGGAAAACAGGCAGATTTCTCCAGATTAGTAGGTGTCAGGCTTAATAGACAAGGATTCTTACATACAAGGCTAGTCTTGGGTGGCCACAATCACATAGATCCCACCCCTTTCCACCCCCTGAAAGAATCTTAAAATTTTATATAGAAACTTTAACTGGGTTCAGGTACATATTCAGTCCAGATGGTTTCAACAGCACCCCTCTCTCTCAAGGCTGCGACCTTGAAGAGGCTGCTATTCCGGATATAGTAGTTGGGATGTACTCTCAAGGACAGAAAATAGGTAAGGAGCCTCTGATTGTGTGGGAGCAGTGATGACATAGTGTCAGTGACCTCCTTCAATACAGACCTCTGTTCAGATCTTAAGATCACTGACTCAGAAATTGCAACTTATTCCGAAGAACATTGCTTGAGCTTCAACAAAAGTTGGTTGAAATAAATTGTATCCTACTGGTTGATTCACCAGTTAAATCAATCGATACATTCAAAAGTATCCCTGGAAGAAAGGGTGGTATGGCTCTGCTAAGTTACTATTGGGGAGCAAGACAAGAGTAAGAAAAAGGAAAGAGAAGAACTGAGAGAAGTTAGTGAAAAAAGACAAAGAACATAAAGAGATAGAAAAGAAAAGATGAAACAGGAAAAAGAAATTGGATGAGCAGCAAGAAAGATTAGCCTCTCTTGTACACCAGAATGGTATTATTTGGGGGATCTTCTCTCTTAGCTCCACCTCATCTTGAAACCCACATCTTGCTTGATGGAAGTGCCCAGGGGATCCATTCGCTTTTAAAGCCTGTAGAAATCCAGCAGAATCAGCCAGTGCTCTGGGTTCTGAGAAGGGAGGAGGTTAAGACAACTCCCTGGTAGCTCCTTGTCCGTTCCCTTGCCCAGATGATATTCTAGTTAGCTTCCAAGTTACTTTTTACCTGAGTGGTACCGACTTTTCAGCTGGAATTCCCTGAGAGGTCTTGCTTCAAAATCCAGAGGCTTATGCTTGCCTATAAAACCAGGAGGTATTTAAATTTTGGATCAATTGTGTATCATTTGTGAATGACTCACTTAGATGATCTTGGTCTCACTTTTCAATTCTAAAGGGTAACTATTCTTGCAGAACTGTTCCAAGTATAAGATCCTATTATTTTATTCTGGAAAGTAGAGTAGGGGTATTTAAATCTACTCCCCTAATCATAATTGCTCAATTAAATTCTTGTCTGGTACTAATGTAATAATAATTTCAGATAGACATATTTATATATCTCAGACAGACATGATTTAATTTTAAAGGAAACATTATAGCATTTAAAGTAGTTTTTAGACTTTAAACTTCTTTATAAATTCCATGCACAAATATTTATTTAAAATCTACCATGAGCCAAACTCTGCCAGGGGTTTGGAAAATAGCAGTGAAGAGAACACTTGCCCCCCACCCTTGACCAGACCAAAAGGCTAGTTGGTCTAAATAAATTTGGAGATAGTTGGATGTCACTGCTTTTACAATTCTAATCCACAAACATCTATCTGTTTTTTTTAACCGAAGCAATAAAATCTGCTTTCTAAAACTATTATAATGATGTTAACAATAGCAAATATATTTTCATTAGAATGATGTGTTTCATTTCTACATGCAGGTCAGTTTTGATAAATGGAGGTAGGTTGCTCAGAATATAGAAATATCACTTGAAGCTGATGCAAAGCTTATTATTTGTTTTTAGAACTCCGTAAGAAAATGGCTTGAACTTAACGCTAATAATCACACATGTGCCATGTTAGTGCCCTGACAGAAATGGATGGTTCTTTCAAATGATGTCATTGAAGGGCTTTAATGAAGATACTCCTGTCTTTATAAGTGGCGCAAGCAGGGTTTAGAGAAACCAATACGCGATGGATCGGCATAATGGGCCTAGCAGGTCTACGGATCTGTCGTGATGACCCCCTCACCTCAAGTACAGAGATGGGTTCCCAGAAATGTTGGAGAAGGTGAATGAAGGGTTGGACTGCCTGAGAAACACGATGGCCTTTGGTGGAGTGACACGGCCAAGTTGTGGCCACCCATCACGGAGAGGTGCTGTGAAACAGATACTTGGGCCACACTTACTCTCTCTGATCTAATCTAGTACCAGGGCTTCCCATTGGCCCAATCCCCTGGGAAGCCAGAGGCCAAGGCAGCTCCGTGATGCACAGAGGTCAGCCCCAGACCAGAGCATGGACTGCATCCAGAACAATATGGTAATTAGGACTTACCGAAATTATGGCTGGATCATTTACTTTTCAGTTTAACATTGAAAAATAACTATCATAACAGAAAAGTTCATTAATAGTTATTTTGGTTTGAAAGTAATTTTCAAAATTCAAATTATTTTAATCACTTATTCCTGTAGAACATGAAAGTATCTGAACCCATCTTCTCAGACGTTTTTCATACGTCACAGGAACGCTAGTGTTTTCTCAAATGTTACTGAAAAACTTCACCTTTAGAATTATTTAATAGCAAGGAGGTGTTTCTCAAGCGTTGCGTTGCTGTACGGCACAGACTAGGCACTTTAAAACTGATTGAATAAAAGCATGAAGGGAGAAAAAGCATATTCTTGTACAATCATCATCACAAGTATTTTGATCTGGTTCATTTTCAGTCACAGACATAACAACACTTTGATTTTTATCATACTAAAAGTGGATCCCCGCAAAAAAAAAAAAAAAAATAAAAAATAAAATAAAACAAAACTGTACATGGTATTATTATATGGTCTTAATAATACTAACAACTAATGAATATTAGCAGAATCCATGGCCTGAATTCTTTTCAGGAACAGGTGATTATTAGCATGTTATTTTATTTATTTTGATTCTGTCTATACCTTTCTTATCTCCAAATTAAAATGGAGAAAAATTATAAGTGTTCTGTAATTTTTTAAAGTAACATAACACCCTTGCTGGTAATGTAGGATAACTGCTCGTTTTTATTGAATAAATCACTTTGTTTTTCTTTGCTTCTATTTTAATCCAAAGCTTTAACTAAAATAACCTAAAAGAGCACTCTAGTTTATTCATGTTTCTTAATATCAACACATGCATATACACTTTTATATATAATCTGTTTTCAATCAAGCTGCCTACAGTAGAAAGGGCAATATATTTGACAAAAGTGACTTCTTGCTGTTCAACATAATATATGTTAAATATATATCCAATATTTTGCTACAGCTTGGTGAGTTCAGCACAACTGGCAAATCCTTCATAAGAAAGGCCACAATGTCACATTGGCATGAAAAGAGAATGTAGGCTGAGAAGTAGAGAGAAAAATAAAAGTTCTCTTAAGGTCAAGGGCAACAGCTGAACAGCAGCGGGCTACCTGCTTCAAAGGATACAGTGTCTTGTGTTTATAGATAAAATGTTGGTTTCTATGGGGGGAGGGTGGTCACAGGAACAAATATCCCTGACACCCAAACAAAATAATCCCAAATATAATGGATGATGTAGCTCATAGTAAACAGGGAGATAACTATTCATGGGAAAAAATGCATGACCTCACTCTTTCAGAATACACAGTGATTCATCAGCATTTTCCAGCTTTCTTGGCTGCTTGGTTTCAATCTCGCAGCTCTGCCCGTTCCACTTTTGCCCCCAAGGTTAGGTCACCTAATCGAAGGTGCTGCTGGGGCCTTGGGAGGGATAGTAACATTTCAGGAAAGCCCGTGGTTTGTGAAAGTATTTCTTGTCAAGAAGTTAGAAGCACCACCTTTGCTGAGGACATACTTTTCTCAACAACTAAATGGTATACTTGTTTTTTTCTTTCCTTTTTTTTTTTTTTTTTGTCTCAGAAAAGCTGTGTGTTAACGTAGTAGAAAAAGGAGTCTCTGTGACCATGAGGAAAATGTTATGGGAATAATACATGGAGATATATTTATAAGCAGGAGGATTCAGCTAAAAATATCATTACCAGCAGGCTAAGTTATAATTTTAAATTTTGGCACTTGCAAAAACTTTGAAATGCTATCAGTCCATCTACTTATGAAAAGGCACCCTAGTTTAATCAAGTAACTGTGAAACCACTGCCTCGAAATTGCAACCAAATTGTTTGTGCAGTGTTATGTATCTAAGGAAACACATGTGGACTTCTAGAATTACATTATTAGTTTCTTCTGAGCCCTGTGCACTTCAAAGATTTTTCAGGAACGAGTAATGCTATGTTACACAGGGACCCATTTCTCGGTGGGTAGACACACCAGGCCCCATGCTGGTCCGCCTTCTCTCATCTATGGAATGCCTGCCTGGTAATTTCAGGACTTTGGGCTCATGCCATGGGAGGGGAAAACAAGAATAAATCTCTGGTTTGTTCTACCAGACATCTATAATTGTATTAAACAGGGAATAAAATATTCTTGGTGAAAAGAAGGTTTTAGATCAATCTGCTGCTTTCTACTCTGTCCTACCTGTGACTCCAGCAACCTGGTGCCTGCTAAATGTCACTTCCCAGACCCCATCTCCTGACATCGGCAGAGTGCGGCCTGAGTCTGGTATTTTTTACTGGGAATCCCGGGGGTCTGAGGGCAACGGTTTCAAGAAACACCGTACTACAAGTTCTGTGTTGGAATTCTGATCTTTAGAAATTGGATCCTGGAGAGTATTGTGCTAAGTGAAATAAGTCAGTCAGAGAAAGACACATAATGTATGATTTCACCTATATGTGGAATCTAACGAACAAAATAAACTCACAAACAAAATAGAAACAGACTCATAGATACAGAGAATAGACTGACAGCTGTCAGAGGGGAGGGCGTTTGGGGGCTGAGTGAAAAAGGTGACTGGATAAGCAAAAAAAAAAAAAAAAACCCAAGACCCATAGACACAGACGACAGTATGGTGATATGGTGATTACCAGAGGGAAAGGGGGTCGGGGGAGGGAGAAGAGGCTAAAGGGGGGATAAATGGTGATGGAAGGAGACTTGACTTTGGGTGACAGACACAGAGTACAATATACAGATGATGTGTTATAGAATTGTATACTTGAAACTTACATAATTTATGAATCATCACCACCCCCAAAAATACAATGTAGAAAATGAAGTCAGATCAAGCCAACACATTTTCACCTATGCTAATTGAACCATACCTAGAAGAATCATTTCACTGCTTTTCAGAAGCCAGTGATTCACTCCCATTAAAGAAACAGGTACAACCCCGGCCCTCAAGTTTTAAGTAATCTCTCCAAAAGCTCGCTCACAAGTAATGTTCTGAAGAGGGTCGTTAGGGGTAGCTTAAAAATTAAATGCTGATATTACGTCCTCATTTGGCTACCTAACGGCTCCAGTGCAGATGAAACCTCACTTGTGAGGGTTCTCCACCCCCTGCCATGGGGCTGGGGTAAGTGACAGACCTGGACTGATCCTCCTCATGCTATGCCCTCACAGCTTTTGAACAACCACAGATGATGGACATGGGGGATGCAGGGGTTCCCACAGCCCCTCTTGTATTTCAGAGGTGTCTGTACATGTGAACATGGTCTGTGGGTCTCCCTAACCTGTGCCCACGCACACTTAAACTTGGCTCCAGGCCTTGGTGCTGCTGGTTGGGCAGACGGAGCATTTTATTTTCACTGAGAGCTTTCCTTTCTGCTTGTTTGCACTTCTATCATTCTGTAACCTGATGATGAGCACCATCTGACCCAGGCTTACACTCTAGGCTGTTAGCACTACATTCATTCATACAAGTGGCTTGAGTGTAAATATTCTTGGGTCTTTTCCCAAGATGGTTTGACCAACCAAATTGCATGTTATTCATTCCCAGAAGTCTGTCACTTTCTTACGAAACTCAAACCTACAATCATTCCAATAGGCCAATCAGAGTCACCTACCAATTAATTATTTAGGAGTTAATGACAAAGATGCTTGCTTTTTATAATCAGCATTATTCTATATATAATTTACATACAATAAAATTCCCATGTAAAATGTATAGGTTGGCAAACTTTTTAAACCTTTTTTTTGAAATACATATAGACACACAGAACATTGCAAAGATAGTACAGAGCATCCCATGAACCATTCATGCTGGTTCTCTCAATAGTTACATCTTACGGAATTCCAGGAAACTGATGTTGGCATGAAGTGTGTGTATAGTTCTATGTCATTTTATCCCATGATTATGAGATTATGAGATGACATAGGTTTGGGTAATGACCGCCACAATCAAGACACAGAACTATTCTGTCCCTACCCAGGTGTCACCCATGCTGCCCCTTAGTAGCCACAGCCATTGCCTCACTTCAACCACCTCGGCCTGGCAGTCATGGGTCTGTCATTTGTCTCTATAGTTTTGTGATTTCCTGAATGTTCTATAAATGGAACCTTAAGCAATCTGACCTTTTGAGACTGGCTTCTATCACTCATCGTAATGCCCTTATGACTCATCCAGGATGTGTGTTTGTTCTCTGATTGCTGAGTAGCATTTCGATCTCTGCTTCCTAATGCACTGAATTCATCTACGTGCCATTCTCTCTAACAGGCTTTGAGGTGGCTTCTATCAAGTTAGGTAACAGTTAAGAAAACACAAATTCAGAAGTGGGAATAATGAAATTAGAAAGGCGTAGTAAGCTAACCTTGGAGAACGATAGCATAGTCACTACGGTGACATTTCAGAACTGGCTCTGAAATTTCTGGCATCCAGGTTAAAAACAGAACGTGATAAATGGCATGGCTGTCATTGTTGGAGAGGGGGACGCCTGCCAGTTCTCAAGTGGAGAGAGCTGTTCGAAAAGAAATAAGTCAGGAGAAGTTTTGCATAGAGCATGCTGATGTAACGGACAACAGTCTCGGCAATATTTCTATAGCAAGTGCACACATGGATCTTACTTAGCGGGCTACTTTTCATTGTGACTTTCAATTAGTTACAAGGCCAAGAGCAAAAATTCAGCTCCATAAAGCCACCAACAAGACACATTAGGTGGCTAGCACTTCAATACAGATTAAGGAAGGCTGCAGGGTGGGGAGGCTGCTGTGGTCGGTATTAATGCCACTCAACAGCTATTTCTGGTTTTTCTCCTGTTTTGTCTCTTTGTGAATGAATGTGACCATGTGATCAGTTATTGGCCAATGAGTTGTGAGTATTGTAGATTGTATTTTTAAAAGAAGGCTCTTCCTAAAATATGTCACCAGTATGTCTTTATCAACAGGTTAGATTTAGTTTTCCTCCCCTTAAACAGCATGGGTGGGCTTTACTGAAGTAATGTTGTTAGCATCTGTCTGGCCCTCAATCTCTTCTCTTTGCTGGAATCTTTTTGAGTTGTTATTATATAAAATATTTTGTGTGAAGCTAATTACAACATATATAGAATAGTAATTGACTACAGAGAAATCAACTGTTGTCCTGAGGTTTGTTTTAAAGCTGTAAATAATGACTATTCCACAAAAATACCATGAGGAATAGTCAACATACCTGTGATTTTTTAACTTTTTCAATTTGAGCTACTTTATGATTTATAGTGATCTCTATCAGTACTGATGTTTCTTTTCTTCATCCAAAAAATAAATTCTTGATTGAACTGTGCCTCTATAAATATGTTTCAAAAATGGAGTGTATATAATCAAAGACAAGGTAGTTTGGAGTAGCTCTATGTTTAAAAAGGAAAGAACTTGGCTGTCATTGAACAGATGTCTGCATCCAACTTTGAAAGAGAAGTGACTGAGCAGAAACTTCATAGAACTGATGCTAACTTTATCAGTGTTTTATTGGGGTGTGGGGGGTGTGGAATGAAGTACACCTAGCCTTATCAGGAGTACTGAAAATGAGGAAAAGCAATAAAAGATTATGATGTGTACAAAATATCATCATACACTTTATTCACTTATTCATTCATTCACTACTGGCTAGCGAATTCATAATCTTTTGTTGAGGATTTATGACTGTGTCAGAGATTATACTAGCTGCTGAGATTGTGAAGACTGATAAGGATTGACCCCTGCCTCAAAGACTTTATAGTCTAGCCCTGGCTGGTGTAGCTCAGTGGATTGAGCATGGGCTGGGAACCAAAGAGTCCCAGTTCAATTCCAGGTCAGGACACATGCCTGGGTTGCAGGCCAGGTCCCCAGTGAGGGCCATGTGAGAGGCAACCATACATTGCTGTTTCTCTCCCTCTCTGTCTCCCTCCCCTCCCCTCTCTCTAAAAATAAATAAAATCTTTAAAAAAAAGACTTTATAGTCTAAGTAAGCATATTACTTAATAATGTAATATGATCAATATTATCCGAGATGTATGATTACAGAGAGGAAGTATATCATATTGAAGGGATATGCTCAATGTCAGTGCATACCTAGTTAGCCAGAAAATACAGTATGAGCACTAGTAAGGACAGAAATGTGCAACTCCAAGTGGAGTGACATGTGTACCCCTCTGTATGGCCGTATGTGGCTGTCAGAGCCTGATGCTTATTAAACACAGGAGATACTACACTGAACTTGTTTGCTGTAATCCCAAGCTTATCGATACACCTTCCCTTGCGTAGATCTGTTTACAAGGAAACAATGGAGCTGGCTTTACCCACAGAAATTTCCCAGTGCTCTTGACATTATATTTCTCATTGTAAATTTGCATTCTTGTGTAAATTTATTCCCAGCGAGTTTGACTACTGTGCATGCCCCTCTCCTGCTCTTTCCCGGAGATGCATCCCCTTCTTTGTCTGCTGAATACATCAAGCTTCTTAGGTGAAAGCGGAGTTTTAGACCCCGGACCTTGGAAAATTCATCAAAGCAAATGCCACCTTGTTTCCCTGATAACATCTCTGATCGCACAGCATGTCCTTCTTTCTCAGACATCTACAGTTACATGTGATTATCATGAATATTTTACTCACAGTCCTTTTACACTCAATGTGAGGTCGTGATTGAAGTTAGCTGACACCGAGAGTATTCTTGCCCAAGAACAGTTTTTCCCAAGTGCAACCGGCTCCCCGCATCTCTCTGAACTGGCTCCATCCCAACCGTGAAACCAAATTCAGTCCTTTCCACTCGCACCATGAAGCAGCCACTTATAGCAAAATCGCCTTCAAGCAATATAGAGTGTGGCAAAGATCGCACGCCAGGAAGCGGGAAAGCCTGTGTGCAAACCACACAGAAGAACCACTTGCTGTTGACTTCTTCCTTATTTCTGTGCCCCTCCTGCCTCTATTTTGGCTGCGTCCAAAGGGGTCTTGGCATCTTTATACCTTCTGGTGGGATGCAGTCCTCGCAATGCTCTGCCTTCTGAAAGACAGCATCCCTGACCCTTCAACGGCTCCCACACCCCTGAGAAGGTGCGACCAGTCCTCTCCCCACACTGATCCTCTTTCCAGACCCTTCCAATTCGTCTAGACTAAGCGTCTCTGTGGTGAATGAAATGTTCTCGGTTGTATTTTCCTTTTCACTCTCTCTCTCACCCTGGTTTTGCTCGTATGACTTTGGATATCCCCAATTTCGAATCAACCACACACCTAACTCATACAAACAGAAGTGTTTGAATAGTTTTTTGATGCGGACTTCGGCCAGCAAAGTCCGTGTGTTGTGGCCGTGAGGGACAAATTGGCACAGACTACAGAAGTCCTGTGGGGAAAAGGGGATGACCTGGCCGCTCTCTGAGTGAGAGAGAGGGCCCCGACTCCTGCCTGGACAGGCTTTTATTGCTTTTCTGGGTACATTACATCTAGGATGGTCCTCATTTACTATGCACAGGTTCCCTGTAGGTGATTACCTTTTACAGATAAGAATGTTGCTAATTACTTCAAAGAGAAGGATGTTACAGATCAGGCGGAAAAGTGGTTGAACTGGTTACACTCCATACTTGGGAGGTTTAGCACAGATTTTAGGAAGTTACTTTAGAGATATGCAGTAAACATTTGTTGCCTCAATCCAGGGTGAGGGAGTTTTAGCAAAAGCAAGCCGCATAGCAGCCTAGGTACAATGCAGGCCTAGTTCCTCATGGGAAAACCTATCTGTGGGCGTGGGTCCTGTGTGCTGGACCTCGCTCCCCACTGGCCTTTCTGAGTGGGGGCTGGGCTACATTTCCCACGCCATGCAGATAGGTTCCCTATAGTTTTTATTGCAGCATGACAAATTGACACAAACACGGCAGCTTAAACGAACATGAATGTGTTATCCCACCATTTCGGTAGGTCTGAAATTTGGGCATGGCATGGCTGGATTCTCTGCTCAGGATCCCACCCAGATAAACTGAGGGGTCATTTAGGGATACAGCTCATCTAGGCCCAGGGTCCCATTCCCAGATCATTGATGCTCACGGAGTTTATTTCACTGACGATCCATATTGGAGATTCCATGCTCCTTTATCCTGAGGGCCAGCAACCAGAGTCTTCCTGCAGTTCCCTGCCACATGGCCCCTGTAGGTAGTTTACAACCTGTGCTTTCTTCCAGGCCAGACAGTACGTAGCTCCACGACTTTCTCTTCTGTGAACTTCCAGAGGAAACACGATGCTTTAAAAAAAACCTATACGATGATGTCAGATACACCCAGATAATCTCCCTATCTCAAAGTCTACTGATTGAAGACCTTCCCTCTCACTGAATTAAATGGGAGAGAGTGTGTACATCCATGGCTAGGGATCTTGCAGGGACTCTCTTAGATTTCTGCCTCCCACAAACAAGTTTACTGTGAAATGAATAAAGAATAAGCTTCAGGGTCCCTCATTTGCATAGATTTTTCCAGAGCTTTAGGAGAAACCTAGCTGTGGGTTCACGTGGTTTAGGCTTATATAATCTTATGTAAATTATGTTTAATAATATTTTGTAAAAGCAATATATTTGTTCCACATCAAATTACGGTAACTAGCACTTTCCACTCTAAATTCCCTGTTTCGTTTCATCATGATATTTTGCAGATCTAGCCAAGGGGAGGGTGAATTAGAGGCACTTTGAATCTCTGTGCAGTGGGGTATTTTGTGTGGTGCCCACTCACTTCTGCGGACTAGCGTGGAGCTGCATCCAGGCACAGCCTGCCCACATGCCTGTTGACGTAACCCAGGGGTATATAGCCAGGGCTGTACTGCATTAGGAATGGAATCCAGTGCTGGAAATATGTGAGAAGAGAAGGAAGAAAAGTCGCTTTAAAATATATGGAGCTGGGAGCTCATGTGTGGAAAAAATACTTCCCAAAGTCAGAACTGTAAAATTACAAGCAGAGAATTTCTCATCAAAGCCTAGTTGAGAGCAAAGCTTTCTACATTTAGGAATATTCTTAGTAAGGCAACATATTCAATTAAAATCCATAATAAAATTTTAATAGAAATGGAATATTTAATAAAGCTCGAATACACCATTTAATTTCCAATTTGAAAAGATGCTCAAAATTTGATAGAGAAATCACACACATCTGGCTTGAATGTGTATGTTTTTCGTCAAATTTAAATTTATAGGTTAAAAAGTTGAAATAGACTTTGGATAAAAATAAATAAAGGAGGGAAAATGTGATAAAGAAGAACAATGAAATAACAGAAATTATTCTCATATTGAGAACCAAATTATAGCCAAAATATATACATATACTACCAAAAGTAGCAGTTCACTAAAAAGACAGGATGAATTTTCATAAAATTAGTTAATAGTTTCTTGGAATTTTTGATCACCTAATTAATAAAGAGAATTTACTCATGTATAAATAATGGGAGAAGATTTAAACTTCTTGCTGATTTTACAAAATTTTCTGCCCTGAATAAAGGATACTATAACAAGCACACAAGAAATTAACATTGGACACTGCAGAGAGAAACTTGCAAATTTCTGAATGCTTCCAGAAATGACAGAAGTCCATCCAAATAAAACAACAATTTTAAAATTGCATGACATTAATAATTCAAAACAAAAATGAAATTCGACCATCTATGAACATTTCTGGATTTTCTTTCTATTTTCTTTTTAGAAAATGACATTTCAAATTTGTCTAATGAAGAGGTGATCAAAGTATATGCAGCCAAATCAGCAAAACACTGAACAAAATCTCCATTAGACATTTCAGTTTACTCCAACATCCCTCTGACAACCAGAGATTCTTCCTCTCTTTGGAACGCTTGTGCTGGCTTCCTGGGTTTGTCCTCATGTCCTCCTACATTCATCGTTTTGTTTCCTCCCCTGGATAGGTGGTCACGTGGATTCTTCTTAATCTGCTCCTCTCTCTCCTGTGAAGACAAGTGTCTGTGGATTTTTCCCCAGCTTCCCCAGAATTCCAGCAAATTGCGTATTTTTCAGATATTGTCAGATGTATTCAGTGTGATTAATTTCATCTTATCTTACCTCTCCATGCACACAAAAATCCAAAATTAGTATACTTTCAGTAACCCTTTCTAGGATCCACAAATTGTTCTGCTCTGTGTTGTTCTAGATGGAATTAAACTTCTACATATTTTAAAAGCTTTACTATGTCATTGAGTTTTAAAAGGGTTATTTTGATTTAATAACCACAGGCTGAAATATTGTATTCAGCTTTCTAGGGGGACTTTGTTATATAAATCTCAGTAATTTTCATCAGTGAGTGACTGCTTCTGGAGTATTTACCTATATATAAATATACATATTACGTGTGTGTGTGTGTGTATGTGTGTGTATACATATATTTCTAGGGAACTGGATTATTCTAAGAATTATTTTTTCCTATCAACAGACATGGAATGGAAAGGGGTTGCATGTTCTCAGGGTAAGAAGGAAAAGAGCACACGAGAACAAGAATGGCGAGAAAAAGAACCAACTAAATTATATCCAGAACTTAAGAATCTTTATTTGTTTATTACTAAAATTCACCTCCCCCCCTTTTTTTGTTTTTAAAAAGCATTATTCCATGTGATAGTTTGCCCTGATCAAGAATCAGAATCTTGCTTGACTGAGCTGTCAATACCTGTCTTGGTTTGCCACTGTCCTGAATCTAAACACAGTTCCAGTGTGCAGACTTCCCACTGTTACTGAAACGACTTTCTCGTTAACCACGGCAAAATGTCCAGCTCTGAAAATACTCTTCTGAGAACCCCCATGAACTCACCGCGACTCCAGTGTAATGCACGTTTAGAAGGATTGCTGTGAGTCTTTCAAAATGTGTGGTTTATCACAAATTGCCAAAAAACTTGCCTGCAGTGCTGTTTATCAACACTAACTTATTTCAAGCATTCTTCCTGTTAAAGCTTTTAATGTTCGGTGTGACTCCTTATGCTAATGTTATATTTATCTCTGGTATTTCTGCTCCCACAAAACAAAACACATTCATAAAAATCTGGATTTTGCACAAAGGCTGCTTCTCCTTCAACATTGCATTTAAATTGATGCATTCTAAGTATTTCCTCTATGGTCCCATAAATCTGATATGGGGACTGTTTGGATGGATCAGTCACTGCAATGAATCAGATAACGCATTACACATTAAGGCGAAGTAAATTTAACCTACCGCTAGTAAAAAATGGATTTAGATGTGTGTGGTTTTTGTACAACATGCAATCTGCTGGTTTTGATCTGCTCTTGGTGGGGGGCGGGGAGGTAGACGCCATCTATGCACAAACACGCTAAATGAGTAGATGTTTATTCAGGCACATAAATGATCCTTTTCTTTCTCAGCAGGCTCCTACACCACGCCTGGTTTCAAGCAATGCCAGCAGCTCTAGGTGGAGATCGCTTACAGTACAAGGGACAGCCCTTCTATACACAATTCTAAAAGAGGTATTTGCTGGATAATTTGATTTGAGAGAAAAATGCACAGTTGATCGCTAGCCATACGAAGGTCCATCATGCAGGGAGATTGTGAGTTCAAATAAATGAGTAATTATGTAGATATTGATAAGAGGGTATAAAAAGAGTGAAATATTAAGAAGTATTCTTAGTATTGCACAGGAAGCCATTATTGGAGTGAAAATATGACACAGATGTACTCACTACATTTTTAATTTTCTATACCATGATGAGTTTAACAATAGGACAGGTAATTTTTTAAAAATCAACTTAACAGAATGGATGCATCAAAATGAACCACATTAAGTATAGAACAATCATGTTTGTCTATATATCTAAGTTTGATGCTAATGTGAAAAACCTCCTGGAAACTAATTTTTGGGAAGGTGTCCAGAATCTGCAGCATGCTCTTTTAAGGAATCTTGATGATGGCAAGGGAAACCAGCTGACTGTGTTGGTGAGACCCAGAGAACATGGGCTTGCTAACTAAAGGTAAGCTCAGTCCTCACATAGACAAGGGAGGATTGAGTACTGACTGTGTATCTCTCTCTCACAATAGGCTTTTGGCTCGCAACATGAAGGTGCCATGTTTTATTCATTTCAGTGATCCTGGCACAATTCTTGGCATAGTGCAGAATTACCATGAATGATTGTTGAATTCCATATTCTTAATTAAAGGTCATGGCTAATGGTCCTAATGATTTGAAATGACTCAAAAATGGTTCTTTGGTTATTTGTAAATACATATATATTTTTGTCACGATTGCATGCCGTCTCCATATATAATATCTATGCAGAATGTATTATAAATTTTGGCAGAAGACTATTTTGTGACCCCATCCTCTCCTGGCAATGCATTGGTCTCATGCAGATTATTCATGATTGATAGTTGGATTCATTTTCCAACTGGATACCTGGATCCAAATGAATGCTTTAATATTTTACCCCATTAAAAGTGTAATGAAAAACCTGTCATGGGTAATAAGTTGCAGTGAAGTGCTTGAACACTTTAAATGATAGGCTCCCCGTGATTTCAAATTCCAGTTCTTCTGGATTTGAGGTGTATAGTTAACTAAGCTAAGGACGGTATATGTTAGAAAAATTTAATAATTTCAATAAATATCATAATCAACATCAACAACTCAACCATTGCTTCATTTTATGTTAAAATACTAAAATATTTTTTTCAAGAATTACACACTAGAATTGAGAAGGTACAATTTTAGCTTCCTTCTATTAGCTGATTTCTTATCTTTATTAGCTTATTTGCATTGATTTTTGTTGATTCAGCTTTTTACCTACTCTCTTATGTATTAACCAAAAATAACATAGCATTCTGAACAAATCTAGATTGTCAGGACAAAACAACTCAATAAGCTTTCTTATCAATTAATTATTTTTTGGTGATCCTATCAATGTAAAATTAGCCATCAGAAAAGTTGCTTGCTTTTCCTTTTAGCATATTCAAGATTCGTATTTAAAGAATTAGAATACTTTCCTAGATGTAACCCAGAATCAAAAGTTCTATTACACTGATAAATGTGATTTTCCACTTCTGAAAAGTTCCCTTTTCTAGTCTGTGTTTTATGCGGCCGTTTGTTACTGAGACAAACGGAATGGCTAAATCAATACAAACAGCCCTCGAGGCCTAGAGAGACCACAAGAAAGTGTAGCATCATTAAACTAAATTACAGACAAGCACTTAAGGAGACAAATAAGTGTTTTGTTACCATAACTTCTGATTTTTTTCTGGTGAGATGATTGAAAATGTTTACAAAACATGCATGGTCCCAGGAGCAAGGCTTCTGTGGTAGTGTAATAATAGTTAGCTATAACTTACTTGCTACGGAGGTTTTAATCAGAGAGAGAAGGGTAATCAAGGAGCAGAACTCTGGCAGGGTTTCTCTGAACCCTGATCTTTACCTGGTGTTAGTAAAAACATAGTAAATATAACTCAGAAGAGGTAATAATCAGCAAGATGAGAATAAAAAGTCAATGGAGATCAGCATGGGTATAACCCGCTTACTCTGCCCACATGAGCTAAGAGCTGAGCTAGGAGAAGGCAGACACCAAATGGGGTGAAAATAAAATCATACTAGAACATGGTCTCAGTAGGAATTTCTCTTCCTGCTCTCTAGAAGATGCTCTTTGATGCCTTGATTTATTTCACAAACTTTCCTACAGCAGATGAAAACAAAGACAAAGGAACTAAGCTCAATATTCTACAAATTGAATACAGGCCCAAGAGATAGAACCAAGGAAACGTAAAAAAAAAAAAAAAATCATGTTAGAGACAGAGGAAGGGAGAGTGAGTGTGAGAGAGGAGGAGAGAGAGAGAAACATTGGTTGGTTGCCTCCCCTATGCACCCCAACTAGGGGTTGAACCCTCAACTTTTTGGTGCATGGACCAACCGACTGAGACACCTGGAAAAGGCAGGAAATGATCTTGAAAAAAAAAATAAAGTTTTTGGAAAATACATGTCAAGAGGGAGAAGAACATGTGGTCTAGGATATTTTCAACTCAGAAGAGCTCAAGACATAAATGACCTGTGGTCCTGAGCAATACTGCATGTAGGACATACACAGCAAGGCCTCAATGTCATTTGGTTCAATGCCATTTCATTATAGTGTGGATGAGATGCTGTAGGAACTTAACCTTGTTTATATCAATCAGTCTATGGTAAAAGTGGTTTCATTGTACATTGTTTTGCTGGAGTACCAAGACCCTATCGATGATGTAAACTGAAGACTTGGTATACATGTATATTCCATACTTGGCAATTTGGAGCAGTGGTCACTATACAGGAAGATTGAAATTGTTCCTGAAACAAAGTGAAATAACTTAGCTTAATCATTAACTGTATTTTATGGATATTTGTTTAATATTAAAAAAATAATGATAGTGTTTGAAGTCTTCTACCCCAAGCCTAATGTAAGAGATGTTTTATGCAGAACGTTCTAATATAAATAATTTTCAAGGCACAGATACACACATTTGAATTATAACATAAACCCTCTCTGGAAAGTTCAAATTCTTTATAGCCCTCATGAAAAGTAGGATTCAGCAAAAGGTTATTCTTGCTTGTCCATATTGGCTACTAGAATCAGACATTGGGAGGAATTATTTTATATACACATCTTTGTCGCTATCAGTTATTTTGACAGATTAAATGGGAATTGAGTAGACAATTTTTATTTCACTAAATCAAAAACCTTTTTTATCAGTTATAAATGACATTGAGCTACACGTCTGCAAACCACACAAGACTGGTTTGGGACTTTTTGAGAAAAAAATATATGCCATGGGCTTACTGAAAATTTGTCTTCAACATGGCAATACCTTTACATATATAAAAAGATAAAATTTAAAGAAACTAAAACGTAGATAAATAATTTTCATTTTCCCTTTGACAACTGTGTTATTCTAGTGCTTACACATATGCATTTCTACACTCTTTTCACGTTTCTGGAAGGATTAGTCTTTGTTATCTTGCCACTAGGCCTCACTGTACAATTTGTTCTGGTCAGAAAGTTGTGACTGGAAGTTGCATGGGTCACTTATTGCTGGTATGAACTTCCCCAGCACTTTTCCCCTCTTCTATGATGTCATGGAATAGAAGAATCATATCCTAATGGTGAAAACACAATTTGAAGAATCATGGGCCAACAAATCACTAACTGGTGGACAGTTGCCTGACAGAGTTACCTGGATGAACAGGGGATTTAGCATGAGCACCAAATAAACATCTGCACTGTTAAGTCACTAAGATTTTTCAGTTGATATTTGAGCACAATCTAGAATGTCATAACAAAAATCCAACTTTACACGGAACTTTTTGCTTCATATTTCCATATAGAGTCTAATATAAAAGTATTGTGCTTTGAAGTGCTATTAAATTGAATTTCCCAAAGCTTATTAGAAGCTGAGGCAAAACGAAATAATAAGAGTGAACAACGTGGCCAAACTTAGTCAAAGCGGAAGTCTCATTTCGATGCAACCATTTGGAATATAAAAGGACGGCGCCGGTTAGTGCATCAAATATTGTGTTGGCAACTATCTTTCTCTTAGAAAAGAATGTCTTACCCACATAAGCAGGACTTCTGTGAGGAGTACATTTCACTATGTCAATAATCTATAGCAGCCAGCATCTCTGACCTACAGGGTATTATAGTTGGCAGAGGGATATGAAGAGAAACTCTGAGGGTAATGTTGGGTGTCTTATTTCTGGAGGGCAGGAAGTGACAGATACAGCCAAGGGAAACTCGTTCCATGCCAGCAATCCCTGGGGACTTTAGTGAAATTCAATTTTTTAAAAAATAATAATGCTACTGTGACTTTTTTTAGTCCATTTAAATAGTTATTTCTGAAAAATCAATTTTTCTTCCCTAAGAATGAAATATTTTTCAGAGTAGAGTTTTCATAGAACTTGTCTCTACTTGGAAGCATTTACATTTACGAGAATGATAGGGGTATTTGGGGAGTTTCAAAAGCTACGAGAAATACAAATTTTGAATACCAAACTTGCTCAATATTCAAAACATATTTGGCTTAATATCTTTCTTAATATCTTTGAAAATGAATTTGCTGGAAAGTTCTGAGGTGATGGCATGACTGGTAATCCTCAGCAGTATCACATCAGTATTCTCACTGCCCTGTGTTCTTGGTCTGAGGGTCCTCCCCTTCACTGGTTCTTATTCAGTGGGAGCACTGACATTCTGAAACTAGGTAAAAGCATGGGGAATATTTTTTACCTTGTTGTATATTTTTTTAAGGTTAAAATTTTTGTGGGCATGTTCATTTGCAGGTTTATCGGCAGTACTACGTGCATAGAGAAGAGAAACAAACATTTTTAAAGTCATCTGCTGAGGTAGGCAGAATAACACTACTCCTAAAGGTGTCCGCATCCTAAACCTTAGACACTGTGAATATATTCTTTTACCTGGCAAAGTGGAATTAAGATCTCTCATTGACCTTAAAATAGGGGAGATTATACAGATTTTCTGGACGGCCCTAAAGAACTCACAAAGGTCCCTAAGTATAGAAGGGAGGACAGAAAAGAATGAATGTCAGAGTGCTATGGTGTGAGAACGGCTTGACCTGCAGTTGATGGCTTTCAAGACAGAAGAAAGAGGCCATACACCAAGGAATACAAATGAGTTTTTGAAGCTGAAAAATGCAACGGAATAGAGTCACTCTCAATGAGAGGCTCCAGAAGAGAAGGCAGCCCTGCTGACACATGACTTTAGTACAGTGGGACCCATGATAATGTCTAACAAAATTGTAAGACAATACATTTGTGTTTTAAGCTGGTATCTTTGCTGTAATCTCCCACAAAGGCAATAGAAAATTAATTAATATCTCCAAAAACTGTTGTTACTTAAGTTGTTAAGAAAGCACTGAGTAATCAACTGTTCATAATTTCAACCAACAAATATCAGTAACAACAACAAAAAAACTATAAACATTTTATGTGAAAGCACTTGGGAATTTTATTGGAAGTGAGTCTCACTCTCTAGAATGTTTTGGGAAGTGGAATCTAATTCTTAAAAGAAGTAGAAGAAGCTAGCTGTTCTCTGTGCTCAGGTTTGCTCAGATGCAATTTCACCTGAAAAAAAAAGTGGACCAGATTCTCTTATGAAATCCTCCTTAGCTCACAAGTCTATGGTGGAAGGCTAAATCATAATAAAGCAGCATCTTAAAAGGTCAAGCTAAAGTTCTCCACTGAGTTGGACTGGGTTACAAGCTGAGAATGTTATTTAATACGGAGGCAGATGTTAAATTTGCCAATCCAATCAGATTCTACTTTGATGTTATGCTGCTTAATTTGTAGGATCTGGTTTATGGCTGTTTATACTTATTTTCAGATATATTTTCCTTTCTTCATTTTTATATAATTCTTGGAGTTGCTACTTCTGCATCTTGCTTAAGCAAGTTATTCATTTGAACAAATCCGCAAGCTTCCACCATCACTGGGTTCCAATTTCAACTCCATTATTGTACAAGATTTCCTGTTTACAACATTCTAACCCTGTGTTAAGAATAACGGCCTCAGCCATCAAGGCTTAGGGGTCCTTCAACATTTCCAAGTATGACGAATACTCATGAAAAAGACAGGCACATTTTTAAAAGTTATTCTGTGGCATAGTAACATTTGTCTAACTCAAGATGGGAGCTTTTACTTCAGCACCGAGGCCATTGCAGTGACCCCAGATGCTTAGGAAGGACCGTGGAGATAGATTCTTTTCAAGTCACTTAAAAAACTGGTGGAAAAGAAAATTAAACAAAGCAAAATACTCGCTTCAGTCTCAAAACCTTATTAGAATATCAAGACTGTTGAAGAAGTTTAGGAAAAGCATTAAAACCGTGGCAAGTAAGTATGCAATGATAAATAGGATTTAGTAGAAAATTTTAGCTAACTAGTCTTTTGAGATTATGTTCATTGCTAAAGTAACTGATGGAAATAGATCATGAGAGATGATTAAACATCAAACTTGATTTTCTCAATGTTTATCTAATCTATTAGCATTTGAAAATATATGGATATTTGGTATACCATAGATGAAAGATCAAAATAATCTCAGAGAATTTCATAATTAAAATAAATGTTTTAATGTTATAGAAGCAGGAACTCAAGATGCTTTCATTTTTTTCCTTATTAAGCCAAGTGAGAATAGACAGCTATGAAATGAGAACTGAACTGAGAGTCAAAAAGTATGAAATCTCATCATTATATGGTCGCTAAAGAGTGTTACATTTGGCTACTTACTCTACTTACTGAGTCTCAGAGTCCATAATATGAGTACAGACTCTATTAATCCAGTTATTAAAGAAAAAGATTCAAGAATCTTCTATAGCCTTTAATACAAGCAATGAGGATACATAAATAGATAGAGAAAAATGCACAGAATTTATCATCTGATGGCACTTCCTGAATCATCTATCTGCTAAGAATCATTACAACTTAATATTAAGGCAGTTTCATATTGGCAAGTATATCCCCTGTACCTAAAAATATAGACACTCCAGGATTTCAAAATTAAAGTTTCTATGATAAAAATTTTCAGAGCTTATTTCAAAAGAATCTATTATTAATTTGTGTTATTGTTATTCTAATACAGTTTTCCCAATTTTTCCCAGTTTGCTCTCCTCTGCCCAGCCCACCCCCCGCTTCCACAGTAATCCCCACACCATTGGCCATGTCCATGGGTCATTCACACATATTCCTTGACTAGTCCCTTCCCCTTCTTTCCACCATTTCCTCCTCCACCCTCCTCTCTGGCTGCTGTCAGTCTTTGAAAGAATATACAGCCAACAAAGATTTTAAGAAGCAATTTAACATAAAAAAATCAAAATACTTTCAGTAGATCAAAATTCAGAGTATCATAAATAATCATATAAACTAGATTTATTAAATTACTGTCTTATGAATAGGGCTACTGAACCACTTTTTAGAGTGAACTCTGTAGAGATGTGCATGGAATTTCTAGTTTATGAGAAAAATTCTAAAGCAAAGAGGAACTTGTTTCCAAAAATTCTGATATAAAATTTCTTGTTTTTCTTTTAACTGCTGATTTATAGCAAGCCATAATTAAACCTAGATGGAACATAAGAAGAGAGAATACTTTTGCGTTACCCAAATGTTCAGAGTTCAAGCACTTTAAAAAATTAAATTTGGCTTTGTCAGAACAACTTTTGTTTTTTTCTCCTTCTCTTTCTCTCTTTTCCTCCTCATCCCACCATTTCCTTTATTTTAGCTGTTCTATTACTCTTTGTTTTATATATATTATTTTGTATTTTTCTTCTATCATACATTCTCCCTTTTAAATCCTGAGTTCAAATGCCCCCTTCTCTCATTTTCTCTCCTATCACTCTACCTTCACATTTTTTAATCTTCATTATTATTTACTCATATTTCTGGTCTGAAACCCCCCCAAACCTCCTAGTGACAGAGAATGAGCCACTTTTCTCCTTCTTGTAAAGTTCTGAAGGATCTTGATGAGGGTCTTATGGGTTAACCTTTTTTTTCTTGACTATTCAGTTATCGATCACCTTCCTTTCGCCGTCAGAGGTCACCAAGGGCCTTGCTTCCAAGCCACCCCAAGGCCTTGATAACTGGCGCTCAAATGGAATAATCTATTAGTCCCATTCCACATCTTCCAAGAGTCTTGTTCCAACCCCTCAGAGCCTATTGAGTCCTGACTCTTAATGTCTCTAAAATGGACCTGGATATAATTTTGGGTATTTCTCCATAACTAATAAACATGAGCACTGGTTGAGAAATATACTTTTACTGTTTAGCCACTTCTCTTGGTAACAAATATTATATTACTTTTCAGCTTTGTAAACTACCTCCAATAAATTCTTTAATTTGTTTTCCGTTGTCCTGTATTAGTTAAAACTTTCTGTTGAAAGTGAGAAATCTAAATGTAAACATTTCAAGTCATAAGAAAGAAGTGTTGCCTCAAATAACTAGCAGTTCAAGGGAAGGTTATCTCCATGGTCGCTCAGAGCCAGAGTATCAATGACGTCATCATGTTGCCCACCCTCTAGTTCTCTCCCTCCCAATTTCTTAATGCTGCATCCTTTTTATACTGGCGTAATGCATACTCCCTATGGCACAGACTGGATTTCTGCATTAGAGTAACTCCAAGACAATATTCCATAGACATAAAATGTCCCTTTAGCTGATACTTAGCTCTCAAAACTTCCAGGAAGATATGGTATTGTTGGCCCAGTCTAAATAACACAAATACCCTTGACTGTTACACATAGGAGAGGTGAGAGGTTATGCTACAAGAGCCTTGACTGTAATCTTAGAAAACCTATATGAAATGGAGGAAGTATTCCCAAAGGGTGGTAGAAAAGGATTCTAAACAGACAAAATTTATGCTTGGAACAGTCTAATCTACACAGACCCTTCAACATGATACAATTCTTGGCTACTGTAAATAACGCTGCTATGAACATTGGGGTGCATTGGTTCTTTTGAATTGGTGTTTAAGGATTCTTAGGGTATAATCCCAACAATGGAATTGTCAGGTCAAAAGGCAGTGCCATTTTTAGTTTTTAACAATTTGGCATCTATCTTGGAACAAATGCACCTTTGTGGAACTTGTGGGATCCAGCACCATAAGCTAACGCACTCAGGAGTCTCTCCCACCCGTGCACTGGGTAATGGGCATACCTCAGTCCTAATTGTGGACCATTCGGTGGCCTGCAAAATTGCTGTAAGCCTTTGTGGCCGCAGTCTGGGATCTCCTGGAAAACACTGCTTAGACAATCACTTGCAGCTGAGAGAGCCATTGTGGAAGTCCAAGAGTCCAGTGGAGGGGTTTTGGCACAGTGTTGGAGGATACAGATGAGCTTGGACATGGAGGAAGTGTAAGAGAAACAGCTTGACTTCACCTGCATCAGCCCTCCCACAAGGTGCACAGCTCGGAGCCAAGAGACTGTCTCAGCCTGTGATTTCTCCTGAGGGGGAAAGTGAGAACATGTGAATAAGTGCCCAGCTTTCCCAGCTGTGCAGGATTCTGTCAAAGACGCCCACTTTTCTCTGCCCTATTCAGTGTTCTGAGTCATGAGCTGCATGATGTGGGATAGGGGAGACAGGAAGACTCTGGGAGACTGGCTGATAGGATTCTTGGAGGGCATTTAAGGGACAAGGATCCTACTAGCTTCATTACAGAATTAATCAAGAACTAACAGACAAATTAAAATTGCACTAACAGACACATGAAATTGGTCCAATATCTTACACCATCATAAAAATCAATTCAAAATTAATTATAGACTTAAACATAAGACCTGAAACTACAAAAATCCTAAAAGGAAACAATAGGAAAATCCCCTTGACATTAGTTTTAGCACATGCTTTGTGGGATATGACCCCAAAAGCATAAGCAATGAAAGTTAATATCAATAGGTAGGACTACATCAAATTAAAAAATTTTTGCACAGGAAAAGAAACAATTAACAAAATGCAAATGCAACCTTAAAAATGGGGGAAAATATTTGTAAACCATATATCTCAAAAAGGGTTAATATCCAAAATATATGAGGAACACATGTACCTCAACATCAAAAGAACAAACAATATTATTAAAAATAGGCAGAGGAACTCATTAGATATTTTTCTGAAGAAGACATGCAAATGCCAACATGCACATTAAATGATCTTCAACATCACTAATCATCAGGGAAATACAAATCAAACCTACAATTAGATCTCATCTCATACCTGTTAGAATATTGCTCATCAAAAAGTTAAGAAATGCGTTGGCAAGAATGTGAAGAAAGGGAACTGGTGTACTGCTTGTGGGATAGTACACTGGTAACAGTATAAAGTTGTCTCAAAAATTTAAAACTTGAACTACCATGTGGTCCAGCAATCCCACGCTAAGTACATATCCAAAGGAAATGTAATCAGTACCTCAAAGCACTTTCGCATTTATTGCCCAATAGCCAAGATACTGAAACAACCTACGGGTGGTATGGGTGTGTGTGTGTTCTTGCCATTTGCAACAACATGGATAAACTTGAGAACATTGTGCTTATTTCTATCTGGAAATAAGTCAGATAGAGAAAAACAAATATTGTATGTGTAACCTAAAAAAGCCAAATCAGAGAAACAGAGCAGAATGATGGTGGCCAGGCAGTTGGGCTTGGGGGAAATGAGATGTCGTCCAAAGGTACACATTTCTGGTTATGAGATGAATAGTCCTGGGCATTTAATGTATAACACAGTGACTATGGTTAGCTATACTTTATTGTATGCATGAAAATTGCTAGGAAATTAAATTTGAAATTTTCTCACCACAGAAAGAAATGGTAATAATGTGAGGTGAAGGAAGTTTTAACGAATCCTACTATGGTAATAATTTTATAATATAGGTATATCAAATTTTTTCAAAATGTGAGCGCACCCTTTTATATGACATTACCATCAGATATCTGCCAATTATGTGTATAGCCAATGTTTCCCCACATCTCTTAATAGATTCTGAGAATCTCGGATGGAAGGATCTAAGCTTCAAGTCTTACCCATTTTATTATACAGATTAGGACACTGAGACCCAGAAATGTAATAATCTAGGTACTAAATAAGAAGTCATACATGGTTTATCTTATATAAGTCTTGTCAAAAGCCTAGTTGAGTTTTAGTATTTACACATTCATGAATAGACATGTAGATGGGACACTGAAACCAAATTAGCAGTCAGTGGTGACTAGATATTTCATAGCAGGTGCAGCCCATAAATTTGTCTTGTCTCACATTCCAAGTGATGCAACAAGTGCAATAGCCCCAACTGTATGTAACCTAAACATTTTAATACAAGTGAGTGCAAATACTATGCAAAGTCAAGATTAATACCAGGAAATTGGTGCAATGACTACTGTGAAGATGTTTTGATCTAAGTGAAAAAGGAACATCCACTCATAACAGAGATAAGGCTTGGCTTATTCGTCTTGGTTAATGTTGCTCAGTGTTTAAGATGTGACCTAAAAATAATAAAATAAAATGTGACCCAATCTTTCCTATTAGTGTTTATTTATGTGAACTTTCAGCTGCAGGATTATATCACAAGTCCAAAACAATACTTAAAAACGGAAACTGTAAATTGCCAAGCTAATTTGTAATTTCAGAGTACAAATTAGCACCTCAGTTAGTTTATTTACAAAGTAAAATTCAGAGAAGATACCAAAAAAATAGGAGAGAGATCTCCATTTGCTGTATGATTTCGGGCATGATGGTAGGATCCTTATACATTTTAAGACCTTTCTTAGAGAGGTCACATAACATCTTATTATATGCACAGTTTTAAGAGTTAGACATATGTTAAGTTATTTAATATAACAGCTCAATGAGGCAAGTATGATAATTACCTGTTTTACAGACATAGAAACTGAGACACAAAACAATTTTGGTATGGTTAGAATTTGCTATAATTCACCTAAAATGACTGTTTATTTATTTACCAAACATATATTAAGACTCTGCTGTGTCTAGGTATAGTTCTGGAGCCTGTGCAGAGCCATTAAAAACCCCACACAGCTAAGATCCATATCCTCACAGTCTTACTACCAAAGACCAAGAGACCATAAAAAAGGTAATTTTTCTTTAGCCTTGAAGGGGTAAATGGAATAAAGTAATAAAACAAAGAGTGATGGGTGGTGAGCACTATCATGTCCTTTAGGTAAGATGACCCAGAAAGCCCTTTTTGATGAAGCAACATTTTTAGTTGATAGTTCAATGATGATAAACAACCAGATGTATGAGAATACAAAGGAAGAATGTACAGCGAATGAAATTTTTCTTATGGGTACATGAGCTTTGCATGATCAAAGGACACAAAGAAGCTGTAGAGACCGGAATAGACAAAAAAGAGGTGAGGGTGAAAAAATAGGTGGGGTCCAGGTTTTGAAGGGCCTCATAAACCAAGGTCAAGGTTTTAAATTTAGTAAAAAGGAAGTAGAAAAGTATTAGAGAATGACAAATGCTTGTATGATATATACATGATTGAATTTACATTTTAAAAGATGACTCTAGGAGAAATAGACAAAAATAAAAGCCAGAAGAATAGTTGAGAAGGAATTGCAGTAGTTCAGATAAAAGACAGTGGACTTGAGATTTGCTAGTGATGGAGGCCTTCAAACAGATCATTGTTAGTTATTCTTCCTGCCCACAAGGCTGGATCCAGCCTCCTTTTTCCATTAGTCAATATTCAGAATTCTGGTTTAAACTTGAAAATCCATCAGAACCCAACATCATGGCTGAGTTATAACTCTACTACCATTTTCCCACCACTAACATCAACTGGAAATATGCCATATATATTCATGTCTATTTGGCAACATAGTATGAATTCATGACCATAGGGAGCTGTTCCGCACGGCATGGGAACGTAGCTCAGCCCCCACTTGGAAAACCAGTGGGGAGCAAGGTCAAGCACACAGGACCCACGCCCACAGATAGGTTTTCCCATGGGGAATCAGGCCTGCATTGTACCTAGGCCACTACGAGTCAAGCTTTTGCTAAAACTCCCTCACCCTGGATTGAGGCAGCAAATATTTACTGCATATCTCTAAAGTAACTTCCTAAAATCTGTGCTAAACCTCCCAAGTATGGAGTGTAACCAGTTCAACCACTTTCCCCCCTGATCTGTAATATCCTTCTCTTTGAAGTAATTAGCAACATTCTTTCCTTGGTTATCTGTAAAAGGTAATCACCTACAGGGAACCTGTGCATAGTAAATGAGGACTATCCTTGATGTAATGTACCCAGAAAGATAATAAAAGCCTGTCCAGGCGGGGGTCAGGGCCCTCTCTCTCACTCAGAGAGCGGCCGTGCCATCCCTTTTCCTCCACAGGACTTCTGTGGTCTGTGTGTATTTGTCTCACGGCCACAACACACGGATCCTGCCAGCCAGGATCCGCACATGACCACCTCCTTGTTCTGACAACTCTACAGCTGAGTCAGTTCACCAACATGAAAACTATCATCCCAGATTCCCCTGCATTCTTACTGCCCCAATGGCAGAGCTCCTGGCGTGTCATGTCTGTTTATTTGAGAGCCCTCCATCTGTAAGAAGAAAAGTAAAGTGCCTAAACTCTGTGAGGAAATAATTCTGCTACATTTGTGTCTCTTTTCATGGCATATTCCATTCCTGATACTAAAGAAGAGTTTTCACCAAGATACAGATACTGGAGAGAAGATCCACTATAAAGCAGGTCGAATGATATAGAAGCTGGAATCTGGCACTTGAGGAGCCATTGAAAGAAACATAACACTTTAGCCAAGAGGATAGTAGGCATTATTAAGGATTAAATAATCTTTAAATATTGATGAGATCTCAAGAACTCTGTACATGTTTGAGGGTAGGTTGGAGTACCTTGAACATATCTTTCATTCATTTCAATAAGAGGAATTGCTTTATTGGCCAAAGATTGAATATACTTCTCTATGAAATTTTATTTTTTGAAAATTTATTTTTTTTAACCAGAAACATCTTCTCCCCAGTTTTTAGTAATGAAATCTTGTTTGAGAGGGAAAAAAACATTCTAAGAACATCTGGTTCAAGAGCAAGTCATCTCGATCTCATGGTTCACTTCAGAGACAAACATGGTAGCTATGGATGGACCAATTTGACCAATAAGAGAATCCAGCCTTTTGTGTGGTAGTGATTCATTCATTTAGTGGTGGGCACAGTACCCCTAGCATGCAAAAAACAACTCAGTTCCAGGACAGTCATTTGAACTGAGCTCTCTTTCCTCAGGTCTTGCAGAACTGGGAAGATGGAAACAAAACTTTCAAAGGCCACAGTGTAGAGAGAGATATTTTTGAGAATGAATCAAACACTAAAAAAGAAGAGTGATTCAGGGTGTGAGGGAAAGTATATTGTATGAGTCATTACATTTCTTTTTTACCTAAGTCATTTTGAATTTAGAATTTAAGAATTTAGAATTTTGAATTTAGAATTTTGTTACTGTAAAATGAAGGAAACCTGATTAATACAAGACAGGTTTATGTGCAGTAGACAGAAAATACATATAATTTGCTTCTTTCTAAAAGACTGTAGTGCATTCAGAAAATACATGACTAGCTTTCATAAAATAATTAATGATATGACAGTGTAGTATGTAAATGATTATTAAATTGATGGCTTATAATTGGTTTTGTGGTTATTCACACATGCAATAGTCTATTAGAAATAAGATCTTAAGTACTCACAAGTAAAACTTTTGACAAGTTACATAATTTTCCATTATTTGGTTTTTTCATTGACAAAATGGGAAATCTGATAGTATCTATACTGTAAAATAGGTCAAAGGTTAAATGAATAACAGATATAAAGCACATTGCACAAAGCTGGCAAATAAAGTGCTCAGTGGGTATAAACTACCGTTATAATTGTTGCTGCTGCTGCTACTGTCTCATCATCATCATTGTACTAAGCTGCTTGTGACATGGCTCCCAATGATTCCCACAGGTCAGTTTTCATGCCTTTGTACAATTCTTTTCTGCTGAGTGTTGGACGTACCTAATGGCTTGCTTCTCATGAACAGTAATGGAATATGATGGGATACGGAAGACCATGACTTTGATCTTGCTAGCACTCTCTCTCTTCCCATTACTTTATCTTGCCCTCTCGGCTGTTCTGAGGAAAACAGTCACCAGGCTTTAATATGCTCTGCAGAAAGATCTAGGTGGCAAGGAACGGATAAAGTCCCTGACCAACAGCCCATGAGGAAGTCAATTCTTCCAATAAGTCTGTGAGTAAGCTCGGAAGCAGACCCTCCCCAATCAAGCCTTCAGATGAGGATGCAGCCTTGGCTGATACTTTGATTTGAAACTGCTTGCTTTCCTGACCCACGGAAACTATGATGTAATAAATACTTGTTGTTTTAAGTCATTAGGTTTTCATGTAATTTATTAGCCAGCAATACATCACTAATACAGTCATCATTACTACCATGCAGAAGAGATGCTCATGAGGGACACCATATTCCAGGAATGCCTTCTAGAGAGGTGGGACTTTGAAAGACAGGTAAGACTGGGATAGGGATAAGAGGTGCGTGGAGGGTAGGAGGTCATTTAAGGTGACAGGACATGGGCTAAAGCTTCGAGAACAGAATAGTAAGTGCTTGAGGAGCACTGAGAGAAGCCTAAATAAATTGAGATGGAAGGTTTGGAGTAATTTTGATTAGGTAGATAAAGAAAAATATCAATGTCACTGAAGTTCAAGTTTTTCTGCTAGACTTAGTAGATATTTGATAGTAGGATAAGATTCTGCCTTAATGCCATCTCTCAAAAGTTTCTAAAATCATACCTGCCAGAAAAATGTTTAAGAAAAATAATTTGAATCAGAAACAAATGAAAATAGGATGAATGGCTAGACACCAGGAATCTCTAGAGGATTTGAAACTCAGAAGTGGCATGGTGAAAACATTTATGGAAAGTTATTTGAGTAGACACCTGTCCCATGAAATCCAGAGAAAAGAAACTGCTGTCATGAAGCCCAGCTGTAATCCAATGTGAAGACGTGTCTGCACAGACTAAGGGAGAACAGCAGGGATAGAGACAAAGAACAGGTCTCCCGGATAGCCTCTGGTCAACACACCGTGCCCAGAATGCCGGATCTTTAGGAGTGTCAATACAAATAATTGATTGATCAATCTGTCATTCATTCCACTGCACTAGGGAGTAAGTAAACTAGGAATTCTCTATCCGCTATCTCTCAATTACTATCCATCTGTTCACCTGTGCAACTATTGTACGCTGGTAGCTATTAGAGATATGTAGGCTCACATATTAAGAGAAATTTTTGCAGAGAGAATAACAGTCATAAAAATGAATTCCAGATACTCATGTTTCCTAGTTTGCAACTTACTGAATCCTATTTGATTCTTGAAATATATAAAATTAGACCTATAAATCTAGTTGAAGGTGCAATAAATCAAAACTACTGCATTTAAGACTCATTCCACTATTTTTTGTTGTTGTTGAATAACACAGTGCTAAGTTCCAAGCAATCTAAAAAGAAATTAAGAACATCATCTCTGCCCTAATGAACCTTACAAAGTAACTGGAATGAAAAGGCAAAAATGCATGTGTAGTCACATAAAAGAGTAAATGAAGAGCTATTGTATGATAGAGATACTCTTAATGTGTAGCACAAAATCATGAATGATTTAGCCATGTCAATATTTAATGGTCTGTTGATTATATGTAGAAAGCCTATCTATTAACACATTTAAATGGAATTTAAATATTTGAGAAACTTTTTCTAAGGCAACTATTTTCTTTCCTCATCTGTTTCTTGTTTAGAGATTTTATTGTATTCCATCTGTCTTTTCACTTTGTTTTGTTACTAGAAACTATCTTGACAGTCTATTAAAAATGAATGAATTATTATTTAAATATAATAAAAACCACATGGAAAATAATTGATAGCAATGTGACAATGAAAGAGAAATTACTTGTTCTACAAGAACATAAACTGTCTATATTATATTCTTAAGCAAAGTGGAATCAAATAAAAATTGGAATTTATGCCCATGTGAGAGGTCATTTAGGTGAGAGAACAATCCAGCTATTTCAGTTTCTATTTTATTTTTTCAAATAAATCTTGCATTTAAATATAACATGCTTACAGAAAAATACATAAATCATAAGTATAGAGCTCAATGAGTTGTTATAAATTAAACCCAACCATGTAGTCAAAACCCAGATCAGAAAACGGAATATTGGCAATACCCCATAAAGGCATCTAATAGCCTGAAAGTCACTTCTGCCCTTTTGAAGGATAAATGTTCTATTCATTTCTGGAATCATAAACAACATATGCCTATTTTGCAAACTGTAATCAAATGATGATTTAAATGTTTTTAATTTTTATCCTTGTTGTGTGAAGTTGCGATCTTTCATTCTCGTTTATATAATGGCATTACAATGAATTAATATATGAATACACAAATATGTGTTTATCATACTGCTCTACTTGGACATCTGTGTTGGTTTTTAGTTTCAAGCTACTATGAATAATGCTTCCATAAACCAATTTTCATCAAATTTTATATGCATAGTTAATTGAACCAGGTAGTATGCTTTGTACAAAATTCTTTAGATGAATAATTTCATGTCACTTTCAATAAAACACAACACAATAGTTACTGTAAATATTCTCACTCTTTAACTGTAGGGACTGAGATTTTCAAAGGTCAATAACTTTCCCAAGATGACAGAGATAGTAAGTAGTGCAGGCAGGGCTTATAATCCAACGAATAAAATCTCTAGTTTGTGCCACAGCTTCTCGTAGAAGTAATAGAAATAGTAATAAACAAAACAAATCATAATCCCTGTCAATCACTGAGTTGGTCTTGCAAGAAACAGATAATAAAATATGTTATTTGTTAGCTGGTGAGGTGATTAAGTATAAAGAAAAAGACAAAGTAGGAAGGGAAACAAGGAGTGGGAGGGGTGTTGGTTGTAATGTAAGGCATGGTGACTAGTAAAGACCTTGATGAGCACAGTGCTGTTTGAATCATAAACAAGGAGAACCTGTCTTATTGCAAAGCCCATGCTGTCTATTACCATACTAAACCAATAAATGCACATTTATAATCTCTGGGTAGAGATGTTCTGAAAATACTGCACATTTTTTTGTTGGTTTGTTGTTGGTTTGTTTTGGCAAATCATCTACTGACCACACATTAATGCATAGGTCATAAAACAGAACAAAACAAAACAAAAAACCCCACAAAATATACATATTACAAAAATACTTTTTTTGTTAATGGACGCAAAAGTTTTGTGAATATTCAAAGACTTCCCAGAGTATCAGACAAAATTAACAAAAAAATATGCCTACAGATGGCAAATTCTGGAGATACTTTTAAAAAATTTAGTATAAAATATAATGTTATAGATATTAATCTAAAAGAAAAAATACTAGAAATCATCATTTACAAGAAGCATTAAACACTTGGTGGTCATGATGGGAGAGGGGGCAGGGAGAACATTCCCATAAATTCTTAGAGCATCTGTGGTGCTCTTAATTTAATCTTGACAAAACCTCTGGGGAAGGTGCTGAGGCACAAAGAGGAGAAAAGCGGAGCTGGAAGATGAACCCAGACTGTCTGGCACCAGACTTGAAGCTTAGTTCTACCTTAAGAATGGGAGAGTGGTGGGGAGAAATGGGAACAACTGTAATTGAACAAAAATAAAAAAAAGAAGTAATGATTAAATAAAATGGTGTCTTGAAAACCTCTCTTCTTTTGGCATCTATAACATTATCCTCCTTTGGGATTTCTTTTACATTATTGGCCTTTCCTCTACCTAATTTCTAAATTCTGGAGTACCCTAAGTCTTGCAAATGAACCTTCTATTCTTACTTAAAACTGCCCCATCCCCATAGTTTTCAATAACATCCATATTCTAATGACTCCCAAATGTAATCCTTTCTTCTGACTTCCAGACACCTAAATCTGAATGCTTCACATTTCCTCTCCATCTCAGACTTAATATTTTCTAAAATGAACAATTATCTATGTCTCTATTTTTTCTCTTTTCCTATCTATCCTCATCTCTCCACCAGTTGTTCAAGCCCAAGATCCAGGAGTCATTTTTAACACGTCTACCCCTTTCACTATCACATCTGATCATTAAAAAGTCTTGCTTACTTCAATATGGAAGCATATTTCACATCCTTCTATTTCACTCAAGTCTCTTGCCCCTCCTAGTGCAAATACTCACCCATCCAATACTGGGGCATCTGCCTCTTTCTCCTAACTGCTCTCCTTACTTGTGAGGGGTGTAACCCTTTCTAATACCTTCATAGTTTACATTCTGAATGATCTTTTCAAAATGAAAATTGGACAATTGCATTGCCTTGCTCAAAACAATCAATTATAATTTACGGCATTTTGTGCAAAGCATTTGGAATCAAACTCTTTCTCATGGCTCCGGAGTTGTATATGATTAGGTTGCTGAACCTGTACAACCTCTCTCACTCCTTTTGTGAGCAAACAAAGCAACATTCCCATTGGCCTCCTTGCTGTTCCATGCAACTTTTTTGTCTCCTTTCAATCTAAATGTACAACACAGTCTGTCTCCTCAACCTGGAATTTCTTCCCAAGGACCTACTCTCTTACTTCCATTTTATTAGCCTAGTTTATCTAATTCTCCAGGAGTCAGTTTAAATGTTCTTTCCCCACTACACAGTTGTGCATAAGTATCTGTAGTACTTTCTCTTACTAATTTCGATTTCTTTTGTATTATTTATGGAAATTCACTCTAAGTTAGGAACAACAGATTAAGAGTCCATTCCTATACTTTAGGGCCTTAACATTTAACTGAGAGCATAGACATGTATGTCACTATAATGCAATGTCAAATATGCTGTAATAGAGGTATTTAAGTGGTCCCAGGACAAGACAGAGAGAGGATGTATTAATCTGGCCATGAGCGGAATGGGAAGGTAAAGCATCCCATTGTCACAGACAGTTTAGTTGCAGAGTGACTCTGAATTTATGTGAGAGATATGTTTGATTTTTGAAAGAATTGTCATTTGAAAATTGCAAATTTATGTTTTTCTCTTGAATAATGCCATTATTTTCATTTATCATAAGATGGATTCATTGGTTTTTCCAGTGGATGTTTAGGTAGAGATGAAATGAATATAAGTCTTATGGAATCCTAGGACAATGGAGTTGAAAGACAGAACATACATTATAGCCTCTGTTTTCAGCCTCACCAATTTATTTTGTGTCCATATATCCAAGCATAACTCTCCATTAGCAGCTCGACTGTTATTATATCCACTTAAAGCAGACAATGTGTTTACTGACTAGCTGTACAGGATTCTCTGTTCTAAAGAAATATTGAGAGCTGTTGAAGGATACAATCTACTTATAAAATTACTAAATTAAAAGATTAAGCAAGAGATATGTAAAAGAATTACATGTAATTTTAGGTTTATGTTCTCTTCCTCATCATTCCATAGTTATTTCTAAGCTCAGTTGTCCCTAAATAATGTATCAGCAGTAGTTTCTATTCTAATGTGAAGCTTGTTGAAAGCATGAGCTTGATTTGAAGAAAAAGCAAAAATGGTTAATTATGGTTAAAATGCTGGAGATTTTCAATAATTGCCAAAACACTAACTTTGGAGTCCAAATTACTTGATCCTCAAAGCTTTCCTTTAGTAATGTTCTTTGGATATTTACAATATATTTCCAAGCAGATGCCCTAATTTATACCACAGTTCATAAACGAATGAGCAGTGTTAGACGATTATCAATATTTGTGTCAAAAATTAAGGTTGTCTGCCTGGCTGGTGTAGCTCAGTGGATTGAGCGTGGGCTGGGAACCAGAGGGTCCCGGTTCAATTCCCAGTCGGGGCACATGCCTGGGTTGCAGGCCAGGTCCCCAATGAGGGCCATGTGAGAGGCAACCATACATTGTTCTTTCTCCCTCCCTTCTCCTCTCTCTGAAAATAAATAAATAAAATCTTTAAAAGAAAAATTAAGGTTGTCAATAAACACTGAACTCGAGCTATCAGGAACTAGGGTGCACCTAAGTTCTAAACAAACACAATAATTTGGGACCGCTAGCTTTATATGTTTCATTTGAATACCAATTTTTTATATTGATGACTCAAATTATTAATGATTACAGTCAATTCAATACAGTCAATTCAAGATAATATGGTTATGTTCCATAATACATAGGATGTCATCAGACGTTAGTGGAAATGTGGCATTAAGAATATGAAAAAGCTCACCCCTCCATAAAAGCAACAAAAACTAGCCAAAATTGCCAGAATCAATTTCTTCAGAACTCTGGGAATTAACCAAAGGCTTGCAACAACCAGGGAGCATTTAGCTAACAAAAACTGCCGAGTGTCCGTAACAATGGCAAGCTCTGTTAGAGTTCACTTACTTTAGACTCATGCATTACAAACAATTCAGGTGGTAGCCTTGAAAAAATATTCCTGGTACTTGATAGAGAAGGGATCTCATTTCCAAACAATTGTCATTACTTGCCCTCTCTAGTGGTTTCCTGGAAAACCTCACTGAAAAACCTCAACTTCATTCAAATTTACTTAACTCATCCAGATCTTAATGCCTTATGGGGAGCTACTTAAACATCACAGCTCTCTGAGCAGTGGAGAGATGTTGGGGCAAATAATAGGTTGCCAAAAAGCTTAAAATGAAAATATGCAGAATGGTAGGCACATTCTAACATATTCCTGGAAAGCCAAAAGGCAAAGCACACCCACGGCTGTATGCCACCGTGTGCACGCTCCCAAAGGCTATGAAGGGCCACGAGACTTCACCCTGACTGAACTTGAGGCTCAAAGAAAAGGAAATGGAACAGTAACACAAATCCATGTAAAGAAATAAAAAGTACTAGTTAATGCAACTACACGGGTAAATGTAAAAGGAGTATAAGCATATTTTTGTTGGTATCTTTTATTACTCAATGTGATTCAAATGACTCTGATATAATAATGCAACAATTGTCACTCTAAATTCATGGACACAGAGATATAAAAATGTAATCTGTGATCATCTGTAGCATAAAGAAGAGAAATAGAGCTCTACAGGACCAAAGTTCTTGGATACTATTGAAAGCAGGTTGATACATATCTAGACATTAATGGCAATCCTTAGGGTAACCACTAATAACTCAAAAATATAGTAGGAAAACTATGAGAGAATTAAAAATTATCTATTTAACACAAAATAAGGCAGTAATGGAGGAAATGAGAAACAAAACACCCCCAAAATAGTAAAGTGTCAGATGTAAATTACACCTTTTCAGTACTTATATTAAATGTAAATGAGTAAACTCTTGAATTAAAAGGCAGAGCTTGGGAGGCTGGTATACTCAAACAGGATCCAACTCTGTGCTATATATAAGCCATACACATTAGAAACAACTACACAAAGAGCTTGAAAGTAAAAGGATTTAAAGAGATATATTCAATAATATGTAAATAGTAACCAAAAGAGAGGCGGAGTGGAAATAATGATATCGAAAGAGATTTTAAGACACAAATTGTTACCAGGAACAAAGAAAGTCATTTCACAATGATAAGACACCAATACACCAAGAAGATATAGCTACTTTCAACATATATTCACACAACAATGGAGCCCCAAAATACATGAAGCAAAACTGACTTAATTAAAGGGAGAAATAGGCAATTCAACTATAATAGTTGACTTTAAAGATTTTATTTATTTACTTTTAGACAGAAGGGAAGAAAGAGAGGGAGAGAAACATCCATGTGTGGTTGCCCCTCACGTGGCCCCTACCAGGGACCTGGCATGCAACCCAGGCATGTGCCCTGACTGGGAATCGAACCGCGACCCTTTAGTTCGCAGCCCGTGCTCAATCCACCAAGCTACGCCAGCCAGGGCAATATAATAGTTGACTTTAATACTCTAATTTCAATAACAGATAGAACAACTATATGAAAGATCAATTTTAAAAAAGTCGAAAACTTGAAAAATACTGTACAACAATTAGCCTTAGCAGGTACCCATAGAATGTGCAGCAATAGCCAGATTTTCCCATATTGTTTTCACGTGCACCAGGAACATTCTCCAGGACAGACCTTATGGTAGGCCACCAAATATTAGTAAGTTAGATACATTCAAAAGTATTGATAGCACACAGAGCATGTTCTCCAACCATAATAAAATGAAATTAGAAATCACAAACAGAAGGAACAGAATAACACCCTGCTAAATAATTAATGAGACTAAGAGGAAATCAGAAAAGAAATTAGAAACTTCTTTGAGGTAAATGAAAATAAAAATAAAACCTAAACTAATGGGATGCAGCAAATTTTGCTTAGAGGAAAATTTCTATTTCTAAAGGTATACATTAAAAAGAGAAAAAAACCTCAGATCAATAACTTAAACTTTCACCTTAGGAAACTAGAAAAAGAAGAATAAAATAAGCCCAAAGCAAGCAGAAAAAAGATAATAAAGATTACGGTGTAAATAAAGATATTGGGAATAAAAAACAATTGAGAGGATCAATAAAACCAAAAGTTGTTTCTGTGAGATCAGAAAAATTGACAAAACTTTACCTAGATTGACCAAGGAAAGAAAAAGAGAGTGAAGACTCCAATTACTAAAATCAAAAATGTTATGGGAGACATTAGCACTGACATTATATAAACAAAAAGAATTTAAAGGAATACTACAAATGATACCATACTAATGTATTAGAAACCTAACTGGATTGGACAAACTCTAAAGAGACTCTAGCAATCAAAACTGATTTGTAAAAAAGCAGAAAACTTGGATAAACTTATAACAAGAAATTGAGTTAGCAGTAATGATAATAATGATGGAGGTATGAAGAAAGATAATAATAACTTTCCTCAAAAAATCCAAGAATATCTTGGCTTTGGCTTTACCAGTAAATTATAACAAACTAAAAAAAAATATAATGCGAGTTCTTCACAAACTCTTCTCACCCCCAAAAATAATAAAGGAAAGGAAAACTTTCTTAACTTTTTCTATGAGGCCAGTATTACCCTAATGCAAAACCGAACATAACAAACCCAGTACAAGGAAAGGAAACTGCAGACCAATATCTCCTTTGAATGTAAGTGGAAAGAGCGCAACAAAATTCTAGCAAACTAAATACAGCAAGCTAGAAAAAGGATTATACACCATAACCCAATGGCACTTACCCCACGTACGCCTGGAAAATCAATATGCACAATATGCCATTTTAATAAGATAATAGGAAAATCCACAGGATCATTTCAGTAGATACATAAAAAGTACTTCGCAGAAATCCAATACCCTTTCATGGTAAAAACACTCCATAAACTAGGAATAGAAGGAAATATTCTCAACCTGATGAAGAGCATCTATGAAAATTCTCAGCTAACAAACACCTTACCTAATAATTCATTATTAAAAGCTCTTCCCCAAAGTTCTGAAACAAGACAAAATGTCTATTCTCACCACTTCTATTCAATATTATACCGCAGGTTTAGCCAGGGCTAGAGACTTCTTCAGGAAAAAGAGAAAAAAAGGCATCCATATTGGATAGGAAGAAGTAAAACTATTTTTATTTTAAGATGATATGATATTATAAATAGAAAACCTTAAAAATGCACTCAAAAAGTTATTGGAATTAGTAAAGAGTTCAACAAAGTTACAATATACAAGATCAACATGCAAAAATCAGTTGTATTTCTATATCAATGAAAAATCTAAAAATCAAAGTAATTCTATTAGCAAAGTGTCAATAAAAGTAAAATATTTGGGAATGAATTCAACCAAGATGTACAAGACTTATATGTCAAAAACTACAGAACATTGTTTAAAGTGATCAAAGAACATCAAAATAAAAATGAAATAACACAAAGACATTAGTTTTCATGGATTAGAAGGCACGATAGTTAAAATTGCAATGTTCCTCAAACTGATTTATAGATTCAGAAAAAAAAATCCCTATTTAAATTCTAACTGCCTTTCCAAAAGAAATAGATAGGCTTACCCTAAAATAAGAACCATACAATTTCACTTGTATGTGTGATACAATACTAAAATTCATAGACATGGGCAATAGTATGGTGGTTACCGGAGGCAAGGGGGGAGTAAGTGGTAAAGGGGGTCAAATATTTTATTAAGGGAGATGATTTGACTTTGGGTGGTAGACATAAAATGCAATATACAGATGATGTATCATAGAATTATACACTAGAAACCTGTATTATCCTATTAACCAATGTTGCCCCAATTTAGTGGAATAGCAAATGACAAAAATAGCCAAAATAATATTAAAAAGATATACAAATTCAGAGGAATCATACTTCCTGATTTTAAAACCTGCTACAAAGCCATAGTAATCAGTACAGAGTAATACTAATATAAGGATAAGCATGTAAATCAGTGTCATAGAACTGAAACTTCAGAAATGAACCCCTATACCTATGGTCGGTTGATTTGTGCAAGGGTGCTACCTCAGTTTCATGAAGCTGCCATAACGGAGTACTAAAAATGGGGTGGATAAAAAAGTAGAAAGTTGTTATTTCACAGTTCTAGGAGCTAGAAGTCCAAAATCAAACTATTATCGGGGCCATGATCTTTCTGCAATTTAAAGGGATGCCCTTTCTCACCTCTTCCTAGCTTCTGGTGGATTTTCTGGCAATTTTTGGTGTTTTCTGGTTTGCAGCTTCATAACCTCAAACTCTGATTTCATCATCACATAAGAGTTTTCCCATGTCACTCTGTCTTCACATGGCCATTTTTTAAAAGAATAAGGACACCTGTTATACTGAATTAGGGGCCCACTATAATTTACTACAGCCTCATATTAACTAATTGCATCTACAACAAACCTATGTCAAAGTAAGGTCACATTCTGAGGTACTGGGAGTTGGTATTTCAATAGACACATTTTTTGAAAGACACACAATTCAACCTATAACATGTGCGAAGACAATTCAGTAGAGAAAGAGTAGTTTTTTCAACAAATGTTGCTAGGACCAAATAGGGTGCAAAGTGGGGGTTGCCAAAAATATTCCCCACATCCCACGGTTGGGAATGGGGTAAGGGGATGATACAGCAGTTAAGATACTTTCCACAACAATGGCAACTTGATAGCTGTGCTGCCACCCTGGGCAAAGGCTTATATGACTTTGGGAGCATTCGGGGACTTGTGACACAGCTGGGGGAGGTTATACAGTGCCAGAGGCTCCTGTGCCGTGGGGGACTCTTGTCCTAACTAAAGATGGCAGCAGAAGGTAAAACATATGGCGGACCTGGCAAAAGTAGCACATTGCAGGAGGGGCTGGATATGAGGTCACAAAGGAAGCTCCTGGTCAGCATTTAAAATAAGGACAGGCTGAGAGAGATGAGAGTAGCAGCCGGGCAGTATAATTTCAAGTCTGCCCCATTGGCCGTGAGGCCAGTAAAGAATGGCAGCCATAGGGAATGGCAGCCACAAGGAAGGCAGCCATGAGGAAGGAGCCATGAAGTAGGGGGGTTCAGCCACGAAGTCTGGTGTGTAAGGAGGTGCCATGTGGTTTGGAGTAAGAGCTGGTGTGACAAAGAGGAGACCCCTCTGGGAAACCTTCCTGGAGAACACAGCACATGTTTTCCTGGACTACTACCTGGATGCTGAGGACAACATATCCCAGATCCCAAAGGAGAGAGATACTGCCAGGGGATGGCAATTCTGACCCATGAGAGTGCCTTCCAGAGGGGATGGAGAACTGTTTGCACAGTTGGCTTAAGAACAGTTAAGGATGTGGGGTGATTTGGGGCATGTTTTTGGCTTATAGCCTGTTGGGGAGCAAGGGAAATACTGGGTCTCATGGGAGAACAGGGCTCTGAGCAGGAGTTCTCTCAGGCCCCCCCACCCCGAGGTTGGAAGCCTGTAAATAAAAATCTGTTTCCTTCAACACTAATTGTTGGGTCATGCATCAAGATGCCACATGGACAGGCCCTGGTTTGCTCAATTACAGGACAGCCAGATTTCTAGATGCTAACAAATAAATTTGGATGAATATTTCACTCCATATCCAAAGTTAACTCAAAATTGACCAAATACTTAAATGTAAGATCTCAAACTCCTATGAAAACATAGATGTAAATTCCCATGATCTGGATTAGACAGCATTTCTTAAATATGGTACCAAAAGCACAAGCAACCAAGGGAAGATAAATGAATTCAACTTCACCAAAAGTAAAGTGATTTGTGCAACAGAAGACTTTATCGCAAAATTATACAGATAAATCACAAAGGGGAGAGAATATTTCCAAACCATATATCTTATAATGGTCTACTCTCCAGAATAGATAAAGAACTCTAAGTATAGAGGTGGTGAAAAAACAAGTATGATAGAATATCTCAAGGAAATGAGAAGGCTGAGAGATTATTCCGTTCTAAGATGAAGAAGCAGGTTTGGGCTACAAGAATAAATCTCTGGCAAGAGACAGTTGTCTGATAAGAGAGAAAGAAAATATGGTCGGAACAAAGGCTGAGAGAAGTGAGGATTTACCTCGTACTGGCATTAGCGGATACCCTAGGAGGAACAAAAGAATGGAACACCCCACCAGGGACACAGACGACAATATGAGGACTGCCTTGGGGTGGGGAGATGGCAGGGTTGGGTGGAGGTGCGAAAAGGGAGAAAAAGCAAACGTGGGCAGAGCTGTAACAGCATAAACAATAAACAATAAAAACTAAAAAAAAAAAAAAAGAAAGAAAAGGAAAACAGCATGCCAGATTTGACACTTGATTTTAGTTTGAATTAAATCTCTTGATTATTTATTAAAATGATGGGTCTGGCCTTTACAGTGTCCTTTAAGTACAGCAAAAAAATTTAATAAACCTGGGAAAGTAACAACACACGCTTATTTACTTCATAGCAATAAAAGGTAAAGTTTAAACCCCATGTTTTGAAAAGTACATTATAAAAAGAGTTAGCAGAGAGAATTGAATTTATGAATATTTAGGGCTATTATCTGAAACAAGATATTTTTTCTATGAAAGTTACATGGTATTCATTCATTCAGAAAACATTTAGTAAAAGATGACTGCCACATGTCAAGCACTGTCCTTGCTTTCTGGGGACACAGCTAGGAACAGTCAAACCCCTGCTGTCCTGAAACTCACATTCTAGTTGGGGAGAGGCAAGTAGTAAGCAAACAACCTTTTAAATAAACGGGAAACATGAGAGTGATGAACGCGAGACAGAGAAATCGAATACAAGGGTGTGACGGAGAGCGACCAGATGGCCACATTACATGGAGAGTTGTATTAGTTAGGATAGTGCTAAAGACTGTGACAAATATTCATAAATGCACAAATTTAAGTGACTTCGCAGTCACCTAAAAAACCAATGGGTTGCAATACAGAGAAAGGTCCCCATGAAGTCATTCAGAGACATAGGGTAGTGCTAACTTGGCCACATTCAACACTTGCCTTCCAAGCTTGCTCTGGGCGGCATACTCGAGAAAAGGACATGGAGGACAAAGGGTACATCAGAGGTGTTTGCATTCATGGCCTGGGAGCCACATGCAACACTTCTGCTGAGATTCTATTGGTTCATACTCAGTCACATGGCTACCCTCAGCCCTCTACCTTGAAATCATAAGAGAGACTAGAATGAGAGATGAGGTGACTTAATAGTGACTCGGACTAGGATATACTTTGTATTTCCAGTGGAGATGGAGAGAAATAGAAACACATTCAGGATGACACTGAAGCTCTTCCAAAGGCAGATACAAATTGGAAAAAGGACTGGGCACAATTTACGAATACTGTACCAATCTTCTCCACACTTCTTCTGAACTGCTCCTTCCCCTTAGCTCATTAAAATTGTGTGCCTTCACTGTAAAACTGTTTTATTAATTCTGCACCCAACTAACCTCAGTAGCCAGCTTTAATGTCATCTAACAACATCAGGTGAGTGTGGCTTTTTCCCCAGCTGTTGATACCGGATGATTGGGTAATGTCCCCTTTTGGAAATAAAAAGAACAAGGATTTCAAAGAAGAGCACATATAAGATAAGTCCTCTCTCCAGTTCTGCAAAAAGGTTGGAGCTAAATTCGACGGTGAGAATCTCCAGCGACGAAGAGAGGGCCGGGGAAATGGAACCTATTTCAAGCACATGTGACGGTCGTGACTCATAATGGGAATCTGGGTCAGCATTTGCAGCTGGGGAAGCACCAGGAAAAGATTACTTTTATTATAAAAGCATGTACTTAATTACAGCTCAAAGCTGGAGTAGGGGGGGAATTGCACAGCTGGAAGGGAAAAGCAAATTAATTTGTTGACTTTTAAAGCCCTCTTACAGTGAAATATGCCCCCTCCTGTTTTAACATCAAGTAATAACCGGAGAATTTTCAGAGTCGCCTCAAAGCAAGAGTGGGTGTGATGCGCTATAACGGCAAATAACTAACATTAGGTACTTCCCCAGGCTCGTGAACTGTGAAAGCTTTGGGCCGACGTGTCTTTTCATAAAGTAAACGGAGCCTGGCCAGCAGTCAGGAGCATTTTCCACCACAGGCACTATCACCTCCATAGAGAACGATGATGCTCTTATACACATGCCCATGACTTTATGCTGAGCTCAATATTGATGATGTACCTCCCCCTCCCTGGAGAGAGACCTGAGTGACAGGGCTGGTAACTGCCTATGCAGGAAATAAAGACATTAAAACAGACATTAATATTTCAAGGCATAGCATGTTACTTATAAAATAACCTGAGGGGCATAAAAATCTGTGCAAATTTCACAATAACTAGACCGTATCTTTTCTGACCATGAATTGCACAAGGCAATGAAGTGCAAAATAAGGCTTCTATCTTCAAAGGCCAGCAGTCTAGGCGAGCCTAAAATATATGGATACTTTAACAAGTAATTAGTAATCAAAGTTTTCTCCAGGAAAAACTCAGAGAAAATATGATTTGATAAGCATCTTAAAGGGAGTAGGATCTGATAGGTAAAGACCAAGAGTTTAGAATCTTAAAACAAGATATTAGTTGAAAGCAAAATATAAAAGTGGTAGACATGAGCCTTTTAACAATTATTTCTTAAATAACAAGATTCAAAGGATCTGAGCATTAATTAGAATTCTATCACTGTATATATGTGAAGATTCACATACTTCAAGAAAAATGAAATAGTAGATTTGAAACTACTATAACATTTTATGCTCCCTGAAATATACTTTGAGTAACTCTTTAAAATTAGAAGAAAGAATACCAAAAGGACCAAAATCTATATTTAATTTTTTTGATTAGTTCTAATTTTATGTTACGTTATTTTATGTTAGGACTCTAGGTAATGTTCAAACTTTAGTTGTTTCTTTATAAGCATTTATTGAGAACTTGGAATGCAGAAAACACTGCTAAATATTGTCACTAAATCCATATTTGTAGTGCTTTTACATAAGGGTGATAGATATACACCTCCAGTCTGAATATTCGGTTTACCAGATGATTGATTCTGGTATCATAGATTTCTTACATTGCTAATATATTTTAATTAATGCAAATTATTTACAAATATTTATAATGTTCAGCCCTTCTTTGGTGTCGATACGAAGTATGGAATAACAGAATCGACAGGGACTGAGCAGCCAGCCCACTCCATCCCAGGCCCGCTTCTCCCGCTCCACTGGCTACATAATCGTTCACGGACGACTTAGCTTCTGGGCCTTCCTGCACTAGAAGGTGAGTCAGTGGACTAGATCATATTTTAGTTCTTTATATCTATAAAGTCTATGGTTTTTATGTGTTTTCAAATGGTAGCAATGTATCATGTGTATTTCTGGTCTCATCACATGCCCAGACTTAGAAGCCTGTGCAATAATTCTTCTTGCAAATACAACATCATATTTTGACTTCTAGACGTGACAGTGACAGATGTGGGGCCCTCACACTATCACTGAGGTCATCCTGGCTTTCTCTTTCAGCAGAAAATTAGGGTCAGACTTCTACCAAAGAATGAGGAAAGCAACAAAGGCACCAGTAATTTTAGCTCTTCTGCGTACAACCGTCGTCATTCCTAAACCTAGCCACAGAGCTTGGAAAAGCGGTATTGACACAAAGGCCTTCCATGTACCAGGCAAGGTTAGTACCCAGATCTGGCATCTGCAGCTTGCTAGAATAAGCAAAAAGCAGTTAGCCAAGTAAGTATCCAATGTATCTAGGATTCAAATCTAACTGAGCACTAACACATAAGTTTCATCAAGAAGATGTGTTTCTAGAACATCAGAACACAGTGATCTAAAAGCACCACAGATCGCAAAGAAAGAATAAATAAGTGGCAACATTATTTAGAGCTAACACTGCTTAGCATTTACTGGGTCCGGCCCTGTTAGTCACCTTAAATCTATTAACTTATTTAATACATTTAATCCTCACAACACACCTTTGAGGAAGGTATTATTATTATCCATATTTCACTGATAATAAAACTAAGTAACAGAGACATTCAATAACTTGTACATGATCATACACCTAATAGGAGGCAATAATGCTTTTCAAATTAACATTCTGGCTCAGAAATCCAGACATTTGATCACCTACTATGCTACTCCTGCATAGCTATTGGTACGAAATAAAATATCAATAAAACAACAAACATGGGCCAGTAGATTGCTGGGCATGTCACTGATGTCGGTAAGATTCTTGCTCCGAACCACTCCCACCCCGCAACTCCTTGTCAACGAATGTTCAGGGAATCATAAAGAACTCCAAAGAAGCATAAAACGCAAGCCTTTCCATCAAAGAGATTACAGTTGCATTTGGTGACAATATAGACACATGAAAGCAAATGGTTGCCCCAGACTACTGGGTATGAGGCTGAACTGGACAAGAAACAATGACGGAAAGGCAGAAAACAGAGAAGAGAACACGGGTGTCTTCATCATGTCCCTGGACAGTGCTGGAAAACTTGGAACTTGCGTGTCCTTGAGCTAAGGCACTATATAAAAATACAAATATTATACACACATGCTGCTACCTTAAATTATCACTGGGAACAAATCAGCTCCTTTCGGTCGTTTGCTCCACTTGTCTGATTAGCAGATGTGGTGTTTCCATGACGGATGCTACCAAGGTCGGCGAGCCCTCATGGACAGGTCTACATCAGAGCTTGGGTGTCTGCCAGTAATGTGAAACAGTGGTGGGGGAAAGGCGAAAATGGGATAAAAATAGTTCTAGGTTTTGTCATTCCGCATGGTACTCTTCTTGATTAATAATCAGGGAAAGAATATTTGGGCATTAAATGATTGATTAGTGCTACCTTTGGTTTGCTCATGAAAAGAAAAACACTAACAGAAGAGCAAAAGATTCCGATTCTTTTTTCTCCTCTTTCAGTAAACAATGTTGGGCTATCTAGGAACCCTTATGAAATATTCCAAAGAGCATCACTGGCCTTCTTGAAAGCACTGTCACCATAGTTTCTGGGACTTAATGCCCCATAGAGGGTCCCTGGATGCTTAGGGAACTATTTTAGAAATCTATTCTATTTAGCTTTCCATTTGCTGGTTTCCTCAGCCATGTCTACTGTTGCCGGAAGCAATCTGACTCCCAGAAACCAGATCGATGGCATGTCCGACAACAAAGGCTCCTTGGTTACGTGAGTAACTTAGGGGCCTCTGGCACTTTGCATCAACACTTTGCCCACAAGCTCATTTTGTGGGGTCATTTCTACATGTCCTGCATGGATTTCTAAATGTGTGAATTGTAGGAAGAGTACTGAAATGTTGTCTATAGAAATAACCATTTGAAGAAAATATGCTTCTACATTTTAAATGCTACTCTTCTGCTTAGAATTGCAACTTTAACAAAATAAAAAATGTGTGTATACAGACACACATATATAAATATATAAATACACACATAGAAAACATATGTTTCTATATTGTATTTTATTTGTCCCTTAATTTTATTTAAGATAAATATTATAAATGTAACTGTTTTCTTATTTTAATCATGGCAAATAGATATTTTGGTCAAAATTGGGGATTTAGTTTGAATATCTTTCCCCTCAACTAAAAGCTGGAATAGAGTATGTTAAAATGCTTGAAAAATGTGGAAAGCATACAAATTTCAGAAGCGATATTCCATGAGTGTGGTACTATCTATGAGTCACCAGAGGAATTCCTGAAATAATATTTGTTTAAAAACGTGGTAATGATAAGCTTTTGTTAAAAATATATTTTAAATGTAGAGTAAAATGGTGTGAGCCCACTTTTGAAAGCCTATATTTTCTTTCTGTCTTTTTAGTTCAAAGGTGAATTACTCCCTCTTCCAAATCTTCAGATTAATGAGCATATTTCTTGTTAGTTGATATAATATGTCATTGCCCACCTGTGGAAGTAATTCGATGAGTTGTTTGCAAATGTGTGACTGAAAAATCGGTTATGGGTAAGCTTATGTAATAAAAGGGTTCTATTGAGATTTGTGATGCCAACCACATGCCTTTCTCCACATCAGTACTAAGCTATAGGAGTCACAGAGAGCTGGGAACCAGCTTACTGAGTGGATCAAAGAGTTGTCCATTTAAGAAGTCATGTGTCTCATTTATAAAGCTTGCTGTGACAACATGTCTCAGAGTAAACCTTTACTTCTGAAACTGGCAAAATCTGCAAGGAGAGTTGCATCTGAAAAACAGATTTAATCACCCTCCAGCCAGTTCTTTGGAGAATCATAAACCTGCCTCTTACCTCTCTCAGAAACAGGCCAGTAGGATGAAAATCAGTTAAAAAACCATTTTGTCTTTTACCCATTTTGAGTTTATTCTGGTGTATGGTGTAAGTTGCTGGTATAGTTTCTTTTTTTTTTTTTTTTTTTTTTTTTTGCATGTAACAGTACAGTTCTCCCAACATCATTTACTGAAGAGGCCATCTTTACTCTCTTGTATGCTTATGCCCCCCTTTGTCAAATATTAACTGACTGTAGAGACTTGGGTTTATTTCTGTGCTCTCTATTCTGTTCCATTGATCTATATGTTTGTTTTTATGCCAGAACCAGACTCTTTTGATTACAGTGGACTTGTAGTATAGTTTAATATTAGGTATTGTGATCCCTCCTATTTTGTTCTTCTTTCTCAAGATTGCTGAAGCTATTCAAGGTCTCTTTTGGTTCCATACAAATTTTTGAAATATTTATTGTAGATCTGTGAAATATGCCATTGATATTTTAATAGGAATTGTGTTGAATCTATAGATTGCTTTGAATAGTATGGATATTTTAATGATGTTAATTCTTCCAATCCATGAACATGGTATATGCTTCCATTTATTTGTATCTTCCTTAATTTCTTTCTTCAGTGTTCAATAGTTTTCCAAGTACAGGTCTTTTACCTCCTTAGTTAAATTTATTCCCAGGTACTTTATTTTTCTTGTTGCTACAGTAAATGGGATTTTCCCCCTAGTTTATCCTTCTGATTTTTCAATGTTAGTGTACAAAAATGCCATCAATTTCTGAATATTGACTTTGCATCTCATTATTTTGCCAAATTCACTTATTAGGTTTTTGTGGGTTTTTTTGGTGGAGACTGTAGGGTTTTCTATAAACACTACTTTGTCATCTATGGATAATGACAGTTTACTTCCTCCTTTCCAACTTGGGTAACTTTTCTTTCTTTTTCTTTGTGTGATCACTGTGGCTAGATCTCCCAGTACTATGTTGAATAAGAGTAGTGAAAGTAGACACACTTGTCCTATTCCTGATCTTAAGGGGAAAGCTTTTAGTTTTTGCCCATTGAGTATAATGTTGGCTGTAGGTTTTATGGTCGTGACACCATAAAAGTCCTAGAGGAAAACATAGACAATCAATAGTTTGTCCCCAGAGGACGAACTCCTGCCTTTAACCCACCACACATTCACTGTTGCATTATACTTTAAGAAAAATTGAGAAATGTACTGTCAGGGAAGGATGTAGTGTGTAGTTTCTCCCACAGTGCTTTCAAGAAAATCCTTTTCTGCAGAGCATCTAAGGAAACTATGATGTGAAACACTCTCAGGGAGAAGATAACTTAGCACAGATGGAAGAGAAAGCACCACAGGCAGAAATGACTTAACGCTGACCTTTTGGGATAATTATCATTTTTCAGTCATTCAGTTATCTCCTATGATTCTGACTGTGCTTACAAAACAATCTTCTGATTATAGTTTGGCTTCCAGCACAGATTTGCCTGCAAAAAGGGAATGTACTGGCTGGAAAGCAATGACACCATAATCCCATACTTTGAGTTCCCTGGAACATCCAGTTCTTCCAACCCCTCTGTCTTTTCCTTCCTTTACTTTGCTCCCCATCCAATTGAGTTTCCATGAATTATTCCAGAATGTTGGTTTTCCATTTGCCAAAATTCTAAACTCCCTTATTTTTCTGTCTTTCTTATTCATATGATAAAAATCACAGCTCTGAATGAACCATAACTACCTTTTTACTTTTGCACTCAAGCTGCTGAATTCTGGAGAGGGATGTCTCAAAATACTTGCTAAATTTATGATTGCTAACTTCAGGTAGGCCCTCAATACTCCTTTAAAAACATTATATTTTCCTACAGCACTCTGTCTCTAAAACTACAGTGATTTTTTCAAAGCTTCCTAAATGAGGTCAGATCTCTAGTTCCCCATCTCCTCTTGCTTTCTCTCTACTGACACATGGAATGCATCCAGTGGGAATGGCATCCTTTTTCTAGCAGAATGCACACTAGTGCACCTGCCTTTGTATGAATCTTGTCTTCTTTCCTGTTATTACATTGAGAAAACTAACCCATACTAAAGGCCAATCCAATAGCCATGTTTTGGATCACTACCCTCATGTTTTAGAGACCTTTACTACTAGTTACCGCTGACCTCCCTTACGTGCACCTTCACCTTTCTACCATGGGCTTTGCATCAGCACAAAACATGCTCGCGTCTCTTTAATAAAACACACACACACAGTGCACCCACTCTAGAGACTTCCAGTTGCCCCACGGCTACCATTCTATTCGTCTCCTCTTCTCTTCCAAATTTTTCTAAAATGCCTCTATATTCAGTGTGTCCTATCATTAGTTACCTTTCATTAAGTACAGTGCCTCTTTGAGGTGGGTTTATTTAAAGTAGCTTTTTCATATCTTTTTAAATATCTTCTTAAGTCAATTACTATGATTTATATTTTCCTACAACTATCGACTTAACCTTAGAGATCCCAATGGATCAACATAACATAGAATTGATCTCTTTCAACTTTTATATATCTTCTCAATAGCTTTAGCTAAGAATTCTTTCTCATCCACAGTGGTGTTGACCTTGTTTTTCCCTCTATTGTTTGATCAGACTTTTCAAAGACATGCCCAGTTCATTGAAATTTTCAAAAAACTACTTTTGGATTCATTGATAAGTTCTTATAATCATATTTGCATTGATTAATTTCTGTTCCCACTTTTACTGTCTCTTTTCTTCTACCAACCTGAAATTTACTGTCATTTATTCTTTGGTTTCATTTCTTTATTTTCTCTCTTATCTATTTTTAAAGCAAATATACTTAAAGCTATAAATGTTTACATTTGTACCATTTTGTCCATATTCCATTGGTTTCATAGTATTATATTTTCATTGTCATTTATTTATAAATAATCCCTAATCTGGGCTTTGATTTTTGCTTTAAGCAAAAGTTATACTTGTGTATTTTTATTGTTTATTCTATTACAGTTGTCCCATTTTTTTTCCTTTCGCCCACTCCACCCAGCCCACCCCTCCCCCCCACACTCAATCCCCTCTCTGCTGTCTGTGTCCATGAGCCATTCATACATGTTCTTTGACTAATCCCTTCCCCTTCCTTCCTTCATTCCTTGCTTCCCACCTCCCCTCCCACAGCTGTCAGTCTGTTCCATGTTTCCACGTCTCTGGTTCTATTTTTCTCATTAGTTTACTTTGTTTATTAGATTCCAGTTATAAGTGAGGTTATACAGTATTCATCTTTCACCAACTGACTTACTTCACATAGCGTACTTCCCCAGTTCCATCCATGCTCTTGCACAAGGTAGGAGTTCCTTCTTTCTTTCTGCTGTGTAGTATTCCGTTGTGTAAATGTACAGTTTTTTAATCCACACATCTACTGATGGGCCCTTGGACTGTTTCCAATACTTAGCTATTATAAATAGCACTGCTGTGAACATTGGGGTGCATAAGTTCTTTTGAATTGGTCTTTTAGGATTCAAAAGGTATGTTCCCAACAGTGGAATCACTAGGTCATAGGCAGTTCCATTTTTAATTTTTTGAGGAAACCCCATACTGTTTTCCACAGTGGCTGCACCAGTCTGCATTCCCACCAACTGTATGCTAGGGTTCCCTTTTTTCCACATCCTTGCCAGCAGTTGTTGTTTGCTAACTTATTAATGATAGCCATTCTGACAGGTGTGAGGTGATATCATACACCAGAATAAACTTGAAATGGATAAAGGACTTAAATATAAGTCATGATACCATAAAAGTTCTAGGAAAAAACATCAGCAGTAACATTTCAGTCTTCCCACATAGCAATATTTTTGCCAACATATCTCCTAGTTCAAGGGAAATAAAGGAAAAAATAAACAAATGGGACTACATCAAATTAAAAACTTTCTGCATGGCTAAAAAAAAAAACCATCATCAAAATGAAAAGGGAATCTACTGTATGGGAGAACATATTTGCCAATGATACCTCAGACAAGAGTTTAATCTCTAAAACATATAAAGAACTCATATGACTCAACACCAGGAAGACAAACAACCCAATTAAAAAATGGACAAAGGACCAGAATAGATACTTCTCCAAGGAGAACATACAGATGGCCCATAGATATATGGAAAAATGCTCAACATCACTAGTCATCAGAGAGATGCAAATTAAACCACAATGAGATATCATCTCATACCTGTCAGAAGTGTATTTTTTAGCTCTCTATTTAATGTGCTCTGTTTGATGTATAATTTAGAGAAGTACTTGAATATTTCGGTAGTCTAGAAACTTGGCCATTTTTTGTAATATTCACGAATGTTTCAAAAATATGTATCTCTTAAGAACAAATCTCTATTTAGGATGAAGATCTATATTTTTACAAAATTATATTTTTCTACAGTATGTCTCATTCTAAGAGAGGTAATGTGCACACCTGAGCTTCTTTGTTCTTTTTTAAAAGCACACAAGTAAGCCCTGGCTGGTGTGGCTCAGTGGGCTGAGTCCCAGCCTATGAACTGAAAAGTCATCAGTTAGATTTCTGGGCACCTGCCTGGGTTGCGGGCCAGGCCCCCAATTCGGGGTGCACGAGAGCAACCAATTGATGTTATCTCTCGCACATTGATATTTCTCTCCCTCTCTTTCTTCCTCCCTCCTCCTCTCTCTAAAAATAAATAAATAAAATCTTTAAAAACATAAAATAAAAGTATACAAGTAAGAGTGTTCACTAAAACCAATTAAGTAAAAAGTGTCAGTAAATGCACATTGCTACTTGTGAAGACCCACGTGACACTTCTTCACATGACTTGCTCATAATTGTATTCACAACATTTTACATTGAGCTGTTTAATTTCTTTTCAAATTTACTGTATTTAATTGTTTTTAATTTACCAAACCAGTATGTGTCTTTTTAGCAAATAAAGTAGTACATAGATATAAAAAAGGAAAACCTAATTATATTATTTTCCTCCATTACTCTCATCTCCTAAGTTAACCAATATTAACTTTTTAGTGTGTATATTTTCACAATTTTGCCATGAATAGTCATGAGCAACTATTTACCTGCCTCAAAGTAAAGAGAAGGTAGCTAGCTGTTCTCAAGAGAGGGCCTGGCATGGGATAATAGCTATCGGTAAGGACGGGTCTCTATTGATACATAGGATCTACAAAGCAACTAGAGAATCACCTCCTGAGTCATTTATCTTTAATTAAAAAAATAATAAATGTAGAAGAAGGGCAAAGTTTTCTAGACATTTTTCTTAGGTATTAGATATAAAGTGTACCCATGTCATATCCTTGGAAAATTGTATCTTTACATACATTTAAGTGTATGGTATGGACTGAATGGGTTTTGTCCCCGCCCCCCGCCCAAATTCATGTGTTGAAACTCTAATCCTCAATGAGTTTGAAGGTGGGACATTTAGGAGGTAATTAGGTCATCAGAGTAGAGCCTTCATAATGGGGTTGGTGCCCTCATATGAAGAGACGACAGAGAGATGACCTGCCTCTCTCTCAGTCATGTGAAGACGCTGCAAGGATGGAGCTGTCCGCAAAGCAGGAGGAAGGTTCTCACCAGACATTGAATCTGAGGACTCCTTGATCTTAGACTTCTCAGCCTCTAGAACTATGGAAATAAATGTTTGTTGTTTAATCCACCAGTCAATGTAATTTTTGTTATAGAGCCAAACTACCAACACAGTATGCAGTGTGTGTGTGTATGTATACATGTGTGTGTCTACATATAAGAAAAATATTGAGATTACACTATACAACTGCAATAATCAACACAACATAGCACCATTAAAGAACAGACAAATAGATCAATAAAATGGAATAGAGCCCAGAAATAGACCCATAAAAATATAGTCAACTCATCTTTGAGACAAGAGCAAAGGCATTACACTGAAATGAAGGTAGCCTCAAGAAACAGTGCCGGAACAACTGGACACCCCCCTGCAACAATTAAAAAGAGTCTAGATGCAGATCCTACACCCATAATGAAATTAAGTCAAAATGAATTATAGAACTAAATACAAAACACGAAACTATTACATTCTTGAAAGATAACATAGGATAAAACCCAGATGAGCCTGGGTTTTGGTGATGAATTTCAGAAACAACACCAAAGGCATGATCCATAAAAGAAATAATTGATGAGTTGGACTTCATTAAAATTAAAAACTTCTGCTCTGAGAAAGATAATAGCAAGAGAATGAGAAGAAAAACCACAGCCTTGGAATATTTATTTGCAAAATGCATGTCAGATAAATGACTAGTAGTCAATGGGTACAAATATCTCTCAAAATTCAACAATATATAAGCAACAACGCAGTTTAAAAAATGTGCCAAAGACCTTAACAGACATCTCACTGAAGAAGATGTACAGATGGAAAATGAGCACCAAGCCCTGGCTGGTGTGGCTCAGTGGATTGAGCGCGGGCTGGGAACCAAAGGGTCCCGGTTCGATTCCCAGTCAGGGCACATGCCTGGGTTGCAGGCCAGGTCCCCAGTGAGGGCCATGTGAGAGGCAACCATACATTGCTGTTTCTCTCCCTCTCTTTCTCCCTCCCTTCCCCTCTCTCTAAAAATAAATACAATCTGAAAAATAAAAAAAGAAAAGAAGCACCTAGATATACCTTATTTTATATTATCAGGACAACGCAAACTAAAACTATGATATACTTCTACACACCCCCTACAATGGCCAAAATGTGGAGCACTGCCAACACCAAATGCTGACGAGGACGTGGGGCAGCAGGAGCTCTTGTTCGTTGCCGGTGGGAGTACCAAATGGAGCAGGTCCTTGAGAAGACAGTGTGATGGTTTCTAACAAAACTAGACATGCTTTTACCATACAATCCAGCAATCATGCTCCTTGGGTAAGTACCCAAAAGAGTTAAAAACTTATCTTTACACCAAAAGAAAACTCCTTGCACATGGATGCTTATAGCAGAGTTTTCATAATTGTCAAAATTTGGAAGTAACAAGATGCCCTTTAGTAGGTGAGTGGATAAATAAACTCTGGTATATTGAGAGAATGGAATATTATCTAACACTAAAAAGAAATGTAGAAACCTCAAGTATATATTACTAATTTAAAGAAGCCAGTCTAAAAATACAACACTGTATCATTCCAGGTGTACGACATTCTGGAAAAGGCAAAACTATGGAAGCAGTAAGAAGGTTGGTTGATGCTGGGGCTGAGGTTGGGGGAGGGGGAGAGGAACAAATGAAGTAAATAAGCAGAGCCCAGAAAACGTTTAGGGAAGTGAAAATATTCTGCGTGATTTGTTCAATGTATAATTAATGCAGGTCCATCGATTGTAACAAAGGTACTGCTCTGGTAAGTGATGATAATGAAGGAACTATGCATGTGTGGGGACAGGAGGGATATGGGAGATCTCTGCACCTTCCTCTCAGTTTGCTGTGAACCTCCAACTACTCTGAAATAATAGCCTTGGTTTAAACATCGCACACACTGCACTTTCTTCTCCTCCCATAAAAATACGTAATGAGTCACATTCGACTCAGAGGAAGGATACCCATTTGTGAGATGATCTCTGTGGGTTGTCATGCCTGAAACCAAAGCCCTCGTTCCATACCTTTAAAACCAAGAGTATGAAAAGTAGAAAAATATGTCCACTTTGAACTGTTTTTTCTCTTGTTGAAAGAAAATCATTTAAAACTTAGAAGTAAAAACTCCAAAGAAAAAAAGACAAACAATTCCATCTGCTGTGCAATGACAGCGTGCACATTTGATATGTTCAGCTTGCCTTCAGCTGAGTGTCTAGACCTTGTGTATGTTCAGAATCTTCTGTGAACCTGCAGAAGTCGGGTATACAGTTTCCTCCACTTGTCAGAAAGGTAAAGCACATTTAGGAAGGTCAAGATCATTTTAACTCTCAACTGAGGAATGGCTGCATCAAAGAAACCTTCAAGCGACCTTGGCCATGCACGGATTACTAACTAGTCCTGACTTCACATGATGACATATATTATTTTCCTCAGGAAAATTCAAAGAAATCAGGGTTTGGAAGGCCCATAATGAATGCTAAGTGATGAAATCCTGACTCTGTTGCTAATTATTTGTTTTGAAGTTATTGACACACATTATATAATTGGTTTTTAAAGGGGTTTTCATGAAAAGGCAATAATACAGAAATAAGAATGTTTCCATTGGGGGAAAAAGTCACATTTCCAGACTTATTTCACACTCTCCAACACTCAAGCACTGAGAAATTTAGAAGTATTTTCACATTCTGTTTTTCTCCATTAAAAAATGACTGAAAACAATGTAAAAGAACAATATGAAATTATATAAATAAATTTGGTAGGTAACAGACTACTATGCAGCCATGAAACCACACATGAATTTATATTTATGTTTCATATCATGGGAGAATATCCATGTGATATTAAATATTAAATCAGATTACAAAATGTATAGATGATGACTTCATTTCATTGTATGATGCCTATTTGTGCTTGTGTGTGCCTATCAATACACGCACATACTTGACAACATACACACATGCACATATATAAACACATACATCCGCCAGCCCTGAGTCTCTCTGCTTTCAGATTTTTCCTCACATTCCCTTGCAGGTCAGAATTGTTTTCTTCCTATTTCATCTATTTTATGGATGTGTTTGGCCAAAGTATTCCTTCCAGGTAAAGTCTCTGACGTTTTTCCCAGGCCGCTTCGAGAGCTATCGTGCCCCCGCTGTGGTCCCACTGCCCACCAGGCCCGCCCAGCACAACCCCCGTCTCCCGTGCCATGATTCTAGCTTCTGACAGGAAACTCTCACCCTTGGGCCCTGCGAACACCTCGTCCTGCCTTTGCTACTTTACCCTAACGTCGGTGACGACTTCACCTGGCTGTCAGTTCGCCTCCGTTCAGCCTTCCAGCCCTTCTGCCAGCACTATAAACAATACTCGGCTCCTTTGGCTTTCTCGCCAAGAGTTCCCGAGTTGCTGGCTGAGTCAGAGACGTTCAGAGAAAGAGGCTGAGACTCATAGGACCCTCAGAAATTTTATTCCAGAGCCTGGTCCCTTGAGCATTGTGCTAGCTTTCTCCCTTGATTGAATTTACCTCGGCCTGGGATGTTTAAATAAAGGTGACTTAAGTCCATTTGTCCAAACTCTGGGAAGTCCAGTTTGCTTCCTGCATCCACTTATTTCTAGACTCCAATAGTCTGTGGCTTCTCATTTGAGTCCCTGCTCTCCTTGGGACTGATTGCTTTTACCTTCCTGCACTAATTTATGGAAAGCTGCTTAGTCTCTTTGTCTTGTTTCTTGAAATCATTCCTCCTGGGTCTCCCCTTTCTCATTCTAAGTGGCCCCTAGTGGGGTGTTTTCTTAAATAAAGCCAGTTCCTTTCTGTTTGCATTTCCCTAAAGAAATACACTTCCTAGGAGTCCAGATAAAGAAATACACTTCCTATGAGTTCAGAGATACGTAAAGTCAATTTGCCCGCTGCCCCAGAGATAAGTTTTTCAAGCAAAGAAGTAAATAATTTAACACTGGAATTTGAGATGAAATGTTTAAAGGGGGGGGCACTTAACTCATTTTTTTACACTCAGAAAGAGATGATTAAGAATAATTACTTAGGTCCTGCAGAGTAGTATTGTGTCACAGGCTCTGCCTTAAGATTATTTCTTAATTTTTAATAGTGTAATGAAGTGATAAGAGAGCAAAGAACAGAGGAACTATCATGAACCTATTATTCAGGATATATCTCATTATTCACTCCTACAGATCGCTGAGAAACTGAAAATCTACTTTTGGAATTATACAAAAAGTTACAGTGAACAGCCACTGAGAGTGGTTTTCATAGGCAGGGATTTCACTTCAACAGTGCTCATTGTGATGAGATTTGGCCTACATAGAGCCCTCTACAAAACAGACTCGCGGAGAAATAAAAACACGTCACAGAGAACGATTCACATGGTAATTGCACAGAAAATTTAATTCTTTAATATAACTTTTTCTCCTTTTTTTCCTTTTGATTCAAACGGGCCTCACCCAGCACCCTGATTCACCAGCCTCCTTCCCCTTTGTCCATTTCCTTCCTTAATCATTAAGCCCTTGGGACAATGAGGAATTGGTCAGCATCAAATAATCTCAGGAACAAAGACTCAGGTCTAAAGGCCACAGAGAGAGTTTCAATGAAACTAAAGATAACCCTTAGGCTCAATGGTGTTTGACCTTTGGATCCAGCAGAGTGGCGAACCAAACAAAGTGACACCATGGCTGACATCAGGATCAGGTGCCCTGATCAACTACCCCTGCCCCTATGCCAACCAATCCACAGAGACCATTACCCTGATCAGATCCTAATGCCCTTAGTCACCATGATTAATGATATTTGCCCTTTGTAACACTTCCCTGAAAGCCATCGAGAAGACAGTGACTCCTGGCATGAGCCAGTCCTAGAAATAAACTCTTACTTTCTTGGCTACGAACTCCTGTTTATATCTTTTTGGGCTGTGTGCGCAAAGGCAACAGATCCCTTCATTCCGGTAACAGCACTAAGTCTCATCAATTTGATGAGACCCATGTCAAAAGAACCTATCCTTCACACCAAAGTTTTAAAGAGAAACAACAGACCTTAAATGGAGTCCCTTGTACCAAGCTCCGCCAAGACTTAATGCCTACCTAATTGCTGTTTCAGCCTGTCCCAGGAATAGAAGTTTAAACCGATCAGACTGGAGTTTCCTGGTGAGCACTAGGCAGGTGATCTGCCTGACAAAACCCCCTGATTTCCTCTACAGAAAGCCACCTTGCCTGAAATAATCAACTCTATTAACTTTTTTGTCCCACCCTCTTTCTGTCTATTTAAACCTCCTATTTTGTACAACTCCTCAGAGCTCACTTTTATTTGCTATTCATGAATTTTTCATTAAAGCCAATTAGAGCTTTCAATTTACTCAGCTGAATTTTTGTTCTTTAACAAAAGATACTTTAGTAAGAGCAAAGGGATTCCTGGAGGAAAAGGGAGAAAGCAAAAGAGAAGAAGTGGAGACAGATGATAATTAAAATTTTCCTTTCAATTCACACAGAGTTCTTAGTTAATAAACATTATTAAACATCTAGGTTATAGGCAATGTCACTTGCCTAGCAATGAGGCAAAAAGTCTTTCTTTCAGGAAGCTCTCACAGTAGAGCAAGGGTAGACAAATAGTTACATTATAAAACAACATGGCAAGGGGATTACTTAGGCTGCTATAGGAGCCCAGGACATCTCAGGGAGTACTGGAATGTTAATTCTGTCTGAGGGTTAAGAAAGTGACAAAGATTCTGTTTCTGATCAAACTTTAGTTCACTTCCTCTGAGCCCCCTTCTCAACTAGGATTCAACTTGGTCCCCATCCCATCCTATTATTGCTCTTCCCAGCCCAGTCTTAGAAGAGAATTCTACTGAGTCATTCCCTCAGCCTTGATATCTGACCAAGTTATTCATCCCCAAATTTTGATGTATGTAAGTCCTTGGCCTGCCTTGGGCAAGATTCCTCTGAGGTTAGTTCAGCAAGAATGTTCATATCCATGATGATGTCTTCTGTTAGCCATTGTCCATTTTCTTACTCTGCCCATTGGCTATAAATCCCCAACTGTATTCAGAGTTGAGCCGGACCTTTCCCCACTACTGACCTACATTGAATAAAGTCTTCCTTGCCACTTTCGTAAGTGCCAGAAAAATGTTCTCTTCTTTAACTGAAGTCTTTCTCATTGTGGCTATAAGAAACCCAGGTCATGAAGGACAAGGAAAAGCAGACGGGAAATAAAACAGTGAGAAACATTCTTTTATTCGTTTCTTCACAGGCAAAGGAAAGACATTTTTCAAGGCAGATACCCCTGAGATAACCGTGACGTAGCATGGATTTTAGGGGGCTGGAGAACAAGATGCATGTGGCATTCGGTGTGATATGAGGCTAGAGACTTTGGCCGGGAACTGCTCCAGCGTGAAGAACCTTGCCCAGCAGTTTGTACTTACACTAAGTGATGTTTGTATTTTACCCACTGATAGATCTGAAGCAGAAATGTAACATTGGATTTGCATTTTCAGAAGACTGTTGTAGATGCTATGCTGAGCATGAATGGAGGGGTGTGTGTTTGGTGGGCTCCGTGCTTGGCTGGTGGACTCAGAGACTAGTGCGTAGTGTGGCACTCTGTGAAGTTCAGATCGCAGGGAGATAGGCGGGACCAGGCAGATTCACCTAGACACCTATAAAAGACAGGATTCCACGGTAATGAGTACTGAAGTAATGCGCAGAGGAAAGAGGCTAGGCTGATTCCTGGGGTTCCCTGCTTGGGGTGACTGGAAGGGTGGTGATTCTTTGTTGGAACAGAATATACAAGAGGAGGGAGGAGGTTTGAGGAAAGAGGGCAGTTTTAATTTTTTCCTTACATCCCATTATGAGAAATTTAGAGAATGAAAATTGCTAAATGGATGTACAGTCTTTTACAATTAGCTGTGTAAGACCAAATTACAGTAATTCATAACTATAATCATTTTAAATGCATTTCATTTTAATATGTTTCAAATATTTTACTGTATAATTTACAAGAAAATTGGTCTATATTAAAATGGTCATTTGCTCTAATTGCATTTACCAAATCAGGATAGACTGTGAAACAGGAATGTGTTTGATGAATTTTCAAGGATGAGCTAGAATTTCTAAAATAGCTTATTGCTGAGTTCTCCTGGGTAGAATAGCACAGAAGATACCAAAGTTGTCTCACTGCTGATTGTTAATTTTAATTTATTTATACTAGTAAATATAGTAAATTTAAATTATCATTAATACCAACATATCTCTCTCACTGAGACATTAAAGTTCTTCATAAATATGAAAAGATTTTAAGAATGTTCTCAAATTTTGGTAAATATAGTTTTAACTGGAAAACAGATAGTTGCAGAGATTCCCATAGGAAAATATGTTTAAATATAAATAGAAAATGCATGTAGAAATAATAAGATTTACTAACCCATTAGAAAACGTTCTGATCAGTATAGCTGTGCGCTGCATAATGGCATTTCGGTCCACAATGGACTACATATAAAAAGGTGGGCCCACCTTGGCTGGTGTGGCTCAGTTTGTTGGAGTGTCGTCCCTTAGCCAAAAAGTTGCAGCTTTGATTCCGAATCAGTGCACACATCTAGGTTGTGGGTCCAATATCCTGTCTAGGTGCCTATGATCCTCAGTCCAAGCATGCGCAGGAGGCAACAAATCAATGGCTTCTCTCCTAGCAATGTCTCTCTCTCTCTCCTTTCCTGTCTACCTTCCTCTATCTGTAAAAGCAATGAAAAAAAATGTCCTCGGTTGAGAATAAAAAAAATTAAAAAGAAGAAGAAGGATGAGGAGGAAGAGGTGGAGGTGGAGAGGAAGAGAAAGAAGGAGTAGAAGGAGGAGGAGGAGGAGGTCATCCCACAGATTCTAGCAGAGCTGACATACTCACACTTGTCACGGCGTTAATGCATTACTCATGTGTGTGCGGTGATGCCGGCGTAAACAAACCTACGGCACTGCCGGGCGTATAAAAGCATGACACATACGCTCTGTATAGTATATAATTCTTCAGGATGATAAGAAACAACTAAGTTGCTGCTTTGTGTATTTACTATACTATACCTTTTATCGTTATTTTAGAGTACGCTCTTTCTGCTTATAAAAAAAGTTCGCTGTGAAACGTTACGCCGTGTTACACTGGCAGCAACCTCATACGTCTCATTTGTACGCATCTGTTGATTGCGGCATTTTCTCTTGTGCTTCATTACTGTGCCTTCCTCTTGCGTCGTTTGGCACAGGAACACGCTGCGCAGGCTCGTGGCCTGGGAGCAGTAGGCTATGCCTTCCAGCCTGAGGTGTGCAGTAGGCTATAAAACTAGGTTTGTGTAAGTGCCCTCTCTTATGTTCACACGATGACAAAACTGCCTAACGAAGCATTTTTAGACTGTGTTCCTGCCAGTAAGTGGCACACGACTGTATATAACTGGCAACATTTCCAGCAAATATCATTGACCAGGATATATGGACTTCTGAAGGTGATTATATTTCTCATAGCTTTCAGATGCTTCTCACAAAAAGACAGTTCACATAACCACACTGAATGAAACATGCCCACATCCCCTAGTCTCACTTAGCTAAAAACCCAATGTCCTCTTATCCCTTAAACACATGTGGTGACACCAGGCAAGTACCTATTTTATGATGAAACCATAAGGTTACAACTTATTTTCTTATTTTCTAAATACATGCATTGCCAATGAAACTGGTCTGCAGAGAAAAGGTCTCTATAGATGTGCATGTGAAAATAGCACTAACAGGAATAGGCTACATGGGCAAAGGTAAATTACCACACACACAGCAAGGCCTTCTATTGTTCATCTGCCCTTGCAAGGAAATGTTATGTTGGTCATAATTTTACCCAGGAAAATGGGTAAGTGGGGAAAACATCATCGGGCCAATATGCAACGTTACTTTGAATAAAAGAAAATATTTATTACTAAATCAGTGGAACAGATCCTTATCACAGTTTGACTTTCACATTCTAATTCTACAATGATGCAAAAAAGCAGTGAGAGTGTTTCTTATGTAGAAGATAATAAAAATTTAACTGTTGTCTAAAGACAATTTCAGGAAACCTCTGTATTGGCTAGCTTGAAATAGTTTAGTTCCTTGCATCTGATTGGTCAGTTAGAGACTTACCAAAAAAGTAAGAAAAAACCTTTATTATAAATAAATATCATAGAATAACAATGTCCAGGAACCTCAGGAGATGTACGAACATCCAACTAATAGTGAATTTGATAGTGTATAAATTTTCTTTATATACTATCTTAACAAAGTGGCATATGGTCCATAAAAATGGAATTAATTTTAGCCTAATCTTCTGATTTTTTTCCTGAAGTGGTTGATTGGATTAGGTATAACAGTTGTTGTTTGTTTGTTTGTTTGTTTGAAAGACTAAAGGATGGCACAGATCATTTCTAGCTTTTTCAATTAATGCAATAATGGAAAAAGACATGTGATAGGGTGCAGGATAGAGAAAAGTCAGGATGGACAGAAAGTAACCTCAGCATTTACTAACATGCTCATCCAAGAACATAATTGCTAAAATGACCTTGAAAAGGGGAGAAAGTACTGGATACTGAGTGCTGATTACCCTGAATTCAATTACTCTGGTTTAAATGGAATGAAATAGGGCTCTAACTCCATTAATTAACAAGCCTATCCGCAGGTGATCTCTAAACGCTCCATGTATAACTACTATTAATGCAGAAAACGGACATGCCTAGAAATGGCAAGTCTCCATATGAAACTCAATTACGCAGTTTACGAGAGAATTGGAGTTCCTTTATTTTTTCACAAGAAAATTACAGAAAAGGGTAAAGAAAGAAAGAAAAAAGGAAGGAGTGGGGTCGAGGGAATGTTGCCCACATTAATGAATAACGATCTGGTGGCACTGCCTTCCCCGAATCAGTTCATTTTTAAGGAGAACAAAGGGGCTGTCCTGCGGGGGGCATTTGCAACAAAGATGCCCGAATGGCTTATTCCTGATCTGACCACGATGTGGTTTCAGTTAGCAGTAGCACTCACCAAACCAGTAGCAGTCATTGTACCAGAAAATAGGAGTTGGAAGGGGTTGAAAGATACTTTAGATGTATGCGGGAGACGTGTGAGTCCTGGGTCTTTCATTTCTTCACGGCTGACCATCCACGTCTGTAAGAGTCTCATCAGGTTTTGAAAAGTCGAGGATGGTGTCTTGCTACATCATACCGTATCCTCGAACACTTCTTTTTGATACTTTTTTCTTACTTGTCTAACTCTGCTTTGGTTAAAGTCAAGAGAGGGCTTCTATGTGACATCACTCATACAATTTTGGATGTTGTCAGCATCAGAGAAGCTACAACACTCACTAATTAATTAAAATCCACTGGCGATTTTTTTTTTCAATAAGATATTTGCAAGTATCAAGGGAGGCGACATTTGAAAGGAGAGATCTATGCGGCAACCCCTCTCCTAGGAAACGGGAAGAAATACCAGGACACAGACAAAAGTCCAAAGAATGGTAGGCACTGTTGTCAGGGTTAGTATCCCCTTCCTGAGGTGTCCCAAGTCACTGCCCAGGAAAACTGCCACAAGAGAAGCCCTCCATGCTTCTCGGTGCGTTTCTTCTACTGAAACAGCAGCTTGGTGCGTGGGTGCCTTTCAAGGTGCCTTACGGTTTTTGCTGTTTGAGCTTGCAAGGATCAGTAGCCCAGGGACTAGAGATTTGCTCTTGAGTGTCCCCTCTCTGTTAGGGGACCTGCCACCAGAGGCGCGGCTATAACTTGCTTATAACTCTCAGATCCAAAAGGTTTTCCACGTGTAATATGAGACTAACTGAACAGAACAGAGAATGGCAATTTCCTATGCAGCTATACACAGGAAAGTTCTTTGTTAAAACAGTGGCATGGATCCTAAAATTGTATTTCACAGTATAAAACATAATAACGTAATTTAAATAAATTCAAATACTTGCGCCAAAATTATTTGCTTGTTACCATAACTGTAACTCATGGGTCAGCACACTATGGCGTATGGGCCAAAATCTGGTCCCTCCGCAGGGCCACAGTGGCATCACTCATTTGTGAATGGTCTGTCTCCTTTCCTGCCAGGACGGCAGAGTTTAGTAGCTGCTATCTTCATCTGGAGGAAAGCGGAATGATCTTATTGGTTTCTGGATCATTAGGCCACTAGTTAAAAAAAAAAAAATCTTTCAGGATGTACCGCAGGTTTGAAACAAAGTCCCAAAGAAAAGCCCAGCAGCACCATAAGCAAATAGCTTTTAATGATATGCAGCTGAAAAGGAAACTGTAGATATTAGAAATCAAGACAATCTATAAATCAGAGGCTTCAGGGAAACAGGAAACAAGCGTCCCAGGTAATTCTCCATGTTTTTCTTCAGCTAAAATATGACATTGCCGTAAAACCTCTTATCTGTGACTTAAGAGGTAAGCCAAAATATATTCCCAGATATACAGACAGGCAGTCACAAGCCAAGTGCCTGCAAATGAATAAATATCTCTTAGCATACTGTAAAAATAATAAATATTGTTCAAAATGCCAAGCCATGGTCAAACCAAAACATATCATTAATGAGGCCGGGCTGTTGAAACAGAAAAGTATCTCTAATCACGCGAATGGCATGTAAGTAACTGCAGATATAGAGATGGATATTCTTTGCACCGTTCAGTACAATCTGGGGCCTGCACCCAGAGATGTAAAACCAGCAGGAGTAGTAGCAGGGAAACCAATCCAGAATAAAGAAAAACAGAAAACTGTCCTGATAGGAACTATAGTCCTGCAAGGAACTACTGTTATTAATATTACTTGACAAGTATAAATTATATTTGTGTAGCCATTGTTAGGAAAAATGTTTATGTACAGGTATATAAATATATATAGTTCAGAATTCTATATAGTTTATTTCATAATGTTTCTTCTCTTTAATTTTTATATAAATGCTCAAGTGAAAGAATTTGGGAAGTTATTTTACTGTGAAGGTTATAAGTAAGGTAATCTAGCTTTCATTTATGGACTGAGGGCTGAATGATTTTTCTGACTATAGAAATTAATGTAAATAATTTTTATCACTTATTCATGCCTATCACTGATTCAGTTTCTTACATTTAAGGTGTTTATTGAACATCTACTGCAAATATTTTATCTCATGGCACACATAAACTAATTACTAAAATCTGTGGCACACCAAAAAAATATATTTTTGGCTGATCTGACACAAACAGGTATAATTTTGATTTAAAAAAAAATAGTAATCACCTATCCTTCTTGCTCCAAAGTGCCTTTTTAAAAAAATCAGCTGCCTATACTTGTATACAAGAATTTCTGGTACAAAGGATTAACCAATCAGATAACAACCGTATTATGTGAACTGACCAATAAGATGCAACTCTATTATACAGCCTCTATATATAGGGTTCAAGACAGGGCCTTCGGAGCAGACAGCTATTGTTGTGTTGGCTATTGTCACTTTTTATTTGACAGTCTAAGGCAGGGGTGTCAAACTCATTTTCACCAGGGGCCACAACAGCCTCGAGGTTGCCTTCAAAGGGCCGAATGTAATTTTAGGACTGTGTAAATGTAACTACCCCTTAACTAGGGGCACGGAGCTTTATATTCAGCCCCTTGAAGACAACCGCAAGGCTGATGTGGCCCAGGGTGAAAATGAGTTTGACACCCCTGGTCTAAGGGAAAAGAGATCCGTGCCTCTGACACAACAGTAAGGTACTGCATGATTTAAAAATCCTTGCAGCACATGGTTGTAAATGGCTGATCTACTACACGCCAGGCACCCGTCTGCGTGCCCTGAATTCAGACATCTGTGCCCTCGCGGACTGAGCAATCTAATCCAGAGAAAGACAACCACTGGCCAGTCTTTGTGGTTCCGCCTTCAAATGCATATCTAATCTGGCCACTTCTCACCACCTCCACCACTGCCACTCCAGCCCGGTCCCCATCCTCTCGCACCTCGATCGCTCCTTAACTTCCTGATCGCTCTCCCTGCTTCTGCCCTGTCCTCAGGTTATATTCTCTCATTGAATAAGCTGGGAGACTATTACAGCAGAGAGAAGCCAAAGAATCCTCCACGCTCTGGATATCCATGGAGAAGCTGATTCCCAATGCTCCTCAGAATCACTCTGGCAAGTGACCTAAAATATAAATCCCAGAGCCCCAGTCCTGGGGATTGTTGGTCAGGATGCACAGCCTGATGCCAGAAGTCTTCATTTTTGGGAATTTCACCACCTGGTACTTCCTGGGGAATCTCTTGCAAAGCCTGGTAGGTGGCAAGCCATGTTCTTAACACCGACTGATCTATTCAGTCCAGTGACACCTCTGTCTGCAGTTTCTGCAGAGCACGTGTGTGTACTACCTGAGAGAAAGGGAGATGGCATTACTACTGTGACACAAATGGCTTATCTCACAGAATTCTATACAAAAAAGTTCGAGTTTATTAACATTTCCCAAAACCCAAGGAGGCCTGATGACTTTATGTAATAAGCCATTATTCTGATACTTTTTCTTGTCCTCAAGTCAAGCCACAGAACTTTGTGGGCCCATATACGCAAGATGCTAGTTTAAGCACAATGGAAACTGTTCTTAAAGAAATAGAAGCAATTTTAGAGAATTAATCTGCCATCTGGAGTACAAACTACAGCTATATGATTTTTATTCACTTTTAATCAGGACACAACCTGGAGTTCATAAAAGAAATTGCTTACAGATTTGGCTATATAAAAATTCAAATGTCTTTATGATGATGTCTCCATAATCAAAGTTAAAAAGTAAACAACAGTCTGAGAGAGACATTTTACACCGCAGAAAAGAAACAAAGGCTCTCATTATAAAGAATGTGTCAGAATCAAAAAGGAAAAGATCCCAAGAGAAATGGGGTAACAACTCTGAACAGGCAATTTAAGGAAAAAAATGGGCGTGTCTAACATATGTGAGATTTGTTCCCTCTTGGTAGTATTCAAAAAGTGCAAATGAGAAATCAACATGATATTTTTGTTTAGGATCTTGAAAAAAAAATTCGAATGGCAAGAAATAGTGATTGAGAGTGTACAAAAATGGTAGTCTAGTTGTATACAGTTTGTGGGAATAGAAATTGTTTTTGTGCTTTTTCAGAGTAATTCGGAAGTATCTGTAAATTAAAGACTAACACAGTCTTTGGTCTGGCAATTCTAATGCAGTATAGCCTACAAAAGTACTAGCATCGCCCGGCTGGTGTAGTTCAGTGGATTGAGCGTGGACTGGGAACCAAAGGGTCCCTGTTCGATTCCCAGTCGGGGCACATGCCTGGGTTGCGGGCCAGGTCCCCAGTGAGGGCCCCAGTGAGGTCCCCAGTGAGGGCCATGTGAGAGGCAACCACACATTGCTGTTTCTCTCCCTCTCTTTCTCCCTCCCTTCTCCTCTCTCTAAAAATAAATAAATTTTAAAAAATCTTAAAAAAAAAAGTACTAGGATCTATGGGTAAAGATTTCTAAGAAGGTGAGTTTCAACATTATTTTTAAGAATAAAATTTGGGAGTAATTATTTATTAATGGAGTAATAATAAAATAAACATGAAATGTTATCCAATAGTTCAAAAATGAGGCAGTTTCAGCATTACTTATAGTAATAAAAATGGGAAATAATTATTTATCAATAAAATAATAAAAATAGTGGAGGGGGAAGAAGGGGTAAAATGGAGACAGCTGTATTTGATTGACAATTAAATAAAAAATTAAAAATAATAATAATAAAAAACCATAAACATGAAATGTCCCGTAGTTCGAAGAATGAGTCACATGAGTAGGTTCTGATAATGAAAGATCTCCTTGGTATATTAAGTGAAAAAAACATCAATTCAGAGAATAATCCATGTAGGATAATTAAATTTAGTATTGTCTTAAATACATATGATTAGATGTATAAATATATGAATACAAAAATATTTTACAAGTTCTGAATGGATATAGCATAACATTCTGGAGAAGGAAATAACTTCAGAAGGGGGAGTTTATGGGAATTTTTCATTGTTTATTATGTGTAGCACAGCATTATGTAAAATTTTTACAAGAAAAGCATATTCTTGTATCATGGAAAAAATAAATGACACATACATTATATTTTTCCTAATATTGGAGAAAAACTGCTAAGTTACAAAGCTCTTAAAGCAAGGCACACCTTAATTATCCTGTTCTAGTAATAAAAAAAGAAGATGAAAACCTGAACTTCCCTACTGTGCTTAAATTTGACTGAATTCTACTACTAAGTCAAAGAATACGTTAAAATGTTACCACTTGGTGATTAAATAAAAGATCTAGGGTGTGGTGGCTATTTCAAAGTAGGAGTCTGGTAAAAATTACTTTGCTTGTTTGTTTTTATTTCCCTCCTAAATCCTGAGTGATAAAAATTGGCAGAGTTGTGTGTGTGCTTAACTATTCTCAGGCAAAATAAAACCATGACCACATGAGAATCTATTTCCCATTCTTTTCAATCCCCTGAAGAGCTTCGTGGCATCCCCAGGTACACAGATCATACTCCTGTGGCTGAAGGAGGTGCCCTGTATACACTGGGCTGGGCGGACGCCCACCATCCTCACGTCTTTGCTGGGAGATCAATAAATAGGGCGTTGATGCTAATAAAGCCCGTGTAACCCTTCCCACAGGTAGACACGCTCAGCTGCCCTTCTTCCCCAGACTGCTGCGGATCCTCACTTTACCACGGACCACTCGCCCCGTGAAGTGCATTTTAAAGACGTGCCCTGTTATCCCCGGAACGGGAACTTCTCCACAAATCCCAGGAGTGCTTTAAACTTTATTTCCGAGATTAATTAGATTCAAAGTTAGCTACCTCCCCCAAAGGGGCATAAAAATGTCCTCCAGTGGACAATCCATCCTGTGGTGTCACAAGGCAGAGGTGGCAACGTTTGGAAAGAAAGGGTGGAATTTCCTTTCTCTACGTGTGTGCGTGTGTGCCTGTGCGCGCGCGGTCTGTTTTGTCTAGGGGCAGGAATGGGTCTTGTGGTGAGTAGCATTGTTTAAAAATGTTTAAATACATATGTATATAAATATGCACATTTTTTTTCTTACTGAAAAGAAAAAGGAGCGAGGCCGATCTCTTTATATTTGATCCTAATCCCTTCCCCCGCCCGAGTGCCCAGGAGCACCCCTCTTTCTAATAAACGGCTGGCCGCCAGCCTTTCACGCGCTACCCTTTGATCACCTCCGAGCTGTCAGCCGCGCCGCCGTTTTCCTCCCCGCTCTTGTTCTTGCCTAAAAGTGGAAGTAATACCCCCTGAAAGAAATACCCTAGGTGTCCTGCAAAGCATCAATCTATTTTTTTTTTTTCCCCCGATGCCCACCCTCCCAGCTTGAACAAATCCCCCTCTTCCTCCCCCTCCTCTCTCTGCAGAATCCCAGCTCCTTCGGAGACACCCTCCGCTGCGCCGTGTGACCCCCGGTCCCTCGCTGTCTGAGACGCTACCACCCGGCCAGACGGGGGAGGCTCCGCCCCGCCGCTCCCCGAATCCTCGCCTCCTTCCCACAGGAGCCGGGTCCTGCCGGCCCTGCCTTTGCGTGCACCGCCGGTTGCTTTCGAGAACGCAGGCCTTGTTTTCCTCTGGGTGCAGCGGTTCCCTGACCTCCCGCAGTTTCCCTGTTCCCTTCCCCCGCCCGGGACTTGGAATGGCCCCGCGGATTCCTCCGGCTGGCGTTCAGGGCTCGGGCTTCGGTGCGGGGCGGTGGAGACCGCCCCCCAGCTCCTGCTCGGTTGTGCGCAAGTGCAAACGCGGCTGCTTCCAGACGCGGCTTTAACCACGTTTTCCAGCGCGTGTTCCCGTTTCTTGTTTACAGCCGAGATTCTAAGCAATCTGTGTCCCCTCTTATCATCGTGTCAGGCAGTGATGTCTAGTTTGTAAATATTATTCAAAGGAAATAATTTGTGAAGGCAAACAGTGACAAGTGGAGTATATGGACCGTGAGGCTTGTCTTTAAATGTGTTTACCAGAAGGACAGGGAAGGGGAACGGGAGATGGGGAATGACGGTGCAGAAGGGGCCGAGACTCCGAAGGATTCTGATTCTGTGACAGTGACAAAACTAATTAAACACAATGCTGCTTAAAAGCCTTCGGTCTCTTCCTGAAATTGCTAGAAAGTATGCATTATTGGGGGAAAAAAAAGGATGATGTAGAAGGGGGAGGGCTTAAAATGACTGAATACAGCTCATTGTACTGGCTCAAAAATGTCAAACTGCAGTGGAAAGAAATACAGCATTGCAGGCTGGTGTGCGGAGGCACCGGCGAGGGAAGCTGGATCGGCTCAGTGGAAAATTCCTGCCGAGGACGTGTTTCCATTTCCAATGGGAAGAAAGAGGGTGTTGTTGGAAGCTGGCAATTCTTTGGAAAATACAGAAAACACAGGGAAGATGACAAAATGACCTCCCTGAACTCTGATAAATTAAGAAAACAAGGAGTTGCAGCCACCATACCACATTCTTTACAGAGCCTCTGCTTGAATAACAACGCTGAGCGACACGGTCAGTGGGAAGCTGAAATCTCAGCTCTTCCCTCCCGGTCCCCCGTCCCCAGAACGGAGAGCAGTGATAGTTTAGGCCCTGGCGATGGCAGGGAAGCAGGGCTGTGGAAGTGTGTGCGTGATGCGGACCTCACTGTGTGCGCTTAGGGACACACTTGCTTTGCATCCTGAATGCTAACGTGCCGGCGGCACCTTTGCTAATTATTAGACAGTAGAGGATTTTCAGGTTAGGTTGCATGTCTCTTGAAAGACCCTCAGCCGTTAAGGGGAGGCCACCAGGTTTCCGTAGGTTGGGGGGCCCTCTGTAAGAAGTTAAATGGGTTTCTTCAAGGATAGCTTGGATGGTGTTATGAGGAACTAGCAAAAGGTCGAAGGTAAGAGGGAACCCAGTTCAGAGGAAGTGTGAAGGGGTTCTTTTCTAACTGCCATTACCATCACCGTTTTCTGCCATCTAGCATATCCTGGGGGAGAAAAACAGAGCCAAGCAGAAGCCATGATTTTTGTTTTGCAAAGCTTCTGTCTGAAAGAAAGCGGACAAAAACATGCCAGGCATGGAATGTTCTCCACAAACACAATGCAGTTCAAATGGCTTCCATTTGCTGTGCCGATCCTGTCTCTACCAGACCTACAACATACTGACAAGCTAAAGAAAACACATTTTGCTTTTATGGCTCTGGGGGTATGTGTGTGTGTGTGCGCGTGCACGCTCATGTTGGACGGTACTTTTAAAATTCAATCCCTGTCCTTAACAGTGACAATTCAATGACTGTTGTGATACATTGAAAACTGTTTATGAAGACTATTTGCCATGTTTAAGATATTTTAATTAAAACTTATAGATGACCTGATTTATATGGTCAAACTCCCGCCTACTGACAAACCCAAAGCGTAAATCAATCTGCCTCATATCACTCCAGCATTTCCTTGCATTTCAAGTTTACTTGAGTATGTAAATGCAATGCTGTGACGGATCTCAGGACCTGAACATTTTACATAGGAAGCAATCTTCGTTCAGGACAATTATTAAGTTATGTCTGAATGCCAAGCTAATGCTGATAGTTGACTGAGGAAATGATACATTGTGAGTCAGTCATTAGACATTGGAAATATAAACATTCTTGTCTGTTCTTACAAACAACCCACTTACAGAGTGGTTTAAAAGGAGTTAAAAAGACTTCTATTGATATAAAATGTATGTACCATAAAATTCGTTTAGTGTTCAATAGTTCTTGGTATGTATACAGAGATGCACAACCATTACTACAGTTCTAAAGTATCTGTATCACTCTCAAAAGTAACATTGCAACCATTTACCATGACTGTTAAGTCCCACCCCAGACCTTAGCTAACACTAGCCTAGTGACCTAGCTTCTCCCTGGACGTTTGTGACTGTGTGTGTGTGTGTGTGTGGCTGCTTGTACTAAATATAATATTTTTGAGATCCATCAATGTTATGTCTTTTAATTAGCAAATAGTATTCCATTGTACTGATAACATCACATTTTGTTTGTCCATTCACTGGTGGAGTTGGCTTTTGGATTGTTTCTACTTCTGGGCTACTCTGAATAAATGCCACAATAAATATTCATAGACAGGTCTTTATGTGGACATAAGTTTTTTAATTCATTTTTTGATAGATACCTAAGAGTGGAATTGCTGGGTCATATTGTATGTCTATGTTCAATTTTTCAAAGAAATTGCCAAACTGTTTTCCAAAGTGGCTGTATCATTTTGCTTTCCTACCAACAATTTGCGAGGCTTTCAACTGCTCCAAATCTTCACCAACACTTGCTATTGTCTATTTTTTTTTTATTATAGCCATTCTGGAGGGTGAGAAATGATATCTCATCAGAGTTTTGATTTGTTTCCTAATTACCAGAGATGTGGTGCCTTTTTACATCTACTTACTAGTCATTTGTACATATTTTTTAGCAGAACTGTCCATTCAGATCCTTTGCCTACTTTCCAGTTGGGTTTTTTGCTTTTTATTATTGACTTATAATAATTATTTTTATATTGGGTACAAGTTACTTAATGGAGATATGATTTGAGAATATTCCTTCCAGTCTGTGGGTTGTCTCATTACTTTCTTGGCAGTGTTTTTTGAATCACAAAAGTTTTTTTAAATTTTGATTAAATTCAATTTATCACTGTTTTTTATTCACCACATCTGCTATTGTTTTCATGCCTAACCTTCTTACAGAGTTTTAAACTATGGCTGACCCTGAAACAATGCGGGGGTCAGGGGCACCAACAACCCCACACAGCTGAAAATTTTCATACAACTTTTACCTCTCCAAAACCTGAACTAGTCCTCCTTTGATGCCCTCAGGGAGTAGGGGGATTGGTTCTAGGACCCCTGCAAGTACCAACATCTGTGTATGATCAACCCCTTATGTAAAATGCATGGGGCAATGCATGCAGTTGGCCCTCCACATCCAGATTCCCAACGGCGGATCCAAAATACTGTTTAGGATCCTCAGTTGGTTAAATCTGCAGTTGTGAACCCCAAGGATGTGGAGGAATGACAGTATATTTATTGAAAAAAAAATCGCACATAAGTGGACCCCAGAAATTCAAACCCATGTTGTTTAAGGGTAAACTAACTGTATTTTATTATTTCCCTTTTAGGAAGGAAATATCTGAGATCTAGCACATTTTAGATTCTTTAGATCAAACAAGAACTTAGTACAGAAAATGAATTTGAAGTTTCAAGCTCCAAATATTACCTGTTAGGTCGACCTTGATGACCTCAATACACATTTTTTTAGTCAATATTAAGAATGATAATAGATTAATTTTTCAGGTCCAGGATAAAAATACACTAGATCTTTTAGACCTTTCATCAAATTGAGGGAGAATAACCTTTTCTTCAACCTTAGGAAATGTGCCCATTTATACTCTTTACTTTTCTGTATTTGCAAATAGTTTTCTTGGATTTAATGGAAACAGAATAAGATTTTAAGCCAATCTTTAATACATTTTAAAAAATAAAAAATTATATTTGTTATAATCTGTTAGACTGACTGGATAATGCAGTTTATTTTAACTGAATACTATTCTAATTTTTAATTCATGTTTGCATAATTAGAAAGAAAAAGTGACTTTTTATGTATTTGAAATTCACTCTTCAGTATTGTTGCAGTTGAATCCTCACTAGAGGAAAATGGACCTGATATTTTACTCACCCAAGATGTATTTTTTAATAACCTGCTATGTGCTTATTACTCTATCAGAATAGAAAGGTAACTTCACTGTAATAGTCCTGATGATTTATAGTTTAAACTGTTTGACAAAGTCAAGTTTAAGAGGCCTGGGTTTGAAGACAAAGCAACAGATCCACCCTCATAGCCTGACTGTCTCTGAAGACAGGGCCTCTCAGAGTTCCAGAAAGACCATAGCCGCTCCCATGTTTGAGGTTCCAAGTGACGAAAAAGTTGTGAAATTGTAGTACATCTAAAATATACTTTAGCCTGGCTGGTGTAGCTCAGTGGATTGAGCACAGGCTGCGAACCAAAGGGTCACCGGTTCGATTCCCAGTCAGGGCACATGCCTATGTTGCGGGCCAGGTCTGCAGTAGGGGCCATGTGAGAGGCAACCATACATTGCTGTTTCTCTCCCTCTCTTTCTCCCTCTCTTCCCCTCTCTCTAAAAATAAATAAAAATTTAAAAAAATCTTAAAAAAAATATCAATTATGCTAACTAAATTAGGGAATATATTTAAGTGAGTTCCAGACAGGAAGAACAAGAGAGAGAAGCCCATTCGTTCCAGCCCCTGGGGGTTGGGAAAATGAAGGAAAATCACATACCAGAAGGCTCTCCTTGCCCGCCTTGTACCCCCAGTTGCTTGATAAGATCGATCCCAAAGAAGATAGTGGCTTCAGGAAAAAGAAAAAAAAGATATGGGTGGGGGTCAGATGGGAGAGGGAGAAATTGGGATTCCAAGACCACTAGGAATTTTCCCCTTTTCGTGGTTTGGGTTCTGGGAGAAAATTATCTTGGGGGATACCTCCACACCTCTTTGGGGAATTGCTGTGTCAAAGGCACCCTGTCAGGAGAGCATGGCTGGAAGGAGAAGGCCTTGGTGCTTAGCAAGCCTTAGCTGCCTCAGTTCCTGTTTGGCATGGGCCGGGCCCCAAGGAATAGCTGAGTCTGGCCAGAGTGCCTGCAGGCAACGTCTACTGTAGTATGGAACGAATGGACAGCAGCTGTGGGATGGATACCTGGGCCTGGATGAATGAAGGCTGTTAATACCTCCAGAGCTCTAGAACACAATGCAGACAGAAAAATACCAGGCAAACACACAAACAAGAAAACCTTTTTCTGCCAGAGGTACAGGAGAAGGAGACTGTAGATTGATCTGAGTAATCCCAATGAAGCTTACTATCCTACAAAGTCAGCTGAAGTTAATGGATTATACTGTGAATTCCTGGTGGAGAATGTGTAAGTTAGGGTTTAATCAGAGAAACGGAATCAGTAGGTTTACATACGGTAAAATATGTGTTGCAAGGAATCGGCTTACACAATCATAGGGCTGGCTAGGGAAGTCTGAAGTTGATTATTGAGGATAATCAATCTCACTTAAATCAACTGATTATGCACTTTAATCACCTCTAGAAAATGTCTTCACAGCAACACCTCGATTAGTGTTTGACTGAATAACTGGTACTGTAGCTAAACTGACACACAGAACTGATCACCCCAGGGAATTGTTTCTTCTCTCACCATCCCCACTATCTATCAGGGGGCTTCCAAGAAGAAGACTAGGTGCATTTCATATAAAATACAGGAGCCACTCCTTTTCACAGCTGAGTCTCCCGTGAGCATATATGTAAATGCAAGTCTGCATGAGAAAGGCTGAGAGATGCTTAAATGTGCCTTGCAGGATCAAGTGCATGATCTTCCTTTTTTCTCCACCTGGAGCAGAACCAGGGTACAAAGGCAGGATCTGCTCGACAAAAAGATATATTTCATACTTCTGGCCTCCAGAACTGTGAGAAAATACATTTCTGTTGTTTTAAGCCACCAGGTTTGTGGTAATTTATTGCAGCAGCCCTAGGAAACTAACAAGCATACTGTAAATTCTGCTTTATTTAAACAACTTGAAGAGTGTATCGGAACCATTGCTACCTCAAGACATTCTGTGGGCATTTTATTTTTTTCAGAGTGCTCTTTTTCCTTCTTCTCCTTAAACAAGAAAACAAACATGACCAAATAAGTGCTCCTACGGAGAGCTTTTAAAAAGTCATATTTTATGTCTTTACGAGGATTTTACCTCTGCTATCTTCAGATGGCTTTTTACATTTTTTCAGCTTACCAAGAAGTACATTCCTTATGCCAGTGAATATTACCACCATGCATGAACCAAGAAGGCTACGTGAAGTCTTTTTTTTCTGCTTTCCCTCTAAGACCATGTTTCAGCAAATCACGACACACCTCCAATCTGTCTGCCTCTCTTCCCCTGTATATTTACTATACGTTACACTTTTGTCTGTGATCTCCCTGGTCTCCCTGCTTCAGTTATTTCTCCCCTAATAAATCATCCAGTCAGATACTCCAACCTCGGTTAGATCTGGGTACCCCACCTCGCTGCCCCCAACTTAAAAATCACCAAAGCTTTTCCACTACAACTGGAATAAGATAGAAATCCCCGGTAAGGACGTGCGAGGCCAGGGTATCTGGATCCCGACGACACGGCTGACCTCGTCCCACACCCTCCCACCCATGCCCACCCCCCGTGTTCCAAGGACTCCAGCCAAACACCTTTTCATCAGCGATGGTCAGGATGGGCTTGCCTCTGGACCTTTGCGTTCAAGTCTCCCCTCACGTGTCACACTTCCAGAGAAGATTTCCGTAACGCCTCTTCTATTTACCGTGTTATTGCTGCCATTGCCTCTTATCGCACACTGTAAAGACCTGGTTGTTTGTGCACTCAGTCACTGCCTGTCTAAATCCACCCGGAGGGAAGCTCTGGAGAAGCGGAACTTTGCCACTTACATCCATTTTGTAGCCTTAGTGAACAGTGCCTGGCACATAGTAGATAGTTCATAAATACTCAGTAAATATTTGCTAAAAGGGTGAACACATAATAAATATTAAAAAGAAGATGATGTGTTTGTGCTGTAGCTAGGTAAGCTATGACTATTATATATAAGCTACTTATTAAAATCTATTAACTTGCATCATTCTGACTCTTAATACCTCCATTATTTTCTATTAACGATCTGCCAAATGTAATATATTTAGTAATGTTTAATGACATCTCCCAATCTGACAGACTCTAAGATGCTTTTTCAGCTGAGGATACAAAAGCTATGAGAATGGCACCAGCCCTTCCTGTGCCTCACAGTGCAATTCACCTGCCACGTGACTTTCCTGTTTGAAGAGACCTTCCCCCAGCTGCCCAAGGCAGCAAAAATCCTATCTGGGCCTGGCTGGCATCGCGGCCACAGTGTGGGGCATTTAAAATAACATTCGCTGGAAGCAACCTAGGTGCCCACCAATAAACGAATGGATCAAAAAACTGTGGTACATTTACACGATGGAATACTACACAGCAGAAAGAAAGAAGGAACACCTACCTTTTGCAACAGCATGGGTGGAACTGGAGAGCATTATGCTAAGTGGAATAAGCCAGGTGGTAAAAGAAAAATACCATATGATCTCACCTATAAGTGGAACCTAATCAACAAAACAAACAAGCGAGCAAAACAGAATCAGAGACTTGGAAATAAAGAAAAAACGGACAGTGAGCAGTGGGGATGTGGGAGGGAACAATGGGGGGAAAAGGGGAAGGGTTTCCAGGAACATGTATAAAGGGCACATGGACAAAACCAAAGGTGGGGTGGGATCAAGGGTGGGAAGTGGGGATGTCTGGTGTGGGGGTAGTGGTGGGGGGGAAATGGAGACAACTGTACTTGAACAACAATGAAAAAATATTCAAAAGAAAAAAAAAAAACAACATTTGCTGGTTTGGGATGCCCAGGGTCACATCGATAGAATTTAAGCTTTCCGTTTGGGTTGAGAAGAAAGCAGCTAGCTAGGAGGACAAAACACGGAGTCAAGCGTTTGTTCTGTGGAAAGCCCCCAGCTTGACAGTCTTTCTAAGAATGTTTACTTTGGACACCTAATGCCATAGAGTTCCTTGTGAGATGTGTTCACCAAGCTTCTGGGCGGCAGCACCATGACTTCTGGTATAAAAGAGACGGATTATTTAAAGAAACAGCTACATGCAAAGGTACTGACTGCCGGCAACTAACTCAGGATGCAGATCACCATCACTCCCCTATTCATACCAGTGGAAGCCACATGCATGCTTGCTGTTGTGGACGACCAGGCCGCGTCCAGAAGGGCTTGGCTGTCTGCTGCTCAATGGTAAAAATTTCACAGTTCACTAGGAGCCTCACTGCTGTTATGTGCATATAACATTCAAACGTGGAAATCAATTATATAAATGCATATTAAATTTCTCAAGTCTCTTAAAATATATATAATCATACCATTTATGTTATATATATATATATTATATATAAATAGGATAGGTAGGTAGCTAAAGCTGTAGAGATAGACAGCAAGATATAACAAGCGTGGGGACTTTGTGGTAAATGCTTTTCAAATTTCAAAATGTAAAATATAAAAATTATCGCTCACTTTATTTAAAAGTATATGAGTTTCTCTTAAATAGGTTTAGTAAAGTTAAACTTAATAAGAGGCAATAATAATATGTATATAACTCAATTTCCCCTCAATGCATTGTAGTTGAAGGAAAAATCGGTGAAGTGAAATCACTCCAGAGAATTTTGAAACTGAGCTTTGCCATAAACTCAAGACAGAAAACAACTGTCATACACGTACACGTATCTATGCCTTCTGAAAGAGGGAGAGAGACAATGAGAGAGAAAAAGGGATTTTTCTGTCCCTAAACACTTTCAATAAAAATTACCAGAGTTTCCTACGGCTTAATGTCATTTGGGTAAACATTTTAAAAGGATGTACTAATTATCTTGCAGAATCTAATTACAAAAATATTTTAAGTCAAGTTTAATCAAATTACTACTCTTTGATACTATTTTCAGATTCTTCATTATTTCATTTTTATTTGGATCTATGAAGTAAAAAATTATGAAATGACCTTAAAAATTGTTTATTGCCACATAAAGCAGAGGAAATCACAGGACTTTTAGCCCCTCCCACATCCCAAATCCCTTAAAATACCTCATAAAACAGCATGATCTGATCTATCACATATACTGAGTCCTCTAATGATCTCTGCAACTCAAGTTCATTTATTATTTATTTTTTATGAAATACTCAGATGGTCTGCTAATGTGCATGTTGCAGAAAAATAATCTATATTGGACATTTAGAAAACACAATAAAGAAACTCAAAAAAAAAATAATAAAGTTAACCTCCATTTGATTTTCAATCACCCTTACACTCTTCCAGGAAGAAGATGCAAAGCTGAGCTCAGCCAGCAGGAGCGCGGAGGACCGGGGAGCCAGAACTTCGGGCAGTCATGGGATTCTTGCTTGGCTGGAAACCCCACCACAGAGCAGCTATGGCAAGAATTAAGAGAACATCAAAACCTCAAACAAGCTACACTCCTGTGGGTTTGGGGAGAAATAAGACACTTAAACATTCCTAGTATGGTTTCCATGGAAACATCCACAACAACAGCTCTGTAAAACTATGGGTTTCTGTTTTCTTAACCCTTCAGGGCATCAACTGAACGAAAACTTCCTTAAGGAAATATTTCAACTAACCAGGTGGACTGGAGTAAATTAAACTGAGTGATGTGTGGCCTTCTGACCCCTTCTCATAGCCCAAGATGTGCAGGGTGGGGGCGCAGCAGAAGGCAGGAGAGAGCCAGCCATGCACTTATTCTACCTTGACTTCTTGAGAGTTTACTTCGTGAAAGAGTTCCATTGGCACTATTTAGAGGTGACTTGTTGGAAAAATAACAAACACACCAAACAAATAAAAAGTTAAGTAACCTTGGGAAGTCCCCATCAAATATAATTAGTGAAGGGGAAAGTCCAAAATCCAGAGTTGTATAAAACTACATTGTCTAAAATGACAGAAAACAGCTAACAGCCCTTAAATCATGTGTATCCAAAATAAAGTCAGGGTTTAAGTAAATTTTATTGGGCCAATTTTATCTAACATGAGTCAAAGTAAATAATTCAGAGTAATCATCTCATTTGATTAGCTGAGAAAACTATGCAGTTAGAAAAGGTTGGGATGGGAAACTGTAGGGATATTGCAGTCATTAAAACTTCTGAAGTGTATAATAAGAAACACACCTACTAAGAGGTTTAATTATTTGGCATGTACTAAATAAAATAAAAATTACAATAACTAATAATGATAGTAATAACTATAAGGATAATAGTTGTAAGACGACAAAGATGTAAAAGAAACAGAATAATGTCTTCTACTTTAAAATCTTTGAAAGTATCACTGATAATAGCATCTGTGAAAATTTATCTCAATGGGAATTATTCCTTAAAATATAATCTTAGAAATATGTAATATATGCTTACATAACCTATGTAAGCATATATTATGCTTTTCTTTTCTTTTTTCTGAAGATTTTATTTATTTATTTTTAGAGAGAGGAGACGAGAAGGAGAAAGAGAGGGAGAGAAACATCAGTCTGCAAGAGAAACATTGATCAATTGATTGATTGATTGATTGCCTCTTGCACACCCCCAACCAAGGACCTGGCCCGTGATCCAGGCATGTGCCCTGACCTGCAATCAAACTGATGACCTTTTGGTTTGTAGAATGATGGCCAACCCACTGACCACACCAGCCAGGCTAGATTATGCTTTCCTTAAATTATTAGCATTCAGAAATACTGGGGTGCTGGAGTAAATTAATAAACATACCATCAAACATGCAACTTTTAATTCCTTCATCCAAGACCAGTACTCTTTAGCAATCATTGGATAATCAATTTATTTAAAAATATGTTTAATTAATCAGTTAAATTTAAAAGGACTTCTCAATCTGTACTGAATAGCTAATATTTGACAATCAACAATATTAAAGAATTCTCTTAAATTGAATCTTGATGTAAGGGAGTTTGGGAGTAACTAGGCTCAAATTGTTTGAGTTTAAAATATTTACATAGAATTATTTAAGGCTACTTACAAGTAGCCTTACAACACTTGTGTTTTCTATAAATTTGACTACTACTAATATTATTACTCATAATAATTAATAATTATTAATAACAATACATTTCTCTACATCTCTAAACTATTCAAAGAGGAACTTGAATTTCAGTAAAACTTTTTGCATATTATTAATAATACATTTACATGCTGAATGATCCATATAATCAGAATACATAAATATTATTTTAACTATAGACTCACAAAAAATGAAATATGTAGACACTCTATATAAACCATAATCCTCAACTTCCTGTTTTATCCCCTTAGGCCTAGTCAGACCTGTGACCACGAGGAATGTGGCTTTTGTTCAGACACAAAAGATGGTAGAGAATGCCCCTCCACATCGTCTTTTTGGACATGTAGGCTTCGCTGCCTCAGCCGTTATTTTTATTAATGTCATGCTCAGGCTGCTGAATGAGTAAGAATGCTGTCTCCAGGAAAGGCATGCAAGAGGGGTGCATACATGTTTGGACACAGAAGTTGTCTAGATTTTGCTGGAAAGCTCTTGGTTAATGACATGTAAGCACTTTAACCCTTAATTGATGTAACAGATTTATGGACTCTTTGCAAAGAAAACGTGTAAATCACCCAGTTTCTGAAGACTTCTTATCATTTCACTCTGAGAAAAGGTCATGGTTTCCATTTAACATGTCTCCTACCATACGGACCTCCAGTTCCTCCTGGTGTATCTGCCTTTTCCCACCTACATGACAGGGGAGGGACGATATGGGGACAGAGTAAACAAGTAGGGCATGAAACATCTTACAGAATTCTGTGTCCACTTATCGCAATGTGCGATTTCAGGGCAGTGTGCTGTCTGAAACCCTTTAATGAGTTCTCACTGCCTGAAGGAGAGGGATTTCCAGGCTATTGTCTAAGAGTTACATTATATAGGCCAAACAACAATTTGAATGGGGACACTAAGTAAGAAGGAACAATGAACGAAAATAATGCAATAATGCTTTCCATGAAAATCATGTTTGATCAGGAAGGTAACGGCATATTCTTCTAGAAATCACAGCAATAACTATGTTACAGCTGGCTAAGAAAAATCTAGATGAAAGAAATCACAATGTTTTCTTCTGCATCTTCCAAGGAGATGTATTCCCTATGAAACTTCAGAACATGTGACAAGATCTTCAAATATTGCAAGTGTGATATTTTATCCAAAGGATGAGCAGCATGCCCCAGTCCAACAAGAGAAGAATAAGATGGGGAAATATAGCAAAAGGAATAAGATTGATAACTGTAAGCAAGTCTGATCTATCAACAAACCAGAAAACCTCCAGAAATCATAACTATCTTGGGAAATCATTCTATTTGTGTATGTTTGTGTTTGTTATTGATATATATATATATATATACATATATATATATGTATGTATATATATATATATTTTTAAATTATATGTCTTTTTTGTCAACATCCAGGCATACACATTCTCACTAAGACCCTATTCCCTCTCTGTTCCAGATCTGCCTGGTTCCTGACATGCAGCCTGCTTTTGCACCCAGCAATTCTTTCCATTTCTGGCTGGGACAGGTACTGCCTGTATGCTAACACAGTTGTCAGTACATCCAAACTCCTGTACCTACACACACCTACACACACAGTCTTTGTCTCAGGACTCTAGCCCTCTAACACGGAGGCCACCATGCTGCGCATCCATTCATAAGGAAATCTGAAACACACAGAGGAGGAATGAAATATGAGGGAGGTCTGTCTGGAAAGTCAGCCATGTAATATGAAAAGTAGAGACATTTATTGAAGAAGGTACAAGAACACGAAATGTTGTACATAGGGTAATGATGCTTCAGTCCCCTTCAAAGTAGGCACTGTGGGACCTCACACAGTTCTCCCAATCGCCATCAGCTGTCCCATCATATTTTCCTGAATCTCATCAACAGTCTGAAATCTCTTCCCTTTCAAAGATAATTTTAGTTTTTAGGGAAAGCCAGAAGTCGCAGGGAGCCAAATCTGGGCTGTCACCTGGGTGATTGGATGTTTCACCAAAAAACTGCACGAGACGTGATGCATGAGCAGGCAGACAGGTTGTTGTGATGAAGCTGCCAATCACCAGCTGCCCATAGCTGTGGCCTTGTGAATCATCCCAATAGTCACCACAGAGGAATGTTCAAGCTTACTGCAAAATTTGATGCAGATTTGTTGCTCTATTCATTCAGTCATTTGGAATGTGACAGCCACACAGTACCCATGCTCACTCAACAGCACCTACTGCCCCCACTGACTAGTACAGTGAAGTCATCATTGTTCACACATGCGTATTCTCCTTGGCTGCCAGGTTACATCGATGTTGTGCAAACTGTTCTTGTTATATTAACAATGGTTGGACTTTTTCCAGACAGACTTCATATAATGGTAAAAATTATGTTAGAGGTTGGACTGATCTCAGGCAATACTCAGCAGATAACAATGATCAAAATCAATGGATAAGCATATTACTGTTTCCAAGGTAAGTTAAAGCACATATCAACAATGCTAAACCTAGGCCATGAGAATCAGAGGAGAGCGGTTAGTAAAGTGAGTGGAAGAGAGGAAGCATCAGAGATGCAACAGTAGAACAGGACTGTATAAGAAAAAAGCCCTAGAATGCAATTCCTACAAGAGAGAACACAAAACAAAGGAGAAAGAAAAAAACTGAACAGAGATAAATGTGGAAACTACCATTAGACAAAAGAAGAGGGCTCACTGAGCAGTCTGAACCATTTCAGTTTTAATTATCTTTAGTATAACTTATGTAATTCTCTCTATACCAGGTCCTTCCCAGAAAAAAGGTCATTACTTATATCTCAATTTTACAAATACGGCTAAGAGAATGAGCACAGATCTCCATTCTCTACACATTGCAAGTCTTTCTGCTCCAAATCAGCCAGAGTCATCTTCTAGAATCATAGTTCTATATTCCTTTTCTTTTGAAAATCCTCCACCATTCACTACTGCTAACATAAGCGCCTATCCCTATTCCTGGAATTCACAGTTCGCTGGTATCTGACCTACAACTCTTTCCAACATTTATATTCCCTCTTAATTCTACTTTCCTCACTTTCTACACTAGCCAAGTTAAACTGCCAATCACTGCCTTTGCATACATTTCTGCAAGTTCCTCAGGCTTCACAGCTCTTCCATGCTATTCCTTATTTAGTCTCAGGTATCATTCACGGCATGTTTCAAATGGCACTTCTTCCACAAAGAAAAGTTCAAGTATTTCCTGGCTTCCCCTAATTCACACAGAATGTCATATGCACCTTATGAATGTTTTCTCTTCCTGCTCTGTGCTATTTTTTGTGTATTCTAGATGGGTGAGTGATTAGGTAAATTCATACATTCAAAGATACTTCCACAACTAGGCTAAATGAAAAGCAGATGCTATCTAAGATGTGCGAAGACATTAGAAGTGCCTCCAAAGTCAGGGAAATCTGTTTAAAGTTGGGTGCTCTGTGTTTCTTAGCTGTGACCTTGAGGCAGATTTACTTAACCTCTTTCCACTTATTTTGTCTGTTGAGGAAGGAGGAGGAGAAAGAAAGTTAGGAAAGAAAGTTAAGAAAAAAGATGATGAAGGATAGTAATAACATATTCAGCATAGACCTTGGGAAATAAAATATATTCAGTTCATATTAGTCACTAACAATATCAATATTTATCAATTAACAATATAATTATTAGAGGTAAATCCTTTCAGGTACGGTTTTACATGCCCCATGATGCCTAAAATATACAAAGCACTCAACCCATTTGCTGAATGAGAGTATATCTCTTTTATGTTTTATTTATAAGAAGTCAATATGACAAGAGAGTGCCCAAGACTGAAGGGCTTTTGGGTAATACAACGAAATGACAGGGCATTCTTAAAATGAAGGGTATGGTAAAGAGGGCGGCAGAGCAGAGAGTGTAAAGGTCGGCGACAAGAACTGAATATATCTAGACAAACTATACACACTGCAATATCCATAAAATAAAATTGATAAATTAGAGCAGGTGTTTGTAATCTTTGGTTCATGAATGGGCCTCAGGGGCCTGGAATTGCATGTAGTGTTTGTAAATGATATAGAAGCCATAGCTTTCATTGGATTCTCAGTGGGATTTGTGACTCAGAAAAGAAATATTTTTGAGAGAATGAGCATATCAGAAAGGTCAATGAGAGATCACAGGGAATAAGGTAAGGCTGGCTTAATGTGGGGGTGTCGTTGGGGTACTGCACAGAAACCGTGATAGATAATATGAAGCTCCTAAGTGGAAAACAAAGGGAATTATGGTCTGAAGGATGAAAAACATCTGCCTTTTACCTCCCTTCTGGGAGAGCAAAAATTATTAATTTTTATGTATGGAAAGTTGTCAGGAGATGAATTAGCCAAAAGCGTGAAGCTCATTGGAAGCAGATTACAAAGGGGGAAAGAGGGAAAAGAGCAAAAATGAAAATTTGTCACTGGATGCGAGAAAATAACTGCACTTGGTGGAGCATAGGGCATAGAAAGAGCTGGAAAGGCGATGTAAACAGTGTTTTACATAAAAAGCAACCAAACCTAAAGCCCATAAACCCCTTGTTGGAATAAAATAAAAACACTGGCTCTTAAAAGTATGGTATATTATAAACTTATAAAGCATTACTTCTTTTACATATTAGCTTAGAATGTGTTTCACTGGAAGAAGTTTATAAATAAATGTAGTCATTTTAAATAACTGACATTACCTTAAATGCTATTTCATATGAATCACTACTTACTAAAACTTTAAAAACATTATAACTCCTAGAAAATCAATTACATCAGCACATTAGTATCCTTTAGAATATCAAAGCCTCAAAGTCACTGTGGACCTGCACAATATTAGTTATATTGACTTACACTATATTTTCCAGGAAACAAATCTACCTCACCCTGGAACTAGCTGAGAGAACATAGAACCTTGCAATTGATCTCAATATTTAACTATCACCTACTTGCTCTTTGTACATTGAGAAAAAATCATGTACAACATGTCAGTCATTCTTATCTTTCAAATATTATGTCCCAATAATGTAATTCAGGAATACATAAACTTGAAAGATTTAAATTCATTCTCAGTTTGCACAATGAATTTAGAGTCTGAATCAAAGAGATTTAATGAAATCACATAAAAAACTTTTTACCGTTATCTTTTTTGAAACACTGAATATATTGCTGATTACATTGTGATTTGAATTGCCAGTAAGCATGACGCTTAAATGTGTAGAAAAGGGAAGAGAAATATGATTTATATAGATTAAGAAAGTGTGTGAATTAAATAACATCTTTGTACATACACAGTAGTTTAAAATAATATGACAACGCACACGCTATTTTTACTGTAAAAGGCAATTACAAACCATTGGTATAAATCCAACCCTCTAGAGACTTCTTTGCTAATGTAATATTGGATTCCTGAAATCAAGAGAGAATTCCATTGGGAATCACTGCTGCCAAAAGACTTAGCCTTGGAAAATCAACTTATACCAGGAATTACAGTTTCAGCTGAATAGAAGTAGTCAAATACTGAGCCCAGACCAGCTACATAATTTTCAGGGCCTACTGCAAAAGGAAAATGCTGAGCCCCTTGTTCAAAAATTATTAAGAAGTTCAAACTATGACAGCAGCACATGAACCAAGCTTAATATAGGGAGTCAGACTCCATGACCCTTTATATGGTACCCTAGGTGCCAAAGGAAAATTTAAATGCCCATTATAATAGAACCTACGTGCTACCTTTAAACATATTTAATAACTGAGTTATAATCTTTTAACCTGTTGTGTGTTATGGAAGACTCAACCATCCACATTCATACCTATATGTAGCCCTAGAAGGGAAAAAGTCACATGGGAACTTTCACAAGTCCTTGGTGGTGATGTGTGACCTTTTCCAATTGTAGACAATAGTCACCTAGTTAAGATGCCAGGTCGGCACTACAGGCAGAACTTAGGAAGGAAGCTCTGCGGAACCATCTTTCTAAAATGCTTTTAACTCAAAGATGATAAAAAAAGTAAAATCTTGGACCAGGAAGGAAGGAAAAAAGGAAGGAAGGAAAGAAGAAGGAAGAAAAGAAAGAAGGAAGGAAAGAGGAAGGAGGAAGAAAGGAAGAAAAGAAGGAAGAAGAAGAAAGGAAGAAAAAAGGAAGGAAGAAAAGAAGGGAGGAAAGAAGGAAGAAAGGAAAGAAGAAGAAGAAAGGGAGGGAGGGAAGGAGGAAGAAGGAGTGAACTACCAATGACTGAGTAGATTCCTCTTTCAAGAAGCTTTCCCAGGAACCCAATCAAGAAGTATCACTTAGATTTCATTGACCGCCCCATATTCAAGTTAAGTCTAAGAAAAGCAAAATTCATTTTGTTTTTCCTAACTGGGCTATTGCTGCCTCCATCAAAAACAGGTTTATTAGTAGGAAAGGGGGGAAATATCTCTTGGGTAGGAAACTATTAGTCTGCCAAGCCTAATGGTACCATTTTTCTCTGCCTTTTTTTTCCCCCCGTAGGAGGGATTTTAGCCCAGAAGCACGGGTAAGGAAGCTTCCATCTTCCTTCTTCACCTCTACTCTTTCATTTGGGATAAGAAAAAGGAAATCATATTTGTCTGCATTTCCTGTGGGTCCTTCTAAAGAATAAAACATCCTTCCTTTCTTTCTCTTTTATTTTTCTGTACTCAGATGAAACAAGCTCATAAAACTGGATGTTAATTTGAATGTTTTCATCTGGGCACCAAAGGGAGGTACAAGACAGGCATCCTTACAAGTAGTTTAAAGCAAATGTTTGAGAAACTGAGGATATCAAATGTATATCACTCATATCAAATATAAAGATAATCAAGGTTGTGATAATCAGAAGAAAATTATCTTTTCCTCTCCAAACAAATTCTTTGGAAGCTGGTAGAATGATGTGCATACATCCTCCATCCAAACTCTTTGCCTCCCATCACAAAATATAACATTCAATGGAGCCACTCACAGGCTTGAGATGGATTCTGGGAGTTAGGAGGAATATAATGGACAAGTATCTGACAAATGCTTAAGAACTCTAAAAACAAGCATGTGCAGCCATCAGTTAGAAACAGTAGAATAGGAAAACAGAGCCTGGGATGGGTTGGCTGTATAATTCCACAATAAAGCTTGACTCTTTCTCAAAGTATACAAGTAGAACACGCAGACTCAGAGTCACCTTACATCCCCTACAAAGGACATCTAAAAAGATAATAGGACTAACAGTGAGAGTTGGTACAAAAGGACCATCAGAAATCAGAGGCTGATAGGAGTTCAGATAAATACAGAATAATGTGTTGCCCATACGCTGCAAAGTACAGGTAAATATTCCAGTGGGGATGCTTAGACTCTGGAAGGCACCCAGGATAGACCGAGATAGAACACCAACCATGACGGCATAGGAGGAAGCTATGTTCACATAACTAGAGAAGTACGAACCTTCTTTGTGTCTTGCATTTGTTTTCCACATCTTTCTTGGCGCTAACCCCGGAGTGGGGCCAAAAGAATAGCCAGGGCGTGGTGGGGAGGTGAGCAATAAGAGAGACAGTGCTTAGTTTTCTGAAAATGCAGGAGCTGCACACTTGCAGCCCAGCTGGATGAGGAGAAAACCTTTGCCTTCAATAAATATTGGACTATAAATGAATATATTATATTAAACAATTGTAATTACTAAATTGGAACTTGTTTACAATTTAACGTGACCATAGGAGCTTTTATTACCCAAGAGTGAGCAAAAGGCCATGCACCTGCCTGAGATGTCCTCCCTAGGTGTCTGGGAGTGGAAGAAGATCTTACTCCCACCAAAGAGATTTCAAGGCAGAAAGGGAGATTGGAATTTGTGTTGTGAACCTTGCTTGCTTGCGATGCTAGTTATACCCACCTTTTGCTCTCTCTCTCTGAGGAACAAACATGACATGGCCCTCTCCATCCTGCCCTACACTTGAGGTCCCTGAGTCCATCGAAGACACAGAACTCACTCGGAAAATAATCACCTAACTACCATTAGCATCTTCCTACCTGAGCTAGAGAACAGAGGCCCAATGAGCTTCCTTGCGCCTTACCTCTAAACATACACGTGCTAGTTGACTTTTCTATTCTAATGCCAGGAAGCCCTGGTGCAGAAGAATGAGCACAATCAAGGACATGAGAACCATGGCAAAAGTACACTACGTTTTAGGACCCTTTCTTTTGCTCCCAAGTTTGGAACCAGTTGAGAAGTGGAAATAGGTTTTCAGCACATGAAAATCACAATGTCAGTAATCATGCTGGTTGCAGAATATGGCTTTAGATAAGTCTGTATTTTTTATCCCCCGTCAATCAGCAGCAAGAATGCTGGATGGCCGAAGGCCCCCTGCATAGTAGCCATGCTGACCCCAGGAGGGACAGAAAAGGAAAAGGCCACGTAGAGAGGCTAGTTCTGAAAAGGATGCAGCCTGGAGAGGTTGAGCCCTGTGCAGAGACCGCAGGGCCTGACTCACCAGTGAGCCAGTCCTTCCTCCAGTCCTGGGCAAGGGTGAGCGAAGGCACAGACCGGCTGGAGGCACTTCCCTCAAGCTTTCATATTCCCTCCCTTTTATGGCAACACAGAGTGTGGACAATAGGTCTTTCCACCCTCACCGATGTTTGAAGTTTTCATAAGAGAAAATTGGAGTTGCAGTAGTTCAGAGGAGGGACTTTGAGCTCTGGGGCTTGAGTGTAAATGCTGACTTCCCACTGCCCAGCAGAGCACGTTGTCTTTTCTTTAGCACTGGGATTCATCACATCTCTCTCATAGGCTTGTTATATATAAAGACTAAAGTTGTTAAGAAATAAAAAGCACTTTGAATGGTACCCTCTAGAAGGTATTAAGTACTCAATATAGGCTCATTATAATGCAATTATCTTATTCAAATGCTAAGCTATATTTCTCTGTATATGTTCATTCTAGCATTGAATCATCTTTAAAAAAATTATAAATGCTAGCAAACCATCACAGTTTTATTATTTTAGAGTACCTTTACCATCCTCACCTGGCTTCTTTTACTTTATTTTCACAGAAGCATGTGGAAGGAAATCAATGTGATAGAGACAGTGTGCTATGCTGGTGGGTACAGATTTTTCTTTCTGCTCTTTTGCTTACTGAGATTCAGATTTGCAGACCTCTGAGTAGGCGATGAATTGTGAGTAAAACTGAAAATTAACACCATTTAGAACAATGCAAATTTTAAAGTTGGATAATAGTATCCAAATTCCCTTCTTACATACTGTTATTTAACTGCTCATAGAACCATAAATAATTTTCCCATCGGAACAGAACTTTCTCTAAGTTTGTGTTTCATCCTCAGCTGCAGACAGTTCGGGTGGCCAGGGCATGTGCCAGGAGAAATCAGCAGCTTTTCTTGTTTTCAGAGGAAAATATCAAGACAACATTTAAGGGCTTGTGCCTGACTATGGACTATGACAGATTAGATACACTTTGGCAATACTCTTAACTGTTGTCCTTGGCATTTTTTAGACATAGTTTTCCACAATCCCATACTGCTCTCAATTTAACTCACATACACATTCATGCACATGTATGTACCCCCACACATGAACACACACGTTCATATATATTGACATTGATTGTATCAATTAAGAGAAAACAGATCGGTAACTTTCAAAAGGATGGTTTTTAACGGACATCCAATAGGAAGAGAACACAAAAAGCCAAATCAAGTCCATCGGAAAAGCTGAAGTTCATGCCCATGGAGATCAGGAACAATAATGAACAAAGGACCTCAATAGGCACTTCTCCAAGGGGGGCATACAGATCGCCCATAGAAATATGGAAAAATGCTCAACATCGCTAACCATCAGAGAGATGCAAGTCAAAACCACAATGAGATATCACCTCACACCTGTCAAAATGGCTGTGATTAACAAAGCAACAAACAAGTGTCGGCAAGGATGTGGAGAAAAGGGAACCCTGGTGTGCTGTTGGTGGGAATGCAGACTGGTGCAGCCACTGTGGAAAACAGTATGGAGTTTCCTCAAATGATTAAAAATGGAACTCCATTTTGACCTAGTGATTCCATTTCTGGGAATATGTCCTAAGGACCCAGAAACACCAATAGAAAAAAATACATGCACTCCTATGTTCATAGCAGTGCTATTTGCAATAGCCAAGATCTGGAACAGCTTAAGTGCCCCTCAGTCTATGAATAGACACAAAAGCTGTGGTGCATTTACACAATGGAATACTACAAGGAAGTAAAAAAGGAAAAACCCTTAGTTTTTGGACAGCGTGGATGGACCTGGAGAAGGTTATGCTAAGCGAAATAAGCCAGTCACTGAAAGGCAAATACCACATGATCTCACTTATGTGGACTCTAATGAACATAAAAAAAAAGAAAAAAAGAAAAGAACAAAATAGAAAAAGAAGCACAGATATAGGGAACAGACTAGCAGCTGCCGGAGGGGTGGGAGGACTGGATGAAAGACGCTGAAGGGATTAACCAAAGAGCATTAATCATGACCCATGGACAGGGACCAATATAGGGATTGACTGAGGGAGGGGAGCAGGTAGAGCTGGGTGGAGGTAGGAAAAGGGAGAAAAACTGTAATAGCATAAACAATAAAAAAAAAAAAGAAAAAATAGTACCTTCATCTGTATAATGGGATGATAATAGAACCTACCTTGGATAACTGCTAAGCTTTGAAAGAGTGAAAATAATAGTATCTGTCTCATAAGGCTGCCATGAAGAGTAAAAGACTTAATTCACATACAGCACTTAGGAGACTGGCACATTGTGAACACTGACTGAATATTCATCTGGTTGCAATTGTTATCCAAGAATCAAACATGAGATTGGCCCAGGAGCGGTTCACATGTGCACGAGGCCAGGCCAGGGGAAGCAGGTCACTGACATGGGAAGTGAGGAGCAGAGGGGACTTTGCACTCACCTTTATGGAACTCTTGAGTGCCTGGCACATGCCTGGGTTAGGCTGACAAAAAGTGCCATCAGCAAGGTAGACAGAATAATTTTGTTTTTTTCTCAAAACCCCAAAGCATAATTCCTGTGGAATTGGAAATTGGGACTACAATTTATTCAATGCTGAGCCAGATGACGTAAGGTTAGCAGGGCTGAATGCCTTCGGTCAAGTCCATCTAACTAGAAAGATGAATTTGTTCCAAGAATAAAGTTTTCATTTAAAGTGAGCCTTCTGAACTTCCACGGACCAAAGTGATCTGCGAGCTAGGCTTATATTCGGCAATCAATAGTCTAGTTATGCTCCTGCTTCCCACGGTAAAACTTTGTGGTACCAACTGTAAATCTCCAACATCGCTAAGTTTCTTTACTGGCTATCTGTCTCATAAGTGTTGATACTAAACACACACACACATACACGAGGCTAGCCTCACTTTTGCCAATAATAAATTCACAAATATTAGCTGCTTTTTACTAAATTGTAAAAATGTATATCCACATTAAGTCTAAGACATGATTTTTTAACTGAGGTTATTCTCATGGATTCTCAATGACTTTTGAGTGCGAAGGCAGAATCAAGTCAATATTTTTGTAATTGTAGTTGCTCCATATATTCAGCTGTTAGTTAATTTATTCCACTTTCTTAATGAAAGTGACAAGTTCAAAGATGGTGTCATAAACTATTAAAATCTATATTTTAAATAATTTTTTTTATCAACTTGGAAGTCCATCTGAGGCACCTCTATAACATCTTATGCTCTGGCCTTACACGTAGTGACTTTCAGAAACTGTAGCGACTAAATATGTATACATGGAATTTTGCAAGCATTCTAAAAAAAGCTTCCTAAAGAAATCATTGAGGTGAGAGGTGTTTTTCTCATCAAATATTTAAAAATAAATTAATGGCATATGTAGGGGGCAAAGAACAGAGAAAAACTGAAATTTTTTGCCTTGTTCATTGTCAACTAATTAATAGACTTTTTAAACTTTGTACTTTTTAGGTAAAATTATTGTTTCTTTTTCATTACAAATGGAAAGTCAAACCAGGAGTGTGAATAACCTTGAGCTCTATATCATGTTTATTATCCTCACTGGTGAAGTCCGTGAGTGAGCGTAGTGGTGTGAAATTCCAGCTGAGAAAAACATGCCTTTTGAAGAGGAAGTGCTGACAGAGAGACTACAATTGGACAAAAAATATGATTGCTGGCATTTAAAACTCATTTATAAGAAAGAAAATTAGATGTGTAATTGTATCATCATCTATGTAGTTCACAACTTTTGCTATTCCATAGAATGTGTATATATTTTAAAATATAATTCAATTATCAGGAATCACTGTAGAGGACACATGGACAGAACTAAGGGGGAGGAGGGAGGCTGGGGGGGTGGGACGGGAGGGGAAGGGAGTGGGGAGGGGAGAGGCTGAAAATAACTGTAATTAAACAAAAAAATTAATAAAAAAAATAAAATATAATATAATTCAATTAGTGTCACAACAAAGTGATCAATTATACAAATGTAATTGAATACATGAAATGAATACATTTTTACAATCTCATTTTTTATTACATCATGATTATGATTTGACCACGAAGTTACAAGTTCATTAATTTAGGTTAGTTAATAGTTTCAGCCTTAGTTTTATGTGTTATCTGAGAGTTTCTATGTCATGGATAGATTTATAGCACAGATATATTGAATAAAAATCAGAAAATCTTAAAACTCACTCAGAGAGCATGCATTGTCTTAAGATATCCTGAGGTTTTGATATTAATAAAGCATTTGAAAGATGTTGATTGACAATAGGATTTTCTTTACAATATTCTTACTTTTTAGTAATTGGAAAACAAAGTAATTACTGTTGACAAGGAAATAACATGATTTTAGAATATCTGCAAGGGAATATAAACAGCGTATATGAGTGGGGGGGTGATTAATAAGGCCAACGGAAACCCAGGTTCGGTTTTAAGGACTGACTAATGTAAACAAAGTTTGGGGTGATATTCGGTTTTTGGTCCAGCATGAGAGAAACTTGGAGGTTGTCCCTACAAACCTACGAAGATAAAAACTCTGAAAATCCACAACTTTTCTTAATCTGTCTGTCAGAGAATTAAGGTCACAGAGGAAGTTGCTCTCCTTCCTGGAAGGAATCCTTGCTGGAAGGCATTCTCCAAATTGGAAAGATAAGATACAAACAATCACCAGGTACCTGAGTCAAAACCCAGAGGCGGGAAGCCAGCGCTGGCAGAGGACAACCTAACGGACACATTGCAAGAGGCTGTGTGTGGACAAGTCAGAGAGTTCAAAACTCTACAGAGACTGGCTTTCCAGGGGCCTTACCAGGTTCTCCAAGAGCAGATCAGACAGAAACCCCCTGTGCTTCTTCCCTGCAGGGGAGGGAGAAGGAAGCAGTTTGAAACACACCCAGAACATTCTGTTCTTAACAAGGCCTGTCCTCCAGAAGAACTATTTCACCAGAGTGTAAGCCCCTGAGGCTTTAGCAGGGCCTAATTACCTGGGGGGAGGGAAATACACAATTCCAGCTCACCCCAGCCATCCTGCTCCACCCCAGAACCTGCAAAGCAGGGGGATGAGAAGCATGTGTGGGGTTAACAGCGAGGGGCAGGGGCTGGCCCACTGAAAGACTGACGGAGTCCTAGGACTCTACCATGACCTGCCCGACACATGCACACCTTCACTAAAGGTCTAGATGGGCAGTCTCAGCATGAAAACAAGCAACCACCCAAAAACAGGCAAAAGACCTGAACAGATACTTCACCAAAGAAGATACGGAGATAGCAAAGAACATGCGATGGTGGTAAGCGACCTATGTCACCGGGAAATTCCAAACTAAAACAACAATGAGATATCACTAGGCACCTATTCGAATGGTTAAAATCCAAAACACCAACAGTGTCAGGAGGGGTGAGTAGGCAATGTGAGGACTCTTTATTCCTCATTCAGTTTATCTGTAAACCTAAACTACTTATTAAAAAAAAAACCTATTCATTAAAATAAATTCATTAATAAATAAGGTCAAATGTTGGTGAGGGTGCACAAAAAAAATAGTTATCCTGAAGTCTTTAAAAAATACATAGACATAAATGTAGCTAGATTTAAGGATAGTGGATACATAGAGATAGAAGCTAGACTATCCTATTTTTCTCTTTTAAACCTTCTAGCATAATACTGAAACCCTTGCTTTTCTTTATTTGTTATAGTATTTTTCACATACATCTGTTTTAAAAATAAATCCATTTATTAGGGTCTTCTAATTTTTACTAATAAATATGTGGCTCATTTTTCTCTCATTTTTAAATAGTCTGGACTAGGTTTAATATTGAACCATTTTTTTTATAGTTTGTCTCTGAAACAAATCCTACTATTATAACTTCTAAAGCCAGGATAATATGTCTGCCTTATTCCTTTTAATACTTTAACTAATGAAATTATTTATGGCTCAGACGTTTCCCATTAGTTATAACTAACCGACAATGAGAAATGTAGTTAAATAGGATGTGGTTTAAAAGGTGCTAATTAATCTGTAAGTGACAAGAGCATCGTGACCCTGAACTGCATGAGTCACTGGGAATTCAGCCCGTGTCAGGGCAGCCTTGTGTTGCGGAGCCATCCTAAAGGAAGTATCATCTCAGAAACTGGAATTACCTGGTGTGGTTCTGCCCAGAGGCAAAGGGATGAAAAAATTGGTCTCGCGCTGGTTCCTCCCAGCTGGGGTCTCAAGTGGCTGACACTAGAAACTGAATTAAGCTCTGCAATCCCTCTGCCTGGACCCCTTCTCTTCCACCCATTATTGAGTGATACCTTGATTCCTGGTGCTTTTCCAGCCCCCCTCAGGTTGATGCCTGTCAGGATTCTGGAGCCCCCCTTAGTCCCCCTTTAAAAATAATTCAAGCTTTGATTCAGTGGATTGGGGAAGAAAAGAGAGAGGGAACACCACTTGAACATACTGGAATATTTTACATTCCAGCCAGTGAATCATTTTCTAAACATAATTCAAAAGAATTAAGATAAGAAAAACTCTCTGCTTAGAGCATATGTTATAGAATATATAAAATATATACACAGCAGTAGTACATGAATATATTATAAATCAATATATAATAATACAAATATATAAGAATATATGTGGATATATGATATGTTGTTATATATGCACATATATATTAATATATAAGACATATTTGCATGTGTGTGTATATATATGTTAAGTATATATATTTGTACAGACCTGCCATAACCTGGAAACCTAACATCTCTTACAAAATCTGGCGAATGAGAATAATGACCTGGCATCCATGGTTGAAGGAGACGATTTTATAAGCAGAATGGCAATGACACAGGAACTCAGCCAATGGGAAGAGGCAGTGTTTTTCCAAATAGAAAATGCTTTATACGTATATTCTATATATAAAATTCTACCCACCCCAGCTTCTACCCACCCACCTCTTTCCAAGGTTGAATGACTGATCTTTACGTTCATATTCATACATTAAATCAGTTTTTATGGCATTCTTCATAGTAATAATAATAGCTATTGCTTATTATTGCTTCTAATAGTTCTGTTAAAGAACAAAAATTCAAAGAAAATTTATAACTTCTAAATATCAGGATTGCTAATTTTCTGGAAAATCAATGTAAGTTTTTTATAATAAAAAGAGTTTCAGCTAAGCAGAATTTTTTCCATTGAAAAATAAAAGTCAAGTTCTATTTTGGATAGAAACAGCCCTTTCATAAAATTCAACCCACTATGTCTGCCACTTAAAATAGTTGAATTACTAGAATAGGAAATCACACATCGATTTATTACTAGCATAGGCTTCTGCATTAAGATATCTTTAGAAATAATGTTGTTTATAATTTGGGAAATAAATAATTGTTTGAAATGTTTGAAACTAGGTCCTTTAACAATTTTACTGTATTCTTTTAATTCAGATTGTACTGGTATATGGCAAAATAAGATTGGATGTTAGCTGGCTTTTGATTGCAATATCTTCAATTCTATATTTTATTAAATCATGTATGTAAGTGACTTGAAAACAAACAAAACTGTTGTGTCCAGGTTAGCCCCGTAGGTATCAGCAGCCTTAGGTAAAGCCGTAGACCTAGTTCAGTGACATCGTCAACGTGGCTCTCAGCACAGTATTGGGCCCAGTGAGTGCTCAATACCTGGAATAATTATTCAATTGATCTTAAAAATAGAGAAGAAAGCAGGTGCATCCTAATGTGATTTGGCATATAATTTTGGAAGAAAAATTTAAAATGTGGCTCATTTGAAGAGATAAAAGTGAAAATTATGCAAGCCGGTAGACAGAAACTTTACATTTCCAATTTTATGTTTCCAAGTCTATACATTTGAATTCTTACAAATTTCTTATACAGTTTACACATTTTTTTACGTTCTTAGCACAAATTTATTCCCATGTCTGTTTTAAATATGGGAGAAGCGCATAAGAGAGAACAACATTTTATAAAACTATTTAGAGAATGAATGGCAGGAATAGAAAAGCCCATTCCTAGTGAACACCAAAAAAAGGCTTCCAAAACTTGGGGCTCCCATGACTAGTTAATAAATGCTTGCTTCCTGGATGTGGGACATTCTGTGGTAATTACTTATGTCGACATTATTCACTTGATCAGATTCAGTTCTCCTTATGTCAGTGCCAAGCCCAGCACTACAGCACTGCACGAGCCCTCCAATAACAAATGCGCAGGACCCTACTGTCCTCTCTCTTCCTGGCTCCCTGGTCTCATTGAGGCTTCATCCGCTCTTCGGCCTCTCACTGTCTCCTTTTCTCTATCATACAAGCACAAATACATCTGAGTTCTGCTCTAAATTCTCCCGTTCGTTCACTACGCATTTTCCATTGGTGATGCTATCTAATGCGATGACTACATTTACAGTGGCTAATAAGTCCAAAATCTACAGATTCAACTGTGATTTGAACCTTCCACCTAAAAGGCTTCTTGGCTCCTGACTCATTTCATGCCCTAAACTAGTTTGTCTTTCCTCAAACATGATCCTTTTCTATGATTCTGATTCTTAAGGAATAGCTCCACCATTCAGTGACTCGGAATTTAAATCTATATTATATTTCAGCGTTCTTCTCCCACAATCCCCATAGCCAACAAATTGCCCAGTGATTGTGCTTTCTTTTTTAAATTTTATTTTTATTATTTTTTTTATCATTTTTTAAATTGTTATTCTATTACAGTTGTCCCAATTTTCCCCCTTTGTCCTCCTCCAACCATCCCCTCATCCTGCTCCTACAATCAATTCTCATATTGTTGTCCATGTCCATTGGTCATCCATGCATGTTCTTTGACGAGTCCCTTCCCCTTCTTTTCACCATTATCCCCCCAACCACCCTCTTGTCACTGTCAGTCTGTGCCATGTTTCCATGCCTGAGGTTCTATTTTGTCTGTTAGTTTATTTTGTTCATTAGTTTCCTCTTATAGGTGAGATCATATGGTATTTGTCTTTCACCAACTGGCTTATTTCCCTTAGCATAATATTAAAAATATTTCCAGAGTCGGTACATTTGCCCCTTCTCCTTACCGCTTATTTTAAGCAAATAGGATTCCTTTACTGGATTACTGAAACATCCTTCTAAAGATAATCCCTTTTTGAAATCCTTGTGGTAGACAGACTAACAGCCCTCCAAAGATGCCCCTCTCCTACTCCTTGGTACCTGTAAATATATTACCTTACATGGTAAAAGGGACCTCGCAGACAGGATTAAGTGCAAGGACCTCGAGTTGGGGGAAAACACCTTTAATTATCCAGGGAGGCTGGAACAAATTGCATAAATCTTTAAAAGCTGAGAAAGTTTTCCAGAAATGTTCTGTCAGTAATGAAAGCACATGCGTGTCACTGCTCAGAGTAGGGGGGCGGGTCAGGGACAAAGCAGGAACCCTGCCTTTGAAGCAGGATTTGACCCAGTTATTTCTTAAATCATGATATTAAATTTATTAGGGTGACATTAGCTAATTAAATTATATAGGTTTCAAGTGTGCAATTCTATAATACGTCATCTGTATATCGCATTGTGCGTTTACCATCCAAAGTCAAGTCTCCTTCCATCACTACATATTTGACCCCTTTTTACCCTTTTCTACCCCTGAATCCCCTTTTCCCCTGGTAACCACCATACTGTTGTCTGTGTCTATTTTTTTTTTTTTGTCTTAACCACACCTTCCAGAGCTACGCCATCTTTTGGGGGGACGCTTCAGAGTTTTTCCTTCCTGCTGACTTAGAATTCCTTTTTCCTGACCTTTTAACCACTCATCCATCTGCTTTTAAGCATCCAAATAATCTGATGTGTTATCTCCTTTCCCCTCCTTTTATGCTTGCAAGCATATGCCTGTTGTTGTAAATACACCTTTAGTAATGTTTCAGGAGGTTTGAGGAAGCAGTTTAACTAAACGTGTATGCCTAATCTGGCATCTTCAAACAAAGCCTTTCTCATTTCAATTTTCTTTCTTTTTTAAGATCTATTAAAAAAATTAAAATGAGTGTCTGCCTAGTTGCTCCCTTCAGCACCGGCAGATTTTAATGATGTTGTCTTCGTGTAAGGCTTAGCAGAATCAAGAAATATTTTACAGAACACATGTAATTTTGAGATTGAATGACTTTGTCACAAATCGAAGATTTATGTAAAATAAAATATTAACAATAATATGTTTTTGAAACATAAAGAATCCCAAACCTGTATTTCCCCAGAGAGGGTGAAACCCCAAGAGATGTTTAATAGAACACAAGTTTTTAATTTAAATAGAGGAAATTCCCCTTATTCTGAAAAGAGCACATAGGTTTTCAGTTTTAAGCAGGAAATTTAAAGTCACATATCAAAACCCAATATTTTATGATAGTTAAGGTGCCACCCCTTCCCTAGCTCTGTATTCTGCACCCAATGTGCATATAACTTTAATCTTCCCTCACTTTTTGGAGAAGGGCCAGACTTAAAATGCATGTTTTCAAAGGGCTCGAACAGAATTGAGTATTAAACGCAATGCATGGTTTCTTTTTTAACATCGTGTGGTGTACTTTAATATTTTTCTCTGTATCCTCATGGTTTCGCTGGCTTCTTGGGAAGGGGTGGAGAAAACCAAGTGCAAAAATCAGAGAGAGAGAAAGAGAGAGAGAGAGAGAAGGTACCAGTAATGATCTTTTTTCTTAAATGTAAACTAAGTCTTCTTAAATCCTATCCAGATTGAGTCTTGGTTCTTTCTATAATTTTCAAAGATCAATTCAAATTTTATTCAAGTAAGACATTTATCTTTATTTTGGTCCCAATCATGAGTGTTATGGAGTCACTACTAATCTGCTTCAAGAATTCTTTTAAGAAAGCATACTTTTAAAAAGAAGTGCGTTTCATAGGAGCCTTCAATCAGAAACTGAATTTTACAGAAAACAGGATTTGCAGCAAGGCCAGTCCTAAGTTACTCTTAAGGTCACTCTGCCACTTAAGCCAACAGTCCTTGGAGTACATGATGATATGGTCATTGTTACAAGAAATGGGACACGTTCCAAGGAGAAATTTTCATGATGAACCTAACAATTTGCATGCAAGGGAGAATCAATAACTTGAACCTCCAAAAAAGCAGCTAGAAAAAAATGAAGAGAAAAAAGATACAGAAGAAGCAGTGGAAAGGTTTTGGTTATATTTTTAAAGGATAAAATTAAAGTATTATAAAGTTCCTTCCTTCAACAGCGACCAAAAATGCTGCACAAAAACTTCTGAAGTTGGCCCTGCACCAGACCTCCATGAAAAATAGTCTCTGAGTGCAGTCTGAAAACAAGAGAAGAAAATAAACAAGTACTACAACCAATTGAAAAATTATTTGTGAGCATCCACAGATGGCCTTCATTAGATGAGCGGCCTAATAAAGCCCTGCCTTGTATATGTTACTGCACTGAACTTCAATCTGCTATTTTTGCACAATTAAGTAAGAGTCTGACATGATTAGTTTGACAAGGTGATAATGAGAAAATAGTTCTGACCCGTTCATAGCTCATCCAAAGCACACTGAGCAGAGGAGGAACACATCTGGACATACAATAACTTAGGGGTACAAATGTTGCGTCACCACTCATTTTAGCCTGAGTTCAATTTAAGGCTACTATCTGATGGCTTTAAAATTAAACTCGGTCTCTGCTCTCTAGGTAGCCTGTTTCTCTAAGTAGTAACGCGAGTCTCAAAAGTGTGATAACATGAGTCTCAACAGTTGTCTAAAGGGTTCTTCATCTGATTTTGCTAATTGTGAATCATGAGTCGCAGAACTTGAAAACTGGACATGTGATAGGGCAAGCAAACTTTGGTGGTGACAACTTGACATATTGCTTCTGCTTAGGAATCAGAGAGATTGAGTCAGAACTGGAATTCCATGACCAAGAACTTGGAGTAGGAGATTAGAAGAGAATCTGACCCAGTCCAAAGACACCCCTCGTGTGGGAGAAATTCTTGGAAGTTAAATAAAATATAGGAGTTCCATAAAGAGTTGGGCAGAGACACGAACAAATGGAGCGTGTCTAGCTAGAGGAGAGTGGCCAGATGAGAAGAAGATTAGAAGCAATTAGGCAACACGAGGAAATACTGATGGATCTGGGGGTAGATTAAAGAGACTGTGACAGCGTCCACAAATATCTGAAAGCTGAACATAAGCAAAGGGAAATAAAACAAAACGCAAAGCGAATGTTCTAGTTTGTGAGGCTTGTTCTGGTCAGATCTAAAATGGACAGAGTTAGGATTAATGCAGGGTAATCAGAGGGAGATATGATTAATCCAAACAAGGAAGAACCACGTGGTTCTCCCAAAACTGCCTACCTCAGGAGAAACTACATCAATAGTTTCTAGTCTCAGTGAGAGTATTGAAGCAAAGCTAGATAATGCAGGGAGGGGGTAATCAAGCATTGAATTTCATGACTTTTTAAGTCCTTCCAACCCTTTGAGTTAGTAAATGGCCTGGCTTGGTCTGAGCATCTGGGCACACCCTGAACCCAATCATGAGGCCATGCCTGCTTGATGCGTCACTATTCCACAAACCATTATTTTCTCCAGATACTTTGGCAAAGGAAATGAACTACAGCTTTCACTTGATTAGTATATTTACTAAAAAACAAGCAATGCTAGCGCTATTTACAAGTTGGCTTTTTTTTTTTTTAGGTATATGCCCTTATAGGAATCTCAACAGGCAGTAGGTAGGTACAACCTAATTCATCAGCTATTTTTATCAAATGTTGTGTCAGCTTAATAAAATGTAGAATTTGGATTTTATGAATGGCAGGGGATTTCAATTTCATGATTACATTTTTATTTAAATCCCTAAAGAGTCCTCAAAATAGCTGGTTACTGTGTTTTGATTTGAGCCATTGGCCTAATTCAGGGGCGTCCAACCCACCGCCCACGGGCACACGCAGCTCAGGATCAGGACGGCTATGGATGAGGCCCAACACAAAATCGTCAATTCACTTAAAACATTATGAGATATTTTTGTGGTTATGTGTCACAATATATTGAATGTGTGGCCCAAGACAACTCTTCTTCTTCTCGTGTGGCCCAGAGACGCCAAAAGGTTGGACACCCCTGGTAGACGTTGAGTTGCACTCCAGTCCGCAATCTCCCCTCCCCGGACCCTCGGCTGCACGCAGCCCAGGAGGCTCCTTGGAGGCTGGTAGAGGAATAAGTATTTGGTTTACTTTGGAAGGAGGCTAATGTAAGCATATGATACATATAGAATACCTGCCTAGATTTTAAACCAAGGGAACCCAGCCAGAGCCACATGCTGCTGCCAGTAAAGGAATGTTTCTCTTTTGCTACCCCATGCTATTCGTAGAAAAGGATCTTAAATCACCTCGCTTCATTTCACCTTGCATTCCCATACTCCTGTTCTCAGGATTACTTACTTTTACTGTCATCCAGTGATTCAGGACCTTCCCTCGCTCTTTGGTTTTGACTACAGATATCTTTCAGGGTCAGGGTCAGAATCTGCACTTGGCCTCTGGTGCTCTTGCTCTGGTGCTCAGGGTTACTCATCTACTTGATCATTGTCTAGTTTGAGTAATCATCCCATTTGACCAGTCCCTGGTACTCGTATATTCAGGTGGATCAATTTCTAGGCCTACCTTAAACATTCATGGATATGGATAGATAGTGGCGTCTTTCCAAATTACTATTCGTGAAGCTCAGAGATGATGTTTCTAAATGCCAAATAATAACAGGTCACATGCACATAATAGGGATTCTTACAATAGGCAGATGGTTCTGGGTACCTTCTTATTTGAGTTCAATTTCCTGGGTTCCATCATGGGCCCCAGTACATCATGTCGATAATACTTTGGAGACCGTCACTGTGCTTTGACTACCAGATCTCCAGAGAATATAAATAACAAAGACATAACTGAGTGTGGCATCATAGCAGTCATTTATTTAAGTCAAGCCCCCAAAGTTGGGTCATTTTTCTGACCCAGACTCATGGTTTATGAGAAATATCTAAGTGGGTACCATTTTACTTGAAAGTCAATCAGGCAATTGCTTGAGAACAGCATCCTCCTAGCAGAAATAACTTAAGAAAATTGAGATAAGAAACATAATTCAATGAAAATGAAAGTAAATTAGAAAAACAGCTTAAATATATAAACCAGTTATGGAGGAATTTACACACACACATACACACACACACACACGACACTTAAAAAGATAAAGATAAGATAGAACATACTTCAGTACCATGCCATATAGTGGATGAATTTGTTTTTGGACAGGTTTAGAGAGTTCTCTAACCTTCTGTCTTCTAAATTTCCAATTAAAATATGAGCATGGGGAGCAGGGGAATGTGTTTGTTTACACTTGGCAAAAACCGATTTCCTGTTTCTAAGAAAAAAAGCTTTCAAAGCTTTTTTGGACTTCAAATAGCTCTTGCAAAACAATATTTTGATGAGCTAAGTGTAAATGAATCAGAAACATATGGATTGGATTTTCATTGAGATACACATGGGTTTAAACATAAGCTGAAGAGAATGCCTTGGTAAGTTATACTTGGAATTGATGAAAACCAAAATTTAGTAAATTTTTCAAAACTTATTTTAAGATACCTTATGTCCCATCCACTAGCCCAAACACTGGAGGTGGTTTATTCTCTCTTTTTAGAAAATCTTCTTTGAAAATGGAAGCTACTTGTTCTTTAATGGAAAAGAGTTAAGTTTTAACAGGCTGTCTTCAAAGCAATATTGTTACACCTATCAGAGAAGAAAGAAATCCTCAGGGCCGTGGTCACAAATACATTTTTATTTTCAATGATTTTATTCACCTGGCTTCTTTCTGTCTCATTGCCTTGACCTCAGAAAACAAGTATTGAAGAACAAGAATATAGGGAATGAAATCTCGTGTTGAAAGTTTTGCTAAAACGTGTACACCTGGCTATATCTATCTCTGCATCCCATAAAACCAACTCTACAATAGTTCTAAAAATGTTTTGTTTCAAGTGAATAATTGCCAAAACATGCTGTCCTCTACCCTTGGTGTTATTTAAAACTGCACCGGGAACCATAATGATAGATATTATGATACTAAACAATTAGGAGTATAAATTCTTATCCTGTAGAAGAGAGTATTACATGATTAATGCTATTTACTGAGTCTAATCCTTTCAGGGTCTCTTGGGTTTGTGGAACAATGGTATGAAGTGTCCCCCTTAGCCACTCACTGACAAACTTGCATTTCACATGGTTATGGGCTGAATTGTGTCGGCCTAAAATTCAGATGTTATCGTCCTAAACCCCAGGGTGGCAGAATGTAACTGAATTCAAAGACAGGATAAGACCTTTAAAGAGGTAGTTAACTTACAATGAGGTCATTAGGGTGAACCCTAACCCAAGATAACCAGTGTCTTTATAAGAATAGATCAGGACATACTCGCCGAAAAGAACCATGTGGAGACACAAGGAGAAGATGGCCATCTATAAGCCTAGGGAAGAAGCCTTAGAAGAAACCAACCATGCCAACGCCTTGATCTTGGACCTTCAGCATCCAGAATTGTGAGAAAATAAATTTGTTTTTTGAGACAGGCTGTAGGTGGGACCATGCTTTGGCAGCCTTAGCACACTCACTAGTTATAAAGACGTTTGCTCTCCACCATTTACAAATCATTATGACTGTCAACTACAGGCTAGAGACTAGTGTTTTCTTCTGTTGAACCAGGAAGACATCCTTCTAGAACCTAAGCTTTTGACCATCCTAGCAGTAATCAGATTTGAACACTGAGGCCTTGGGATCATCAGCACATGCGTAGACATGTACATAAGCCAAAGCATAAGCCCAGTCTTCCAGGTCCTGAAATAATCTGTTCTCGGCTTCCCTCTGGCAGTAGCTGAATCCTACTTCTTTCTCTGCCCAGGTTCAATTATTTGCCAATTATTTCCTTTGGTCTCAGTTTATATTAACTAGTGATCTTTATTCCTTTCTGCTCAAGTTAAGACTCCACTCCTAGCCTCTTCCCCTAGGTATGGTCTGATACCCAGATTCTGATCCCACAGTGCACTACCGAATTCATGGTAAGTTGTGTGTTTACCCAGTTGTACTGATCAAGAACACGGTAGCCTTGCATTCTTGCCATGTGGTCGCTGAACTGCCACACTTTTTAGGCACATCTTCTTCTCCTTTCTTTATTAACTTGCCTGTGTTTGCCCATTCAGACCTGCTGCCTTCTCTAAACTAATCTGGATTTCTGTGCCTGCTCATTGCCACTGACTGCAGATGCCAGGAGGACCCAGGCCGTTGGCTCTGGTATCAGGCTGCCTGGGTTCTTCTTATTCTGACTCCTTTCATAGTCATTGTGGCCAAGGTCCCTTCATCTGAAAAATTAGGATAATAACAGTGTCTCTCTCTTAGGGCTGTTGGAGGATTTGAATAAGATGGCAAAAGGAAAGTGATTTGAACAGGGCTTAGCATATAGTTAAGAATGATAATGGCCGCTCTAAGATGTGAAATCCTATTTTTTGATCATTACAACACTTCAGTAAAGGAGAGACTTATTTCTATCTTATGCAGATGAAAAGACCAAGCAGAATCTGAGTGGATTTAAAACCCAAGGTTTTCATGCTCTTTCCAGCCCAGTTCTACTATGGAAGAGACAGCCAAGGGAAATGCGCCAAATATAATGACTCACTGCTACCCAAATATAACATGTCTTCATCAGGAGCCGTTGAGGAGAAAGACTTACTTTGGAAAGGGGATTAACATAATTATAAACAAGAAGATGGAGAGGTTTTTATGCTTTTTTCAAAGAGGGAATTGGACCAAGACCCCTATAGTTAAAAGTAAACCCATTATATGCTCCAGAGGTCCAAACCCTAATCTGACTAACGGGTCTGAAAAAAAGCATCCACATCCATATTATGCACTGAACTAATTGGCCAGGAAACTGAGGACATGTTGGAGGCTGCGTCTTCTTGAGTTGGGTGATCTCATGATGGCGGAATTCGGAGAGGTAGATCAATATACTTGCATGTTATAGAAGGGAGCCTTAAAACTGAGAAGCAGGACAGTATATTTAATCGTCAGGTTCCGAAGAAAAGCGTGAGTGGGGTTCATTCTTCTTCATTCATGCTTGCTGCTCTCACCTCGTTGTATTTGGCTGACCACAGTATAATCTCTGTTAGAGGTGGGGGAAGGGCAATCACCCTCAAATAATGTAAGCAGAAGCTGATGCTTCATGGGCTTTACGTGATTGGAATTGTGCCTTCATGAACTTTCTTGCACTGCTATCTGTCATTTGTTTTACAAAGTACTAATAATATACAAAACCATCTGGAAACTCAGTCAAACACATATAGCATTACATCACATGAGGCCGTAAGGTATGAAGGGCTGTTTTCTCAAGAGCCAAGTGCAGGAAAACATATAAAGCTGACTTTAAAAATCTTTCTCCTTTCTTTTCATCTTCTCTTCTAACTGGTTTTAACTGTTCTCTATAATTCTAAGTAGCATGGTTGATAGCAACCCCCGCGCATTTCTCTAAGAAGGACGCTGCCACAGTACAAAAAAGTGATCCTCCTCATGTTGGACCAGCAGCATTGTATTACTAAATAAGATGAAAATAGGAGTATTCCCAGGAAGGCATGTGTGCATCTGTCTGTGGGTGCTGTGTGTCGGACTGAAGGGGCAGGGGGCCATGACAGGCACTGAGAGGAAAAATAGAAACACAGTCAAGTGCATATTTACTCAAAGGAATTGACTACACCAGCTTCAGTATTGCTAACGTGAAGGTTGTAGGAACTTGTACTGACTAGTCAGTCAAGTTTCAGCTCCAAGTTACCTTGCAAAGAGGCTGTCCCTGAGTCCTTCAGCTAAAATGGCCTGCATCTCCAACTAAATGACATGCTTTCCTATTATTGACTTAATTCTTTCACTGAACTTACCATCAGGTGCAAGCCCTTGTATGTCTGAATATTTATTGTCTGATGCTCCCCACTAGAATGTCGGCTGCCCAATCCAGGGACCGACTCGGTTCATAGTATTCATTACCATGTCCTCGACACTTAGAATATTGCCTGCCACAGAGGAGACATCCAGTCTTAACAGTTACAAAACAATCAATAAGTAATTGATACAAACAGGTTTTTTACTCTATTAGTAAGATTCGCCATTGAAATCAAAGCCTACTCTGTACATTTAAGCATAGATTGTCAGATTGTCAGATAAAATCTGTGGCTTCTTACTTACCACATTGTCCATGTATTTGTTTTCTGCATTCCTTCAACAAACACTTACACAGCTCTCACTGTATGCTAAATGCAGTACTTTCGAAAGGTAGGTAATAACATGTGAGGTACCAGAGTAAGCGCCGAAGCAGGGGCTATACACAACTAGTAAGGAAAAAAATTAACAGACAATGTATGTGCCCCATGAGGGCTCTGTTCAAGTAGACTGGCACCCTAGCCAGCATCAAACATGTAGAGGGCAATTTTTAACATACACAATAAAGTCACTGCTAAAAACATACAAAAGCTTAGGTATATTGTGAAGTTCTAGGCTAGAAATATTTTCATTGACTGAGAGTTGAGTATCAGATAAGATAGAGCCCATTCAGGCTCTTCAAAGTTACGGCCTCCCAAGAAGAGACAAGTTCGTGTGGCAAGAAATTTGGATGGAAAAGTTGGATGAAGTTCATGGTTCTTTACTCAGAAAAGTTTCACAGAACCCAAGATACCGCTTTTTATTTGAAAAATTACTCATATTAGTGGCTTATATTTTTAAAAATAACATTTCATGTAATACAAAATGCTATTTTCTAAAACGGGAAATAAATGTAATGGGTTGAGCTGTTTTCTTCAAAAAAAAAATAGGTTTGCTTCTGGCAGCTCAGAATATGACCTTATTTGCAGATAGGATTGTACCGAAGTAATTGAGTTAAAATGAAGTCATTAGGGTGGATCCTATAAAAAGGGGAAATTTGGACACAAAGACATGGACGTGGGGACAATGCCACGTGAAGACTGGAGTCATGCTGCTGTAAGCCACGGAAGCAAGGGGAAACTGAGAGAGAGGCTAGGAGATTCTCCTAGAGAATTCTACCAACTGTGACTAATTTCTCTTGGAAAGAAATGCTTTATTTTATTTATTGTGCTTTTTTTGTTTGCAATAGTTGCATGGATATTTGTAGTTCCATGGATGTTATGTAGTTCTTCCATGTTTCCCGACATTTTCAGGATCCTTGAACATCCTCTTTTCACGCTCTTTTCACACAGCGGACTTTTCCACTGATGCCTAACAGCTCGATGAAGCCCTATTCAAGCACCACAGCCACAGCTGATGAACCTCTTTCTGGTGCATCTGCATCATGCTGCCTTCTACAGATACGTCGATTTTGACTTCCCAGCCAGCCCTGCGATTCTTCTACACATCAGCACTTGCTCACTCCAGAAGGCAGAAGCCCATCAGATAAAATGGGCAGGAAAACATCTAATCGAATCAGAAATCTCAATGTCTCTTTTATTTGAATATTCCCATGAATTTTATGAAGATACCTAGCTACATTGTGGGTTTGGCAACTTCTGCCTTATTTAGTGCAGCATTAAAAGAGAACAAAAGAGAAAGAAATTACATTTTATTATCCAAGATGTATACATAATTTGCCTTGCGTATCACATCTACAGGTTACAAGCAACGTAGAACTGTCACGGAGATGTAGACTGCTTAGGGGACAAGGTGACATGTGAACAGCAGGTCCGATCGGTAGCCTCTTCTAATCTCTCTAAAATGCCGAAAGAATCACAAAAAAAGGAAGTGCCATTACGACTGTCTACAACTATAATTTGAAAAGAATTGATGATAATTATAAGGTAGATAGAACTTGCCCAAGAGAGTCTTCAGAACAGTATGCCAATAGGTTATATTTAATCTAAAAAATACCATGAAAAAGGAAAAGGGGGCTTATTTTTTTTAACTTTCTTCTCTCTGTGCCCCCCTCAGAGTTCAAGTGTTCATGGCAAACAGAACCCTGAGCAGATCTTCTCTGTTTCCTCTTGATTATTTTTGACTCTATCATCATTGCTCAATATTCTCATATTCCAACACTCCACCTTGAGATTTAGCTAGGCTGAAATTCAAGACTTTGAAAACGGTGGGTCAATGAATTGAGGAGTATGGATAATGACTCAATATTATCACAGATTTTCCTTCCTACCAGAAAACACATTAGGGACTGGGTGTCATATGAAGAACTCAAGAATAAAAAGAAGAGGTACAATCATTTAATATATAACAGATATGTTATATCTGTTTTGCATGTATTTCCTGTGTCCAGCATTCCCAAGAGATGAGCAAAAGAAATAGAAGTGGCAAACAGAAGCCACCCAGAAGAACAAAGCTATATTCCATGAAAATTGACAAGCAATGGGCTGTGTCCTGCAGGAGGCCCAGAAGCATTCAAAGACTTGAGAAGGAGTTTTGTTCCTCCTCCAAGTGGAAGAGAGCAGAGACATGGGTGACCGATTTATCCTGTCTGTTCATAAAAATCTTGGTCTGGATCAGATCCCACCTTCTTTTCATCATGAAAGAGAATGTGTATTCCATATCATATTGAAAAAAAATTAGAGCTGAAAAGTTTAATGTATACCCATTAAAAGGGAACAGTGCTTGCTAAGTAAAATTGATTAAAAGATTAATAATAAAAATATAATAGATGCCAAGCAGTAAATAAAATTAAGAAAATATATAAATATGCAAAGATACAATTCATAAAAGAAGCCTTATAAAAAGATGATCAACCTTAAGAAAACACAAATTAAAAAATTAGGTTCCATTTGTGATGTACTAAATTGACAAAAGTTAAAAATGCTAACTTAGTATTAGCAAAAATATAGGAAAACAAATTTTTTTTTAGAATTGTTGATTCCTAGGGCAATAACACAGTTATATAATCAATTTTAACTGTATTTTATATGCATATACCACAAATGTTTTACATATTAATCTACTGATGACATTATCTCTTTTTTTCTTCTTCTTAACCATGTCATAAGATATTCAGTTATGCCTGAATGGTGTGTGAGAGAATATTTTCTTTTTAAATGTTTCCTATAAATTGTAAAACAATCATACAAACCAGACAGAGCACATCACTACGTGGCCGAGGAAAGAAGAGACAACAGAGATACAACCAAACCCAGAGTGAGGCTGAGGGTTTCATTCACGATGAAGTTAAATAGCAAGTTCACATGTGATTACAATGTGGTGATAACAATAAATGAAAATAAAAAGGTACCATGAGAGATCATATTGGTGGGCACTACCTTAGACGGGGCAGTGAGGCAAGATATCTAGAAGTGGCGCTTCAGTGGAAGTGGGAAGACAGGAATAACAGGAGCAAGCCCCCACGGGAAGAAGGGTGGCGAGGAAAGAATTCCGTGGATAAGAGCAGTACATGTGAGGGTCCGGGGGCAGGAAGAGCTTGGCTCCTTGGTGGTCCAGATAGGCGGGAGGAGGTAGGTCTGAAGACTCAGGAAGGGCCCTGACCATGACCTGTTGGGTCATATTTAGTAGAAACCCATCGTCTTGAAAACAAGTCATCGTCTGATCTCAATGGGTCTTTTGTTCCCTCTCCACCGCTTTTATAGGTTATGTCCCTTTTCCCAGCTCTCAGATAACCCTGCCCGTGTTACTGCGCTGTGGTGGCGCGGGCTCAGTTCTTTCATAGACTTGTCATTTTACCTGAATCAGTAACTAAATGCTGATTACGCCTGAGGGAGCGTTGCTATGTAAACAATGCCATTTTCATGGATCTGCTGCCAGTTACGATTTGGAAAGTGGAGGGAGGATGTCGAAGAGAACATGAGTGGGTGAGAGAGAAATGCTGCAGGGCGAAAACACCAATTCCTGAATTTCATAACCAATGAGAAAAGCGGGTATGAGGTTTCTTTCAATAAAACATGAGCCAGACTGAGGCTGCTTCTGAGTTCCATATGAGGGAAGGTAATCTGCCTTTCAGTATTTAGAGTGAAATGACAGATTTAGGGGGAGACTCACCAACACCAGACTGCAGAATTCATGGTGCTAGAACCTCCGATCGATGTAACATTCTCAAGGGAAAATTCCCTACGAAACAACACACCTATAATGAAACACCTAAAAAGAGTCCAGAAGTGTTCAAACTTCTGCGCCAATATCTCATAATTCAATCATAGGTAGATGATACCAGAACTATAAGGGTAATAAATTTGTATTTGACATGAAAGGGTCTAATATATCTCATGAATGATAGTGTATCAGGTGTCTAGTTTATGCATACCCAAAATAAGAATTTATACTACACATTCTTCTGTCTTGAGGCGTTGAAAAAAGTGATACATTTTTAGTTTTACCTCATAACAATACTTCTGTACAAATGGTTCTTTTTATTTCTTTAATTTGGCCTAACTAACTTTTAAAAGGATCACAAGAGACCCAAGAACATGCCCCATACCACATGATAGTTGAAGAAACATAAAAGTAGAAGAATTATTCTGAAAATGTTAGGAAATATGTAAAAGAGTAATGATTAATTTCAATTTACCAACATAAAAACAAGGAAAGGAGAATTAATTTTTATTTTATTCTGAAATTAAACTCTATAAACACCACCCAGTAGACAAGAGTCATTTAACAGCCAGGCAAAGTAGCATCAATGTTTGGCGTGAAGAGTTATTTCCCAATTTTGACTTAAACTAGAAAATTCTTGATTTTATTCCAAAGTAACTCTATCTTTCTTTTTTTCTGTTTCTCTCTATTGCACATGCATGCACACACACAGAGTCATTTTCAAAAGAAAAATAAAGCTCTTGTGTGTGGCATGTTAGTAATGACAGAGGTATGTTGTGAGCATCCCAAAGTTATAAGCATTGGAATAGCCTCCTATACACTTTGTTAGGTGTTTCTGCTCTTCTGGCAAAAATAGAGTACCATAATTTACAAAGTATCTAAAAAGAGAGTAAGTAAATTGAGCAATGAGTAATTGAGGGCTGATTTATACAAATTGTACTGAACTCTAAGAATACGTAAAATTTGACTACTTGTAATTTCTAATGAGCTGTTATTGCCTTTGTAACTTCATTCTTCTTCCAAGTGAGGCTGGAAAGGAAAGGAAAAAAGGAAGGAAAAAAAAAAAAGACCTTCTTTGACCTGTAAACTATACACCCAAACATGGAAACTTAGTATGAAGAGAAAGAAGGTAAAGTAACCAATTCATAAATTTTTCAATTGATTAAAATAGGTATTTTAGATACATTTGGATTATATGTAATGGGTATTTAGATGTATCAGGTTAAGTAAAATGTATTATTAAATTGATTTCCTCTGTTACTTTTTTTTAATTTAGTTACTAAAAATTTAAAATTACATGTGTGGCTTACACTGTATTTTTATTGCACGGGGATGATCTAGAAAATTACTTACATTTAGTTCATTTTATTCATTTGAATAACAACTTTATATTATGTTTAAACAAATCTTAAAGAAAACCAGTATGTTACCCGGTAAATGTGTGTGAGAGAGTAACCGGGCATGTGGAGACAAGATATTTTATTGTCTGGGGCACAAGACACCTGCAGGAAACCTGCATTCTCTCTTTTTCTTTTCCACTGGGTAGCCCTACAGCCTTGCCTGACTGGGTTCAATGACAGAGTAGGTACATGAGCTTAATTCCTGGGTTTAGTAGAAAGTCACTTTGACTCTCTTCAATTTAAAAATTCTTAATTCCATTTTTTTGCTTCTCAAATTCTGCAAATGAAAAAAAATCCATATAAAGTAATACAAATACTTTCAATATTTATAGGAACGAATGATAATTATTTATTTCTGAATTCTGTGCATATTTGCATGTAATGTGTTTATGATACATAGAAAAATTTTTATCTATTCTACACTAATTCATTTGGAATCTTAGCCATTTTTTTGTCAAAGACTTGTTAACTGAACAGCTTTAACATGGGTGTGCTGCATTACATTTTTAAATTTCTTTATTCCCAAGAACGAATAGGATCTTCTGTTAGTGTTTCCAAGAGCGGAGTGCCTGTTATGATGCACGGCAAGGTGTGCTGAAAGCAAATGACCCAGTTGTTGAAAATATGATCAGTGCAAGCCTACTCCACTCTTAGTAACTATGTCACCCCTTGGCATAGCTCTGTCTCTTTTTCATACACAATTTGACAACATAGAGAGCATATTATTCATTGAGGTTCACTATCTGTTATCTCCAATTATACAAAATAGAGCAGTGTGTTTGCAGCCAACTCACAAAGCATTTTCTTGATTTTTATATTCGTATCATTCCAGCTCACATTATAGATATATTTTCCAAAAGTAAATTGTTGGATGTTTAAATACATGCTGATCATTCTTAAAAATAGCAATGGTCACAATCAAACAATAGGCTTTCTAAGTACTTAATATACTCTTACTTAATTAACTCTTTTCTTAGCCTAATGGTGATTTTTTTGACCCATTGTCACTTTTAGTAATGTCTGATACTTGGAGAGTATACTGTGGCATTGTTGTTTATATTTACATAGTTAAAACAGAGTCGGAGTTTCTATTAAAGAAATCTCATTTGATGAGGGAGGACAAATCATGGTCTTCTACTTCATCTGTGATATCTGTTGGCTTAAAAAATGTGACTAATACTGAAAAATGCTAAGATTTGACAAACTGGTTTATTATAACCCTTCATGCTTTTCTGTATACTTGAAACATTTCATTTAGCAGTCTTATTTAGAAAAATTTGTAATTTAGCCATAAAATTTGCTCTGGATTGGATCTTAGATACCATCTACTATATTCAAATATCAAATATATGTTTCCTTTTTTCTGGGATTTTTTTGAATGTCTTATAATATTAATTCAGCTCATTTAATGATTGCAATGCCCCCCCCCCAAATGCTAGAATTCTACACATAAACATTTCTGTAAGAAGTAATATATGTTACATTTTAGGTAACCAAAAGAGATTAGAATGAAGCCAACATGGCCCGATGAGATGGATTCAGGTAATGGTAGCGGGAGAAAGCTCGACGCTCACAGTGTAGTATTATCAGTCTTCTTGTGCCCAAATATCTCCTCTCTCATACAAATGCTGAGAAAGACTAATTACACAGGCCTTTACAGACATAGATCTGGCTGTGGTTGTCCACCCTAAAACGCTTCAATTAAATTAGACAAATACACATTATGTACTGCCTTGACTAAGTACCAGGCACCATATCAGGAATGAGTGGGAATGCCAACACAGGAAAAACAGACCCGACGACAGAAAGTTCACAACCTAGTATGTGAGGGAGGGCAAGTACAGAGCAATGATGAGAGATATACAGAAATAAATAATGCAAATCAAGACTAATTGTAACTGCAAAACGAGAAGCACAGGATGCTACAGGTTTTCATTGTGTGTGTGGGGGGCGGGGGAGTGGGGCTCAGGTATGTTCGGAAGTGTAGAGTACACATTCCGTGCGAGCGCTGCGCTTTCAGCTTTGTTGAAATGTGCCTCATGGCCCAGCATATGATCAATATTTACTGGCATATTGTGTGATTGAAAAGAATGTGTAAATTCTGCAAATGTTGGATAAGCATTCTGTAAATGTATTAGATAAAGACTGTTAATTGTATTCAAATGTTGGATGTTGCATGCCCTTCTTAAACACTTAGTCCTCTTTTTTTTGCCCTGTGGGTCGGAGACTGAACGTGGTATCTGGAGAGCTCCAATGGTTGTAAATTCACTCCTTTGTCATTAAAGTTCTGTGAATTTTTACTTTAAAGATTTTGGTTTTTTTTAAAAAATTCACTTAAGTTAAAAAACTATCATACAATTTTCATCTAGCAAATACCAACTCTGTGAAGTGGTTCTTTTTTAGTATGTTATCAGATTTCTTTTGATTAGGATTTTCCTTCTATACCTTTTCTCATCCTGTTACTTTCTACTTTTTAACAACTTTATATTTAAGATAAATGCCTTATAAACAGCTGAGCTGATTTTTTGGAGAAAGATTATCATTATGCAAATCTAAAGATGTTAAGTGGTTTCATTCAGCCCATTGAACTTTATTTTAAAATGTATATTTATAATATATATATTTATTTACAATATATTCACATATATGAGGGAGAATTACCCAAATGGGATTTATTTATAAAAAATTGTGTATTCTTACATGTTTCCACTTCAGTCACCTTCAAAGTACTCTCCATCTGATGCAATATGCTTATCAAGATGATTTTTCCACTGCTCAAAACAGTTTTTGAACTTGAACTCATCCATTTTGATGCCTTTTACTGCTTCTGCTGTTTTTTATGTCACCTCTTCCACACTGGCAAAGTTTTTCCCTTTGAGGACTGTTAGCGTCTGGAGATACAATAAAAGTTACATGCAGCAAGAGCAGGTGAATAGGGAGGGTGGGCCGTGGGGGCCATGCTGTTTTTGGTCCAAAACTGCTCAGTGCAGGTGTGCTTGGAAATCACCCATCATGAAATGGGCAAATGCATTGAAAGAGTTTTTTAAAAAATTAAATTTCACTGAGTCAAACGCAGCCTATCACAACAAAGCCAGCTGGTGCACTGACACAGATGGGTTCCTAGAACACTCACCTAGCGGGGGAAGCCTGCACGACAAGGGGCCTGCCCTCTGGAGCATAATTCTGGTTTTTTGAAGTTTCCCCACGTACATATATTACAGACGTATGTGTCTGTTTTTCAATATGTTATGTTTTGCTACTTTTCTCACATTTACTTTATAAATTATACTTTCTCTTTTACTTCTTTTGGAAATGAGTGCTTTTATTAGTTCACATTTTTGCCCACCACCTTGTAAAGTATGTGCTCTGCCCTTAATAATTACCTGAGAAAGTTCAACACTTACACTTAAATTTATCAATCTTTGTAGTAAATCAATACCCTTACCCTTCTTCCAAACAATAACAAAAACTTAGAACAAGTTCACTACCCTCAAGCAATTCACAATATATACCATGATTGTCACATATTTTAATATCATTTTCTTAAAATCTGCATATGTATGCCATTATGTTTATTATTATTGTTTTATATCAAAGTTTATTTACATATACCCATATCTTTTATTCTTTATTTCTCTTCATTCGTTCTCACATTAAGATTACTGGTCATTTCCCTTGGTTTAAGGGAGATGCCTCAGAATTTCCTTTGGTGTCATTCTGCTGGTTACAAACTCTTTTTTCCCCTGAAAATGTCCTATTTTGCTTTTGCTTTTGAAAGATATGGGGGAGAATAATATTTAAATTAGAAATTTCTTTTCAATTAAAGTTTCAACTTTACATGTTACCTATGGGAAGCTGAATATCAGTGTGATTACCATTGTCTGTACGTGCCTGGATGCTTTTAAATATCTCTGCTTTTGGTGTTATGAAGTTTTTGAAGTTTCTAGGGGAAATCCTTTTCCTTATCCTACTTGGTGCTTGTTAGATATCACTGATATAGGAATCTGTGACTACTATCAATTAAAGACAATTCTAAGCCATTAACACTTCAAATATTTTGTATGCCCCTTTCTCTCCTTGCCCTCTGAAATTCTAATTAGATGTTTACAATATATGCCTTCTTTTTTAATAATTTGTCAAATAACCTATCATTTAGTTTAGGTGTAATATCTATAAATGTATATCTAAAACTAGAGCTGCTGTATTTAAGATAATTTCTTCATATATTTATTTCCATTTACTAATTTTCTCTTCAACTTTGTCACATTTACTGAGTTTTTAATTTTAAATATTATAATTGTCACTTGCAGGAGTTCTTTTTGTTAACTAGAAATGTAACTTTTGCACTTTTATATTAACTCTCTTTAAAACCTCACATACCGTTAGTTTGCAATCTGTGTATGATTATTTTAATACAAAAAATGTGACAGATCTATGTTTGCTGTTATTTTTTTTCTGGCTCTTTTTACAATGCCATGTTTTCTTACTTGTTTAATGCATCTTGAATGTGACCTGCTCCTTTCCTTTTGAACATTATCTGTGAGAATTCTTTGAAGCTTGAGATGAAGGGGATTCTTCCACAGAGATGTAAATATATTCAACTCTTTCAGTACCCTGGTCTGCACTCACAATTTAAGACCCCTTCACGCTACTTTTTAGAGGGCCCAACTTCTAAGAATGTGGCTGAAGACTTAAATGAGTCTTATCTAGTAATTGCAAATAATTGGGGCAAATTTTCCCTATGTTACAGCACCAAAGTAAAATGTACGAAAAGAACATATAAGGCATAATGAAACTCCTAATTACGTTCAGTTTCTTCTTCTGGTTTATCTCTGGTTTTATTTGTTTTTTATAATGTATATAAGATGTTACATGTGTGCCCATGCTTGTGTGTATGTGTGTGTGCCTTTGAGTGGGGTCTGCTCTAAAGGTTTTTGGGTTTGTTTTTTTTTTTTAACAAAAAAAGTTGCTCCTCCAAGTTCGGAAATGATTTCTGTAGCAGTGGGAAACTACGGAAAGGCAAAGGCAAAACGTATACGTGGTCAGCTTTGCCTTTTAGAAAGATGATTGTGAGTGGTGTGAAAAAATGGCAGGAATGTATAAGACTGGAGATGGGGGAAATAAATTAGGAAAACATGACAACAGCCCATGCAAGATGTGACGCAGGCCTGAAATAAAGCAAACATCGGAGATGAGAATGGAGAGGACGAACTCGCAGAAGAAGTGTGCTCGGAGCGGCCTGGATTTTCTAAAGGAATTTAACCAACGAGCATACTCAATCAGTTGTGTATTTTTATCATTCTTGCCTTGTCCTGGGCCATGGAGGAATTCGGTGAAAAACATCAGTAATTTAGAGAGACCTTTGATCATACTCAGGAATTCACAAGTTAAAGAAAATTCTCTATAGTTAATTGATGTCATTTATATGTCTTATAAGATTTGGAAAGATTATAAGATCTGAAAGCTTCTGTAGATTGATGTTTCAGAAAATATCAAAGTTCATTACATATAAGAATTAAATAGTAAAGTGCAGGAAGGAAATTTATGTATTGTGATGTGTACTGCTATAAGCTAAGACTTCCAAAGAGATATTACTATTACATCATTAATGAATTATGGTTTATGATTTGTGAGATATGTGTGTGTGTGAATTCATATACATACATGTGCACATATTTATATTATATTTGTATGTACACATTATATGCACGCACAATAAAGGGGAGTAAGCCTTTCATTTACAGTCAATCCCAGCCAGCTGGGTGATACAATCACATCCTTATCCTGGAGAAAGAATGAATTAGAGTAGCCTGTCTATTACTAGATGGATATTTAAGGACTCCTTAATACAGTTTGGAATAAAACACAGAGTTCAGAGCTATAGTCTTTGTCCTCAAGAGATTTGTAGGTTATAGAAATTAAGCCTCATACTAGCTTCCTAGGTAGACATTCATACTCAATCATTTAATAGGATTTTTATTCTTCAAGCAATCATGTTTGTCCCATAAAAAATGTGGTCATATTTTCTCTTGTTCTCCTTGAGAGTAATTCACTGTTTGATGTGCATGGTAGACAGGGAGATTCACCATGTATGTTTGCTTCAGGGAAGGACTGGTGCCTGTGGCTGTGGCGTTGACCATGACAGCCTCCAGCACTCAGTCCCTTTAGGGTCCTTCCTCTGCAACAGGAGAGCCCCTGCCTGAGGTCCTGCTTTTTGGGGGGTAGTCCGGGAACTGACCTCTGGGGGGTGCCAAAGGCCAGTCATTTTGACTCAATGAGGGACAATTCTGACCTACCGTCTGTACTCTAGAGCTTCCTTTGCATTTAGCCAAAGCTTTGCTGGGATTGCCTCACGGTTTGATTTCTCTCTTTGCCCAATCCTCTTCTTAGCGCCTCCCTTCCTAGGCTGTCAATACCTGATAAACATCCTTCACCCCAAACTCTGCTCAGTGATGGCTTCTAAACGTTACAATCTATAACATTACAAAAATCAGAAGTGGAAAGTCATTATAAAATGGAAAACAAAGTCGTTTCTCTTGACATTTGGCTTTCTTTGTCTAATGTTATTGGGATGTAGATTATTTTACTTCAGGTCTATATCATGCTTTCTGATGCTCATTTCAAAGCTACATAATGGAGTGTAACTTCCACCAGCTTCTGTAGCCCCAGGCTTGGAAGTCATATTTCAAACCCCGTCGCTATTGTTGGAACCCCTTCTCTAGTGAATCAGACCAATGGGTTCTGGGCATGTCCTCTGTGGCAGCCGAGTTGGCTCCGCTGGCACAGGGGGTATTATCTTCTTTGAAATCCTTCCAAGAAAATCAAAGGTAGCTGAGATCTTCATCTTAAACCACAGATTATGAGTCAACTAGGGTTGACCTAAGACACACATGTCATGTGTGTTTAGTCATATGATGAGTCAGTGTTCTAGTCGTGGGCCAAGTTAAAAAGTTCGGGTTCTTGGCTCACCATATCAAAAACTTCAAGTTCTCTTTCCAGAGGGGGATATGAAAGCATTTGGGGGGCATTTTTAGTTTTGTTTGTCCATTGTTATGTTTTTCTTCTCACTATCACCAAAGATATTAATTGCTTCAAAAATAAACTTAAAAGCTTCTGGCAAGCTAAAATTGAGAACCAGGCATCAAAGGGAAGTCTGCCTCCTGCACTTTTAGAGGTAAAATTGATATTTTATAGCTAGGGGAAGAGAAAAACGGGGATGAAGTGCTTTTCATCCCAAATCATAAACCAAGTGGGTGGCAAAGCGTGGACTACAACTCAAATACAGTGTCTAATGTTTAACCGCATCACACTGCATTTCATTCAGACTTTCTGGTTGACTAGCTTCGATGGAATCAAAAGCATCTCTTCAAAATTCGGCATTTCACTGTTCTTTACCGAGCACCTACTATGTGTCTGGCAAAGATTGAGGAAACCACAGAAAGTAGTAAATCACACAGACAAGTTGTTGTAAAGGAGTTTACTTCTGGCAAAGATCAATTTTCTGTTAAAAATCACTCATAACATATCGATCATAAATCACTGCTTAAACACGTAAGGCAATGAAAACGCCAGCCTTGGCTACCCTTATTGTGCTTTAATCTGGACTGACGTTTCTCTCTAGGTATTGGCTCTATCAGACTGGCATGAGGACTCGGCACCACATACATTAGTGATGGTCACAGCATCCCAGATCACCTTTCTTGGTACTGTGCTTAAATATGGGGACCATTCAGTTACAAAAAGAACATTTTCCTTCAAGGAGATTTTGAGTTGGAAGAATGGCAATGGACTGGGCCATTTTTTTCCTAAATTAATATACTATTTATATTGTAATATTAGTTGAGCCACTTATTCTTTGTTTGTACATCTAGCAGATAAGTTGTCAGAACAGCAGTTGCTCAATTTCTAGTCCCTAATGAACTGTCAAGGGTGAGCAGAGCTCAGTTAAGGAGAGTCAAAGAATCATGGACTCCATAGAGCACAGGGTATAATAGGTCCTCAAAATGTCATTTTGGGACAGATTTTGCTATTCACATTTTATTGAGCCCTGTGTAGTTCCTCCATAGCACTTAGTGCAATTAGAATTAATCACATTCAATTACTTAATAAAATACCTTCCTAAATCAAGCATGGTTAAGTGGTTGACAACAAGGACTCAGAACCAGTCTATTAAAGCCGATATCCTGCTTCCACTACCAACCAGCAGTGCCGCCTGGGATGCAGTACTCAGTTCCTCTGGTCAATTTCTTATGCATAAACTAGGAAGACTAACGCCTTACTCACAGAGTTTTGAGACCTCAACGGGTTAATATTTATAAAGTACTTAGAACAGTGCTTGGCATAGAACAAGAAAGTCACTACCTACAAAATGAATAAAAATAATATATTCCCTTTCTACTAGTACTAGGAAGAGGAAGCACATCTTTAATTACTGCTTGGATTTTCTCCTATAGCTATGGTTGCATGGTGCCTTGTTCAATAAATTATTATTATTTAATGAAGAAATAGATGAAAGTTTTGATGCCAAAAATATAACGAAGATCTACTTAATACCATACATTTTAGTGCTCTAGAGTTTTCAATAGTATCATAGGGCTAGTGCTACTACGGATTCAACGTACCTCCCTTGGGGCTGCACCAGCATCAATTCATTTGACATCGCAGAAAACCTGCAATGTAAGAATCAAATCTGCACCACACAGATTAGGCAACTGAGGTTTCAAAAGGCAAAGGAACTTATCCAAGATCACAGAAATAGTTGGAGCAGAGCCTATGATCAAATCCAGGTCATTTTGATGCAAAAGTCTGTATTCTTTCCATGCTACACCATCTTAAATTAAGAGAGTGCTTGGTGATATCAAGTAGCGAAAACTGAAATTCACAAAGGAAACTCACAAGGGCATATGAAAATCAAAATCCTAGGAATTGATATAAGAATTTATCTTTCAAAATATATCTCATCTCCTATGTTGCCTCCTAAGCAAACGTGAGGTCCAATAATTTTAGCAATATTTCACATTACTTGCTGACATCTTTTACTGTCAGTTAATTACAAAACTAGAGTCTAAGTTTGAAATCATCTGTAGTTCAGTCTGTAAAATACACTTAAGCAAACTATTAGTACTTATAAAGTTCAGGATTAACAAAAAATGCACATAAGATAGTTTCCCAATGAGAAAGCGAAGAGAGAATCACTTTAATTTAATGGTGCACAATTGGAATAAAACCAAGTTAAAAATCATCAAATCCTTAGTCATAAACCATGATGTATAAATCATAATACGTAAGCCATATATGCTCAGATTTATAAATTTGGAAAGAGAGAATGAGCAGAAGAGCCTGGACAGTTGTTGGAAATGACGCAGACTACCAAAGGAGCCCTCAGAACTCACTGTACAAAATTTCAGGGAGGACAGAATTGACTTCATGACACATCTCGTCTGCTCTCCTGAGCTGAGCCTGGGTACTGTTACATTTCATTGTTCTGTAATGTCCGGTAATGAGGTTATAGTAGGACATCTAGAGCTGAGGGCAGTGATAAATACAATGCAACACAATCAAAATATTGCTTCTAAAAAGCACAAAAAGCTGCTATTATTTCTAGCCAAGACCCAGAACACAGACACAGAAGGATTTTGGCAAAGAACAACATGCTAGCTATGCCTGCTACCTGAGCGATAGTATCACCTCGTTAAATAGCTCTGATCTAATCTTTCATCATTTTTTAGTTTTATTAATTCTAGATTGAGAGAAAGGGAGGAAGAAAGAGAAAGGGAGAATCACCGATGTGAGAGAAACATCAATCCATTGCCTCTTACACATGCCCTAACTGTGGACCAAACCCACAACCTGACTGGGAATCAAATCAGGGACCTTTAGATTTGCCGAACAGCACTCAACCAACTGAGTCACACCAGCCAGGAGAGCTCTGATCTAATCTTTATCATTCCATAAAATATCTCCAAGCAAATAATTTATGTTCAGCTGATCACTTCTGGAGGTTAAATGCATTCCCCTCGGTTTAAAAACATCATTTGAAATCCTTTGCAGGAGACAATCACTCCTTAAAATCTAAAACAAGCCAGAGACAGTACCAGGGACAAAACAAAAATCATTTTCCTTGTTTGTCTTATTTGTAACTGGATCTACTTTTTGTCTTGTGACTTGCTTTGTCTGCTTAGCTTCCATTTAAAAGCTGTAAATTTATCGCTCACTGACTATGGTATCAAAACACATTTTGTTTTATTGCTGCACAAAATCAACTCTTCACAGCAACTGAATAGCAAGAAGGCAAATTTCAAATTCAGTTATAGCAATTGACCAAGGATTTCTATTTTCCATAAAGTCACACCCTCATTTACTCAGAAGGACTCTGGGAGGTCTTGGAAATGAACATGGTTACAGAGAGGCAATGGATGACAGAGCAAAAGGCCTGAGACTGGGGCTGGCCTAGAGAATGGCATTTTAGTCTCACCTGTTCCACTCATTGTTCCTGAAAATTAATTGAAAGGCTCTAAAATTTAACTCAAATTTCAGTTCTTTCAGCCATAAAAACTGGGAGGCTAAACTAGATGACCCTAAGGACATGTTCCAGGTTTGCCTCCCATAAAAATAAAGCAAGCACATGAAGTCTGTGGTTAGAGCTGATAAATGGAAGATTGACTCCATTTGCAAATGACCCAGAACGTGTAATGAAAAACAGGGAGAAGATAAACAGATTTAGGGAAGCAAAGGCAAGTGGAAATGGCAGCTGTAATTGAGATATTCTAATCAGGAAACCATCAGAGACTGAGCCTTACGGAATTTCTTCTATCCAGACGCATTTTGCCCAAGTATTCAAAACTCATTTCTTACCACAGACCTAGGAAGTAAGTGCTGACCCACTTTGCATAGGAGGAGAGCATTCCTTAATATGGGGGTCACCAACCTCTGGGCTACTGACCAGTACTGGTCTGGGCCTGTTAGAAACCAGGCCATACAGCAGGAGGTGAGCTTGAGTGCAATGCACTTGAATCATCCTGAAACCATCCCCACTCCATTTGTGGAAAAATTGTCTCCCACAAAACCGGTCCCTGGTGCCAAAAAGGTTGGGGACCGCTGCCTTAACATGTCTAAGGCATCTTCAGAAAGACAAAATTTAAATCAGGGTCAAGTCTAAAAACAAAAGAAGGTGCCTAGAGATCACATGTGTATTTCGAAACAAACAAAAAAGACAGACCCTAACTCACAATTTTGTCAAAAAGCAGCAAGACCCTTTTTCCCAGGGGAAAAAAAAGAGAGAGAGAGAGAGAGAGAGAAAGACAGAGAATGCACACTTAAGTCCTTTGGAAAGCCTTCTGAGCAAACAAGAGTACGTGTGAGTGCTGCCGGGCTGAACAGTGTGGCCACGGTGGAATGCTGTGGCGATATAAATTACAGAGAAGATACAGGGCTTTTCATCGGGTGCCCTCGCCCGCAGATGTCTGGGGGATGAGAGTCGCAGTTCCTGCCAGCCCCCCAGTCCTGCAGTTCTGACACCCTGTAATCGTTTGTTAGATTCATAACCTCCTTCGCTGTCCTCCTAGGGCCGCTGTATTGGACACATTTCACTTAAAAAAAAAAAAGTCGCATCGCAATTAATTTTGCCTCGAGAATTTCACAATATCCTTTGAGATCATAATAACCCCGAGGATATTGTGCAATTGGGGCTGGGAATCTCTTGCCTAAGTTAGAACTTTGTGAAGGAAAAAAAAAAGCGGGTGAAAGTGGGGGAACTGATCTTGCTTAAAACAATGGCATTGGCTTGAAGAGGGCAGGGGTGAGTTTGACAGTGGCTAGTAATCTTGGTAAGAATTTATCTCCACCTAGTTATCCTTTTGAATATTCATATCTTCTTACAGTATTTTTCCATGAAGTTTACTGTTGCTTGTCCTGAAAAAAACAAATCATGCTAGTTTGTTTTGTTTTGTTTTTTTTTCCTCCTCTCTGGAACATGCCTTCTGTACACTACCCTGACTCATCTTTGTTCATTTAAAATAATATAAATAAGCAAATATATGACTCAATAAATGGGATGAGGAGGGGGAAGAGGATGTTCGGCCAGCCACCCCAGTGCTGTGTTTTAATTAAAAAGCATGCCTCACAGGCCATCAGTGAGCTTTCAAGTGACCTGTCATGACCAGCTCTAATTGCAAGCATGTCATTCACTCTTTCATAATAAACTGGCAGATTATGCTAATATAAGAAAAGGAAGCTATAAATTTTATGTGTGCCAGACAAGCTATGCCATCGATTTCATAATTCATGGTGAGTGCTTGGAAGAGGAAAATGGGTAAGGACAGGGCTTCACAAACAGAATAAAATGTTATGGGAAGATAAATCATTAGATACGGTTGACAAATAGGTGGAAAAAACCACTGCAAAATATTATGCCTTGCTAATAGTCAAATACTCATAGATTGAATGTTGCGTTATATCCGTATTAATCCTTTAATAGAGGAACTGTGATAATAGCAGATACATGTCAAATATTGAGATGACTACTTGACATTTTCTTATAAGTATGTGACTGAAAGAGCCCTAAAGTTTCCCTTGATTGGGAGTAAAATTTTCTTCCTTCAAGAGTAAAGAAAACAGTATAAAATAAGGTAATGGTAATCACACCAGTGAAGTTTAAAAGATCCCTGCACGGCTTCCTGTGTTATGTTCCTACATGATTTTCTCTAGAAAAATCAGTAGGTTCTTTCACATTCTTATGAAAAATGATGATGTGTGCCAGCAGCAGGAGTTTGGGGGCTCACTGGGAAATCTGGGGTAGATCTGTGCTCCAATAGGAGCTCAACATGCACAGTTAAGTACACATCATATAGTACGCTGATGGCCAAATAGAGTTGTTTTGTCTTTTGTTAAAGGATTCGATTTTTGTCCTGAAATTTACTTTCAAAACACATGAAAATCTTGTCATAAGCCTGGAAAAATAAAGTATATCTATGCCACATTATTATGAGCTAAAATCATTGGTATGTCTACAGGTGTTGCTTGTCAATCTTAGAAATATAGCCAACAAAGCAAAGCTAATTAAACATTCAAACCTTAAACTTGCATTTAGCCATTTTTATCTTATGTGGAGTCAGTGCACACACACACGCACACCCGAGCGTATCTATGCCACCGACATACAAGTCAATAGTCAATGCCTATTCCAAGTATGACGAGTCATCCAGTATTTTAGGAAATGTCTGGAAACCTTTATTATACTGATCTTTACCATATTTGATAAATGCTTGTCTTAAAATATTAATGGCTTTTTGTGTAATATTGTCATATGGTTTATCACCATTCCAATGTGGTGAAATGTAAATTTATTACAAAAGGTCTTAGTTGGGTAATTTCAAAAACCTTAAATGTGATTTGTCCCCAATTGTTAGACCTCATTTAATAGTGAGCTGATATAATTTTATATGCTATAAAAGTAGTCCATAATTGCTTTTCTTATAATCTGTAGATAATTTTAAAATAAGTAAATAATTAGTTGTTAAGTGTAATGGTATCTATTTTAAAGTATTCTGAAATAACAGTATTTGGAAAATATTCCAATTTTTTGAAGAAATCTCCTATTGAATTTGAGAATTAAAAAAATATTAGAAAGCAGCCCTCGCCAGTGTGGCTCAGTTGGTTGGGAACATCGTCCCATACACCAAAAGGTTGCAGGTTCGATTCCCAGTTAGGACACATACCTAGGTTGCAGTTTTGATCCCCATCAGGGTGTGTATTGTAGGTAACCAATCAATGTTTCTCTCTCACACTGATGCTTCTCTCTCTGCTTTTCCTTTCCTCTCTCTATAAAATCAATAAACATTTAAAAAATATTAGAAAGCACTGTAGCTATTCATCTTCCAGAATATTCTTTCTCCCTGTGGTTTTAATCTCCCCCAAAATCTCTCAACAAATTAGTTTTAGGCCAAAAGTGATTTTTGTTTTGCATATGCAAACCTAGAGGATTCAGTTGATAGATGAGTAACATTGCTCCATCATTGTCAAATTGATTTCTCTACTTTTTTTCATAAGCAAAACAACAATTAAAAGTAAAATACAAGTCAACAACATGTTATCCATAATGGTTACCAAGTAGATCTCTTTATTAGCTTCACCAGTTTCCTAATGGGCACATTTGTGATTCTGGATCAAAGGACACTTTACAGAAGAACCATTCATAAGTGTTTTACAAATGCATTTTTCCTGTTTATAGTTATTTCCTCAAAATACATCCTGCCAGCACTACCCCTTGCATGCTGTCTTGTGTTTTAAGCATTTAAGCAACCCCTTCCAGATGCATCTAGAATCTAATGCTGTTTGTTTTTCCTCTCTTCTTCTTTTAAACATCTAAAAGAATAAGCAATATTAATAATGGGCCTGAGATATAATCCTTTAAAAATACGTGCATTAACATAAATCTACAGTGCAAAAGCACAAAGAAGACTAAGAACACAGCTGAGCAATCACATTTGCTCAAGCTTTGCATTATGGTGAACTTTGGTGGAATGAATCCAAGATGGAATTAAATCCAAATGTTTCCTGCTTTCTTCCGTCTTGATAGCTTCATATTTCCTTCATTTTTATGTCTTCCACAGTTTTCACATTTAAAATTGTCATCTCAGAGAACATTGAACATATTTATGGTAGGTCTGTTTCCTGATACACAGTCCATTCTATCATATTGTTGTAGTTAGTAGACAACAAGAGAGATTTTAGATTTATATATAGTAGAAAATTTTAAATCAGGGAGGAAATAGGACTAGATCATGCCAACTTCAAAATAAATCTTCCCTCATACTCCAAATGTTATGATGATATTTATAAAGTTAATTTCCCTTCATAACATGTTTACCCATTTGTTAAACAACAGAAACAAATCAAGTAGTCCAAGTTGATGTTATGAAGACAAAGAAAACCAGGGATTAAAAAAAAAACAATAGAATAGAAGAAAACGTTAGAACTATGATAGTTAATGTGTAATGCACGTTTCTATGGCTAAGAGCACATTAAGAGCTTTACTTGTACTATATCATTTAGATCCTCCATAATACGAAGAGATGGGTTTTCTCAGCCCCTACAGGTCACGGATGTGAAGTAACTGGCCCAAGATCACACAATTAGTAAATAATCACATCAGAATTAAATTCAATCCATTGGATTCCAAAAACCACATTTTTCCTTTCTTCTTTGAGGAACCTCTGCAAATATTATACTTCAATACTAAAAAAACAAGAAAGGGAGAAGGTAGAGGAGGGTGAGGAAGAGGAGGAGGAGGAGAGGAAGTCTGCATCATGTTTATTATTGTCTGTGTGCAGCTTCTCACTATTGGTAAGTCAGATGGGCGTTTTCTGATTCAAACATTATTATTTGGAATAGTTACCTTCCCAACTAGTTTCTGTACAAAGAAAAGAAATGAGAGGAATGAAGAAGAGGAAGAGAAGAAAGAGGGGAAGAAGGAGGAGCAGGAGGAAAAAGAGGGTGAGCGGGCAGAGAGAAATGATCACTTCATTTAAACAAACACATCCACGATACCCCTGTAGTACCTGATGACGCTTATAGCCTCAGCTGCTCTAGAGAGGCCCTTCTTTGGCTCTTCCCTCTCAAAATCAAATGTCAGTGTGATGGTAAGTCATATGAACAATCTTTGTTTCCCAGGGATGAGCCAGCCAAGCAATAAAATTAAAATGAAAAAAGCTTCATGATGCTTGCTTGTGGCATTTTAAATAGTGCCAGCTGCTGCATAGACGAATTATACAGAGTTATGAGAGCAAGAAATCGAGTGATTGGACACATTATTCTCATTCTATTCTGCAAATATTCTTTTGCCTTGATACAGCTTCCCTTTGCACCTTGACTCGTTTTGTCCACACAACCATTTCTTCTTAAGACTTTCAAAAAAGAAGGGACTCTCTATGGCTTGGAATTAAGTTTCTCCCAATGAGAATAGCAATTACTTTCTTGCTTGCCTCCTTCATGAAATACTTTAGTGCTTTTGGACAATTTTGACATATGAAGAAGGGGATCTTCCTGCCAAAAGTTAAATCCTAGTCCAAGACAGGTACAATGGCTGGAGACCAGGTTGCACAGAATGAGCCCAGATTTTCAGATTGTAAAATATCCCTACCCATATGTCAGCCATTGTTCAGGAGCATATGTTCAGACTTCAGAAGCGTGATATTTTCCAGCACACCATTGTTTTAAAAGTATATGTATTCAAATGCTTTATAAAACTACACTCCAGTAAATATCTAGGGAAGAATAGAGACTTTCTTTTACTGGAAAATTATCGCATTTTACCTTATTCTGGAGATGACTACAAAAGATAATATATTTAGTGATTTGCTAAATTATTATAAAGGAAGATTATAGAAATATAAACTGAAGTACAGGTTTCTCTGAGGCACAAAACACGCATTAGTCTAGTCATCTCTTCTCAAGTTTGGAAAAAGATTTTCATATCTATGATGCCAATTCCTGTACTGACACAATGTTTTCTCAGCTACTAAGTTTAATCAATATCCCTGCTCCCTTAAGACTACCACTTTTGTCATTATCAGGAAAATGCAAACTTAATTTGAATCTTAAGCTCTACTTTGGAATAAAATTACATTTATAATACACCTTGCAAGAACTGTATTTTTCGAAGAGAAGTACAATGAAGAGTTTCTTCCCTAACTGGCTTCACGGGATACTGCCCACCGTATTCAGGCCCATGCTAATGCCAGATCGGTGCCGCCCACTAACCTCTTTGGGGCTGAATAGTGTCTCTCTGCCGTCAGTCCAGCTCCCCTTCCATTTCATAAATTGTGACAAAGCCCTCCCTCAGGTCTGAAACTCCTGAAGTCTAGTGGAAATCTCACTACTTCCTGAAATATCCGGGAAACCCCTCTAAGTCTGAGTAACCCGTTCCCCGTGGAAAGGCAGGGGGTGAATGGCACTCAGATTAAATCTAGAGAGACCTGCTCTGTGCCGTGAGCCTCGCTGGAGGGAGGGGGTGTTACAAAGGTCAGCCCTCTCATTTTCCATTGTCTTCTTAAGAAGGACGTTCCAGATGGTATGTATTACTGTGTGTTTGTAATACTTTTGGCACAGGGCAGCTGCAAGATAAGAAAATGTGAAGTAAACAGAGATGAAAAGAGAAAGTCCTGAAAAAAAACTGGAAGCATTTTAGGTTTCTAAGTAAGAACCTTCAGAGAATTAGAAACAAACAAAAAAAATAATAATAAGGCCAATTGATTTTTATTTCAGGTATTGTCCCAGAGCTAGAAAACAAAATGAAATATTATAAGATACAGACTGCTTTTTATACTAAGTTGTTTAAAGGTTATTATTTTCTAATAGTTCATAAATTTCACTTGGTACACATGGTAATGAGATATTTCTATTGTTCCTGGCCTCACTCATTTTCTGATTCTGTCACCCCATTTACCGTTTTATTTCTGAAATCTGTGCGACACGACTGTGCCTCGGGCACACTGCGTGTGTTGTACTGAATTGCCAGGTGACTGAAGACCTGCGTGTCTTTCAAACCTGAGGGCAGAAACCCTCATTTTCAGTCACGGACTTTTAAGGTAGCCAGGCTTGGCCTTACTTTTCTGGTAGCTTTTGCTCTCTTGGAAGCCATAGTAGTAGCAACCATCAATCACGCAGTCATGAATATTCAATTTACTGAACTTAAACGTGATTCATATCTGGTCCAGCCTCCTGCCAAATTCAAATATTTAATGCTGCCATCTTTATAATTTCCATCCTTTCCACTCTCTGACCTTACATTCAGGTTCTTCCTCTTGCTGGAAGCACCAGAGTCCAGGTCTCTGTGAGACAGCTACTCAGGGGTGCCTTGTGTTTGCACACATCTGAAGAGAACAGGCAGTGACTGCTCTTGTTCCGGGCTATCTTCAAGGGTGTATGTGTGGCTAGTAGCCTGGGAAGACAGAGACCACGTGTCCCGGAGCCAGCTCAGGGGTCTTCTCTGACCTAACCCACTGCCTGTGCGGGTATCTTGCAGCTCTCTTTGCATCACTCTGTGCAAACTGGAGCTTAAAGAACAGGCAAAAGAAAATTCAGAAACTGGCTGCTCTACTTCTGTGAGTGATAAACAGACCTTTGTCTCTGGTCCCGAAGTCGTGTGTTTTCTGTGCAGACCCATGAATCTGTGGGAGGTTAACTTGTCTGCTTGCAAGAAGGAGGAAATCTGAGTCCCTTTATAGTTCTGGACCTGTTTCCATTCCTTTTCCTTGTAAGAAACTTTCTTTGACTGATTCCGGTGTGCCTATTAAATAGGGTAATTCAGTGTTTCCCAAACCTTCCCTGAAAATAAAAGTCCCTTAGAGAACATGTTATATGACGGACTATTGGGCTTCTCCTAGAAAATCTGATTCCTAGGTTTGAATTGGTGCGTGGGAATCTTACTGTTTTTAAGCAGACCTACAGATAATTATTGCCTATGGAAAGATAATGTATCTAAAACCCATATCAACACTCTAGGAAAACAGTAAACACTCAATAAACAACAGCTCCTGTTAAGGTCTTCCAACAGTCTTTGATAAGACTGATACCCCCTACATCCAAAAAACGTGAAAAAATGTAAAAAGGGACTAAAACATAATGTTCGTTATTAATAAAGGTCAAGTTAGAAACACAGGTTTGGTCTATTGCCCAGGTGAGTCTGCCAGTTAAGTCCCCAAATTATTAGATTTATCCATTTGGTGTTAGGTCAAGCTGAAGGACAGAGCTTCCCACACATAAGAGTCTCACTCAGGTAAGACTTAAGACACAGCATTTGTTAGAAGTTTTATCATGAGTTGTGACGTAGGAAATGGAAAATGATAGGGATAAAAGGTAATGATGAGAATTATAAAATATCAAAAAGAAGAAATGGAATAATCTGATCATATAGCTAATATTGTCTTTCACTTTGATAAGTATTTCAGTTTTAAAATTCTCTATGAAGTCTTAATCTTGTGACTGGAGAGCTTAAAGAAACTCACTTAAGGTTATGTGGTGAATAAATGTTACAACTAAAATTCAAACTTCCACTGTAAAGTCCTATTACACTGTACAGTAATTCTAAACGATGAACAGTGGTTATGCTGAAGGAGAGGTTGCCCGGAAAAGAGAATCTTGCTTCACATATGGACACGAGAAAGAACAGAGCATATAGTGAGGTTCAGCGAATAACATAAACATAAAACAATTTGATTCTACGGGGAATTTGATTTTCCCCTTTTTTCATTTTGCTTTATTGAGACCTCAGTATGTCTTGGCCCAATGAAATACACTAGAGGAAAAATACAACAAAATCTAATTTTGTATTAAAATTTTTTTTAAGTAAGGGATACAAGCCAATATAAGGCTACAGACTTGGTCACTGTCATCCACAATTGTACACTACATACATGACACATAAAATGGAGACTCCTGAGAGTGGCTGATTATTCAGACATGGGCGAGAAGTAGGCATCAGGAGAAATGTTTTCAGAAGTAGTTATCAGGTATTAGGTATCAAGGTCCTTCTCTAACACAGAATTGAAAAAGTCTAGCCATTATTAATATAACGAGAATGGTTTGTGTGACATTGATTTAACCTGACAGCCAAGAAGAGTGGACTAGAATGCATATTCATGAACAATGACGACTTCACTGTACTAGTCAGTGTGGGCGGTAGATGCTATTGAGTGAGTACGTGTAGCATGTGTCCATTGCATTCAAAATGACTAAGTGAGTAGAGCAACAAATCTGTATCAAACTTTGTGTTAAACTTGAATGTTCCTCTGTGGAAACTATTCAGATGATTCGGAAGGCTTTCAGGGACGATGCAATAAGTGCAGCAAGGTGTGGCACAAACACTTCAAAGATGCTCAAGAATCTATCCAAAGTGATCCATATTCTGGAAGGCCCGCAACAAGCAGAACACCTGAGGATGTGGAGTGTGTACTGGCTGCAATCAACAAAGATCGGTGACTGACAGTGTGAGAACTATAAGTTGATTTGGAGATTCCAAAAACTACTGTGCCTGAGGTTTTGATGCAGGATCTTGGCATGAAACGTGTCATGGCAAAATTTGTTCTGTGGCTTCTGCTACCAGAGCAGAAGGAACATCGTGCTGCAGTTGCTAATGACTTGATTCAAACTGCTACCAATGAACCAGAGTTCCTTAAAAAGGTCATAATTGGAGATGAATTGTGGGTTTACAGCTATGATCTGGAAACAAAGGCAAGGTCATCTCAGTGGAGGTCACCTGGTTCTCCACACCTGAAGAAGGTGAGGCAAAGTCATAGCAAGATCAAGACCATGTTAACCGTGTTTTTTGATCAGAAAAGTGTCCATCACAACTACACCCTTCCAGGACAAACAATTAATATGGAGCACTACCTCAATGTTCTTCATCAGCTGAGAGATGCAATACAATGAAAACGGCTGCAGCTACGGGCAACTGGTGATGGGCAGCTTCATCACCACAATGTGCCTGTTCATGCGCCACGTCCTATGCAGTTCCTTTGTGAAACATCAAATCACCCAGGTGACTCAGCCCCCCAACAGCCCAGAGTTGGTGCCCTCTGCTATCTGGCTTTCCCCAAAAATGAAATCACCTTTGAAACGGAAGAGCTTTCAGACCATCAATGAGATTCAGGAAAATACAACAGGGCAGCTGATAGAGATTGGAAGAACTGTGTGAGGTCCCAAGGTGCCTCCTTTGAAGGGGACTGAGGTGTCATTGTCCTGTGTACAACATTTCTGGTATCTTGTATCTTCAACAAATGTCTCTATTTTTCATAGTGCATAGCTGGATATTTTCTGGACAGGCCTAGTAGATGGTACATTGTAATTATATAAACTCAGAAATGGAGATAAAATTAAATTAAATTCATATAAATCACCCAAACACATCTCCTAACCCAGTGATATCTATCAATTAACATTTTGAATGGGAAAACCAAAAGCTAAAGTATCTTGGGGCAATGATGTTCCTTCAGTGCTAATCAATAAGGGGAAATACCATAGCCATACTTTTGGGTCCTGGCCTGTGGTCAGATGACACCCTGTACCAGCAGTGAACAACGGTGACATAAATAACTTTTATAGGGACTTTGAGGTTTCCACTAGCAGATGGATACAATTCATAGAAGTTTTTATTCATTAGTTAATTTATTCAACCAACATCGAGCCCTTCCACTGTTCAGGTGCTGAGCTGGTAACTCAGACAACAGAACTCAGTCCTCATAAGGGATAACCTAGTCGGGTTAAGGACAATCAGTCTAGTGAGGGATAACTCCATAAACTCTAGTATCTGGAAGGGTATATTCATTAGAGTTCTTAATAAGGGTTCAATAGAAAAGGTTTACCATAGTTTCAAACTTCCCAGAAGGGAATGTTTAAAAAAGAAAAAGTATGTGAGTACACTCTCCTAAAAATACAATCTATAATTTGCATTGTCCCTCTTCTGGAATGATCTTTCCCTCACTCTTCCCATGATTGACTCCTCTTTTAAGTTCCAATGCGTCTTCCTCTTCAAAAACATTATCATTCTGTTGAAAGAAGCATGTAACCAAATAAATCACTCTATCATGTCATTCTATGTATTTCCTTCAGAAGATTAATCATAATCTACATGCATTTATTTGTTTCATAATTTATTACTTGTCTACATCACCGGTACATAAACTATCGAGGGCACAGGTCCTATTCGTCTCCTTCAAAGCTACATGCTCAGCACTTAGGACGTCATACATAATAGTCACTTGTTACATAATTTATTGAGTAAACTAGTCACAGTCTTCATGTCTGCACCAATGTGTCAGATCACTCAGGATTCACTCAGCTGCTAAAAATTAACATCCAAAAGCCTGTGGCTCAATCACAAAGCTGTATTCCCTTGCATCATGAAGGTCAGAGGAAAGGAAGCACCAGAGGTTACTCAGCAGCTTAGCGCCATCATTAATAAGCCAGGTTCATGTTACCTTTCGGCTTTGTTATGGTCAGGAGATTAGCCCTTCCACGGGCCAGGTCATCTTGTGTTTGCATGGGTTACCATGACCAGGGAAAAATGAGATTGTCTCCTACCTTCTGATTGATACAATTCAAGAGCAACTCTTTCTGGACAAAATGTAGGAAACTTCCTCTCCAAGCTCACTGCTCAAAATTCCATGGAAAAATCTATCAAGAAAGCAACCACAGAGAAAACAGGACCATGATGGCTGGTTCACACCAAAGGTTTCACAAACCTTTTAACTGTGACCCACAATAAAAATATGTGTGTATATCAAGGCATGGTATGTGAGTATACATAATTGTTAATAAAATTGTCTTTTACGCTTGATCTAGAAAAAACACTCTGAAACTTTCTATTCTGTATCATTTGAGAGAGATGTGTAACCCACCAATTCGGCTTTATCATCTGTGACTGGGTGGGACCCACGGCTGGAACTGCCCTCTCTTAGACCCATTACAAGGTCCTTCTCAAGCCCGGCTCTGAATAAAATGAAGAGAAAGTGGCTGCCCAAACCGAACTGTGATTGAGGGAAGGATAAAAATGACCTTGGCCTAAGCGAGTTGCATCTGCTCACTGTTTACTAAATTATTTTTAATATCTGCAGTTTATTAGAATTTCCATATTCCATTTATGAGTATTACATGGTGGATGAATATTAGCTTCCAGAAAAACTCTAACTACATATAGCAACCAAAGACACTCATAAAATTGGTTCCTGGAGCCCTATCAAAATCAAAAGTACATAAGGCTTCATTCTTTGTTTATTTGTGTAGAAAGGCCACCTGTAAATGAAATTAGAGCTTAAATATCAGGCTAGCCTAAAATATCAACTAAGTGGGACCTTCTCAATTTCTTTGAAGGTTTTCATAAACTATTCCGACTTTCCCAGGATCTCGCCGCAACCCTTCCAGTTGGCCATCCTGCTGACAACGAAGGGTTCCACGTTCATGTTCCCCGCCCACAGGGCTCCTGCCAGAGTGCCACAGAGGGGCCGCCTCCCGGATGCCTCCGAAATACGCAAACTTAAGTCTCATCGGCTGTTTCTCTGAACTAAGATGTTGCTTCCTTCAACACACCCTCTTAATCTTCCCATGGCTTTTACTTCTTGACTATGTATCTCTATTTTCTTCTAATGCTAGTATTTTTCAAAAATCCCATTATTTCTAAATCAACAGTAGACAGTTTAATTCCAATCCAGTACTGTCTCATCCCTCTGACCTGGCGTAGGTTTAACGTGTGCTACCGGATTAGAATTTCAAGGTAACTGAAAGTGACTACTCCAAGCCCCAACACTGTACTTAATTGTCCTCATTTCTACTAAACATGTCTTGAATTGTATTATAAAACTATCTGTCCTAATAGTATGTGCTGAGGATCTAAACTTTTAGTCATGACAGAAACGATTTTGAGGGAGAAACTCACTTCTCTATACTTTAACAGAAAATACATCTTAGATATCTTAGACATAAAACACGAACAAATGGAACGAAACTAAAACAAGAAAGAGAAAACGGATGCAGCCTTCAGGACAAGACCAGTGTGGCTCGGGGAGGAAGGAAACAGTGTGAAGGACAAAAAGCGCTGGCACAGCCCCAAAGAGAGCTGGGGTTTCTCATTTCTGCTACTCGGACCATTCCCAGTTCCAGCAAGCCACATACGTATGTCTCTACATGAACAGGTGTGCAGTGTGTAATATATGGAATGCTCTAGGACAGCTGTTTCAGTAGAAGAATATAAACTATACTATAGAATGGGTAAGCTGAGGCATGACATATCTCAACGACAGTGTCCTGGAGCCAGGGGCAGATTTAGAATCCAATGAGCATCCTGCATCCAAACCTACTTTCTGTGACCTCATATGTCCCCTTTGAATCAGGCCTAAGAATAGTCTGGACACCATGGAGAGCACCCTCTCTGCCCACATGGAAACCGAGCCAGGGAGAGCCAGGCTCACCTTGAGAGGAACGTGGCTCTGCACCAGGCAATCAGGGTCACTCAGCAGAATTATTTTTGCTATTGCACTGGCCTTTCCTCCCTGGCGCTGGCCCAGAGCACGTGGGCTCTGTCACCATGCCGCACCGCACAGGGCAGCTCTGCCCACAGAGAAGCCCACTGACCGCAATACCGGAAACCACGGCTGCCCTGTAAGACCATCCATGATCAACCTGTGGCTTCAAAGGCTTCATCTTTTTTCCTCTCTCTTCTACATAAGGCTACTACAGAAGGCATCACTGTGTCACCTTCTGCTTTGGACAGAAATAAAGCTTGATGAGCTATATAACAATATCTATTAGAGTTCAGGAAAGCAATGGGCCAGACAGTCAGAGATGAGTTGCCCAATTTTCCAAAAAGGAGAAACAAGAATTTATTTCAGGAAAGCTGGCCCTAGGGGGACAAGGGGATAAAGCAGGCTCTCTTCTGACAAGATAAGAGGAAAATGCAAAGCTCAAATTACTGGTGCTGCAGAATGGGGGTGACAGATATAAGTAAATGTAGATGGATAGTAAAAGAGTTTACATTCAAGATAATATTAAATAATACAGTAATGTAAACAAGAACAAAATTCATTAGTCCATGCTGCCAAAGCTCTAGCAGAGTTACTGCAGGAAGGAGAGGGCAGCATCCTGGACACACGTTCAGGGCAAGAGTCGTAAATCCTCAAGTTACAGATGTCTCCTGTATCATAATGTGTTTTGGTTAATAATGTATCTTGTATGATTGAAACGAATGGGCACCATTCAGCTAATTGACCTTTGGCGAATCATTTACCATTCTTGGTCCTTTAGTATCACTGCTAGGAAGTGGGAAAGCAGGCATTCTCACCAGATGACCGAGGAGGTCCCTCCAGCTCTGAAACTCTTTGATCTATATGTAACCAATCACCGCTCTGCAATTACAAATGAGGTCTCTTCAAACTAGCACGGCAGCCACGTGCACACTTGATCTGTAGGCCCTGGAGATTTATATTATCTCCTCCAAAGTCAGCCCCTGATATTTCTGGGTGAGATGGTATAGCAAATGCCGGTGGGGCTCCCCTCAAGTCCCGATACCATTTCTGCATGCCCTACCCCCCACTTTCTGAGGGCTTAGAGCACTCACACCTGCAACTTTCCTCAGAGGGCTGTCCTTGGCCTTGCTCAGCTGCTTTGCTTGCTCACTGAGTGCCTGGAGACCCCTGACCGCGGCTGAGTCCGTAGACCAGGGAAGCCATCTCAGAGCCCAGCCTCCCAGCTTCAAGGCAGCATATATTCCAAGGCCTCAGGGGTGCTCTGTGAGGGTCATGGCCTGAGATCATGCCTTGCTTCTCCTGCTCTGTGTGGTGTTTCACATGTGCATTGGAGACAGCCCCTCCTATTCTTCTAAACCAGCCATCTTTGGGACGTCTACTGTGTCACCTGAAAAATGTACCTTGCCAGGATGTGGCTGGATGTGACTTCACTGGGCACACTGCTCCCTGGCCAGGGATACTGTCTCCCAGAGCACCCCCAAACTGCACAAATAAATGCAAGATGCCAAGAGGCCCTGTCTCTTCTTCAGTCCTCTCTGCACTGCCTGAATCACGGCGGATTTACCTTAGAAAGGAGGAGACGTGTTTCTCTCCAGCTGTGCTGCACGTGGTACCCACACCGCAGAGCTGAGCTGCTGGTGCCCTGTGCTCTATGGAGCCTCTTGGCAATCTCGATCTCTCTCTGTACTGTGATTCTTTTCGTTGTCAAAACTAGTCACTAACATGAGGCATATTATAAAAAAAAAACACATACAAAAAAACCCCATCCTGGTTTCTCCATTCTCCCATCTCTGCCTCCTGCATGTCAGGTTTTAGAAGTCAATTCCTAGAGAGCCACTGGCAGCATGTTTAACCTGAATTCTTGTCGCTGATGTCTGGAATCCCACGCTAGGTGTAGAGATCAGAGCTCGAATCCTGCTCTCCGTGGTCTCTCTAAGGCTCTCTAGTCTCCAAGCCGGTCAGCTTAATAGAATGCATTCTCCCAGAACAGTAAGGAGCAGACTTGTTTCATTTATAAAACAGCCACCTTTCAAGTAATCCACTAATAAAAAGGGATTAGTAACTAATTTGCTTTCATAGATTTTAGTTAAAATTCCCACCCCAGATTGTACCTCCCTTTTTATTATCGTCTCTTTAAGAATCCTTGAAGTACTTGCAAAGGGGGAAAAATGGGGACCACTGGAATAGAATCAACAATAATATAAAAATTAAGTAATGAACTTGTCAAAAAAGAATGCTTGAGGTAATAATATTGGTTAATTATTATATTGTTCATCTGATCATCCTCTGTGGGTCTGTCGTTAAATCACTAGAGAAGAAAGGAGACTTCAGTGGATCTGGTAGTAAAATCATACCAATGGACTTGTTTGTTCTGGGTTTCCTCAGGCCAAGTTGGGCCAAGAAGAAGATGTTCAGGGCAGTGGAGCAGATTCTAGGATAAAAACAGCATCGTTTAGATATAACGTGGGCAGAAGACTGAAATGATCATATTCGACCCACCTCTTAAATAGGCCACAGGATGGGGGGGACGAAAGAATCGTCATGTTCACCTCTGCCTCCTGTGTGCAATCCATCCACACATTACAGTAGCTTCCTATTTAAGTCAATAAGTAACATTTTATCAGTTCTCTCCTCTGATGTGTCATTGTGTCTCCCTATATCTACAATAATTACGTCTGTCAAAACGTATTAACTAGGTAGTCGGAGGGCAAACGCCACTCTTATTTTTAGTATTTCTATTGACTCCTGGGTGAACTTGATCAGACATTTCATCAGCAGGAACCAATCACACTTTTTCTGCTCCGTCCTGCCTGGGACCTGGTTCTGAGTATTCTGATAAAAGAAGACTCCCAGGAAAGACATGGTTTCTGTTTTAATCAAGTTTATAATCTAAGAAAGCAACAGAGAGACGGACAGAACGAGCCCTGTTCAGACACATTGTTCAAACACTCTTTTAAAGCCACATTCTTCATCTGGCTTTTATAAAACTCCCCTTTGGTAACAACTGTTACGGAAGACTTTTAAGGAGGCAAATTGGCAAGAGCAGAATTAAATCAAAATGCCCCAGTAATGGGACCAAAGTCATTTTAGAGAAATAGTTCTTAAACTTTTAAGGGGTCACCAACTCCAGAAAAGCATGTGCGTGTATAAACATTGAGATTTTTGTGGAAAAGGTTAAACAATTAAATACCTCTGAAGCAACGTTTGAACCCCAAGTTAAAAGCCTCGATTTTAAGATTTTCCAGACACAGTCTAAGAAATGGCGAATCTTGCTAAAATAGAGCAATATTTACCCAAACTGTCCACCCACATTCTCCTACACTTCACAAGAAAATTGAGATGAAAACAAGAACTTCACACTTCCCTTTCCCCTCTCCCTCCTGATGATGCAGTGATGCTGCTGGACTTAGTGAGATTCCTCAACTCTAATCCGCGTCTCATTATCCTCTCTCTTTGCCTTACTCTGGAGACCACCCCTACCTGGGAGAAGCAGGGTATTGTTCTGAAACATGAATGCCTTTGATTCCGGCCTTTAGACATTGCTCTATGTGGACCACTGTCCATGCAGGGTGTGACTCGTTTCAGTTTTTCAAGCTAGGCTCCTGTATCCCTGTCTTATTTAGAGCCATGCTAGCTGCTAAAACACAAGACTGCAAACCCTAACGTGTTAGTGGCTTAACTCATTAAAAGTTTATTTCATGTCCAGAACAGATGTGCTCTCATAATAATCGAGAACAAATGTTTCTGTTCTCTCTGAGCAAGCCAGCCCTGTTCTTCACACTCATCCAGGGATCCAGCCTAGCAGGGAGGGTGGAGACGGTGTATCTGTGGCCACTGCTCGTACACGTGGTCCCATGGTGAGCGCTAGTCACGTGGCCCCACGTATGAGTGAAGGGGTGGAGGTGGGGCTGCAGTTGTCCTGTCTGGCGTAGTAACTGCTTCCAGCAACAGTCATGCCCAGAGGAGACAGTCACGGATTTGGGGGCCACCAGCTGCCTTTGTCTTAGCACCTTTTTGATAAGCTCCTCAGTGGGCCCTGCCTGAGAATCACTTGATATGCACCATCCAGGTGTGTATTAGTTAGAATTGCTGTGAAGACAAATTTCTCAAATCTCAATGGTAGATTTTTGTGTAGACATAAGATTTCAGTTCATCTGGGTCAACGCCAAAGAGCACAATTGCTGGATCGTATGGTAAAATTATTTTTATATTTGTGAAAATATTTACCAACTGAGTTCCAAAGAAGCCTTACCATTTTGCATTCCCCAGAGCAATCAATGAGAGTTCCCGCTCTCCACACCCCTACCAGTGTGTCATGTGGTCGGTGTTTTAGATTTGGGGCACTCCGCTAGGTGTGCAGAGGTGGCCCGCCAATGTTTTAAATTTACATTTCCTGGATGACATGTGATGCGGAACATCTTTCCATATGCTTATTTCCATATATCTTGTTTGGTGAAGCGTCTGTAAGGTCTTAGGCCCATATTCTAATCGGGTTTTTTAACTTCTTTAAATTTAGATTTAAGAATTTTCTGTATATGTTCAATAAGAGTCCTTTACCAGACATGCCTTTTGCAAATATTTTTCCTGAATCTGTTGGCTTGTCTTCTTATTCTCCTGAAACTGTTATTCACAGAGCAGAGATTTTAGTTTAAATGAAGTCCAGTTTAACAATCCTTTCTTTTATGGCTCATGCCTTTGGCATTGTGTCTAAAGCGTCATCTCCATACTCAAGGTCATCAATATTTTCTCCTATGTTATCTTCTAGGAGTTTTACAGTTTCATATTTCAAATCAGGGCCTGTGCCCCATTCTGAGTTAAGTTTTGTTAAGGGTGTAAAGACTGCTTCTAGATTCACTTTTTATGCATGTGAATGCCTAGTTGTTCCGGCACCATGTGTTGCTTAAAACTCTTTTTTCATTCTTTTCCTCATTTATACCCCTGCCTTTAAAAGCAACCATTCACTCTTCAAAATCACCCAGAAATCGCACCTTTATTCAAGAAGTTAAGATGGCCTATCTCCTTGGCCCTTTGCAACTCCTCCAGTGCAGCTGGGTTTATTTTGTGACACCTGTCCGTTTAACTTATGTTACCCTGGGAGGCTTTCTTAAGCCCCTGCAAATAATAACTAACAACAACCTCTGTGTTTAGCTGGGCCACACTGTACTAACCTTCTTTATAGCTGATCTAGGTCTCTCTTTTTATCCTGATTGCAGTGAATGGACCCTTGCTTTATTGTTTGTGGTCATATTTCAGGGTTCTAGCAACCATAGATTATTCTCTAGAACAAAGTTACTGCCTGTTGTTCAGACTCTCAGTTCCAGCTTCCTGCTCGATCTTCCCAGATTTTGCAGGTGTCTCAGAGATGGGCACCTCAGCCCTCAACTCCATGCCTACCGCTTGCTGGCAGACCCCTTGCTTATCCTATTACCTTGTTCCTGGGTCTCCCATGATCATCTATCTTGTTTGAATGGGCTGACTTATCTCTGGGTAAAGATCATCTTCTTTTGTCTGTCCTGCCAGAACCCAAACCTATGTCCTGTTAATTTCCTTAACTGGCCTTCACATTCTTCTTGGGTAATAAGACTATTTTGAGTTTACAGTACTCATGGTTACTGAATGCCTACAGAAGAAAGAAAGAAAGACAAAGAATCTATTCATCAGGTCCCCAAAGCAGTTGATTTTGCCCAATTTTGATGCATGTGTGTACATCCTAATTCTACATGTACAACAGAGACTGTTATTTGTCAACTAAATCTGGTCTGCTTCTTTAAGAGTAATGGGGTGTATCTGGATGGACAGCTGGCTCAGATACACTACGTCTTTGGGAATTGCTTCTCACTTTTCTTTCTGCTAGCTGAAAATGAGCATCTTCCACCCTCGGAAGCTACAAATTGAAGATGTCAGAGCTGCCCTACTGTCCAGGGCATGACATCCATAAACAGGAAGTCCTTCCTCCTATGTGCCATTAGGAGACACAAAATAAATTACTATTTTTCTCAACCACTGTCTTCTGGGTCTCTTTATTACAGCAATCTAGTCTTCACTTTCATGAATACAACATAATTCATAAAAATCATATATTGATCATTGAAAAAAAGATTATTTTTCATTCTTCTACAGGTTTAAAGAGCTGATTAAAAACCAAGTGAATTTAAATAGAAAAATTGTTAAAATACCATGCATGCTACAAACCACTCACACTTTCGTTTTTCTATTTGCTTCACTTGCCACTCCTTTTTTTTCCAAAGTTAAATTTTTTATTGTGTTTTTTCCATTGCCATTTAGTCCCCTATACCCACCTCTCCCCTGCAATCACCACACTGTTGACCATGTCCATGAGTCCTTTTTCCTTTTTACTCAATCCCTCCATCCCCTCCCCTCCCCTACCTTAGCTGTCATCCTGCTCTCTATGAGTCTATCTCTGTGTTGTTAGTTCAGTTTGTTCATTAGGTTCCACATATAAGTGAAATCATATAGTATTTGTCTTTCCCTGACTGGTTTCTTTCACTGAGCAAAATGGACCTGCCTTTTGACTAAGCCACTCCTTTCTTATGAGGTGAGGTGGAGAAGAAGGAAGACAGATAATATCTGCTTCCTAAGTCAGGCAAATAATGGGTTACAGGAATCTGACTGACCATATTCTAGTCTCATGGGCAGACATTGCATCTGCAATGTTCATGGAAGGAGCTTACATTCTTTAGGCAGCAGGTACTGCACAAAACTGAAGAAGAAAGGAAAAGAGAGCCCTGGCTGGTGTAGCTCAGTGGATTGAGGGCGGGCTAGGAACCAAGCGGTCCCGGTTCAATTCCCGGTCAGGGCACATGCCTGGGTTGCGGGCCAGGTCCCCGTGAGGGCCATGTGAAAGGCAACCATACATTGCTGTTTCTCTCCCTCTCTTTCTCCTCCCTTCCCCTCTCTCTAAAAATAAATAAAAATAAAATCTTAAAAAAAAGAGAGAGAGAGAAGGTAAAAGTCTAATATGAAAGTAATCTGGGGCAAGTATCAGGTTAAAAATTAAATAATTTTTGGAAACGTAAGGAATTTCTATATTAATAGTTCATAGACAAAATGAAAGGAAATTCTATATTAATGGTTCTCAAACTATTTAGGGCAACAGGTTGCCCTGGGAAGTTGCTAAAACTTTGGACTCTTTTCTGGAAAAATTCAAAAACATAATTAATTTTTTAAACATCCACCAGCTCAGGCATATTACAGTTTAAGAACATATTTTTTTATGAGGAAATAGTCAAAGAATAAATACCTTGCTTCTATTCAATAATAACTATATCAAATCATCATTTATTTTATACTTATTTGCCAATGAAGTTTGGGCCCGATGCTATGAGACCTAAAAGAATACAAAAGTCCTTGTCATTGAGCGGCTGACTATTCAGTGGAGATCATACTCCTGAGAACGGATATTCACAATAAAATGTGATACAATGGATACATGCGTAGCTGATAGGGAAGCAAAGGATTTAAACGTCCGCCTGAAGGAGCTAGAGCAAGTTTTCCTTTTTACCTGGGTAATATTTGAGGGAGACCGAAATAATCAAAGTGGCTAGTTCTGTGGAAGTGGTATTTCAAATCTGCATCCATACATGTTGATACCACTTATCATTATGGAACTCTTATTATGTGTCCAGAACTATTCTACCAGATGTTTGATCCTCCCATCAACCCACAGCCATGAGTAAAATATTGTTCTCATTCCAATGGCAGGCTCAGTTCATGTGCCCTGTTCTTATCATCCAATGAGGGTCTGGATTCAATCAGGTGCCTGCCACACTCTTGGTCACCTTGCTCTGCAACCACAAACTCACACATTGCCTTAGATCTCCACTTAAAACAGTGTATTAGAGGTCGGCAATGGGTATGTTAATTGTAAGCCAACTGATCATACAGATTCAAGAAAGAAAGTTCTAGGCACTTTCATTCATAATAACCCAATGAGATACATCATATTTTTCAAATCTTATAGGAGAGGAAAAAAAGAGTTCAAATCAGTGGTTCAAAGCCACACAGCCCCAGGAAAGAAGGCCATGTATGAACACCAGCCACGGCCTTCTCATACATCCCACTGCCCCCCTGCGCCTGCAGGACCAGACACCCTCTGGGGCTCAGAACCTTTATGACTAATGTGAGAGCTTAAAACGGCTGAACCAAACACAGATCCAGAATTTGAATCCAGGTCTGTATTGTGCAATTCAGACAAAGACGCAGTCGTGTGAACAATCTAAGGGAACATCCCAGCCTTGTCCTCCTCCAGGAGATAGAGATGGAGAGAAGAGGTGTGGCATAAGGTCATATTCATCTTAGCTGATTGAATAAAAATGGATATTGGATATCAGATGAATTAAAGCAAGCTATAAGTTCTTTTTTATTATATTTTAGTGATTATGCTATTACAGTTGTCCCCATTTTTTCCCCTTTGCTCCCCTCTGCCTGGTACCCTCAAGTTATCTGTCTCCATTTTTATCCACCACATGTGAATATGGGACCACCCATTCCACTGCTGCCCTCTCTCCGCACCACACCGCGTCTCAGCACCCTCCTCTCTGCCCTTCCCAACAGTCTGGATGAGTATGGCTTCCTCAAATCCTTGATTTTTGGACTTCTGTACAGTTCAATTTTCTGATGGTTATCTGTATTATTTGTTTTGAGGTCTAACTGTAATTCTTTCTGTGGTTGTACAAGGAGGTGAAGTATGTTTACCTATACTTCCATCTTGACCGGAGGTCATGCAAGTTACAAGTTCTAAGTTAAAAAAAAAATCAGTTCCCAGTATCCAGTAATAAAATATTTAAAAACTCATCACAAATCTTTTCTGAATAAGCTGGCAATCAATCTGCATAAAGTCTCTTTACTAAATACATGTAACATTTGGGAATATTTTCAAGTTCAAGACCTACTGAGACATTCCTTCTAATGTCAATCAACATGCAATTCAGAAGTTATCATGGAAATTATACAGATTTCTGTTTATCAAACCAACCACCTCATGATGAACACTTTTAGATTTCTACTCATTTAATTCACAGTTTGGGTTTTAGGCCAAACACACTATCTCTGCACTGTTAAATGCACATTAACACTTGCAATAATGAAGCAAATAGTTGATCCTGCCATCTCCCATCGACAGACCATTATTATTCTGGTACTCACTGAAACATGCATTTCAGAAGCTCATAGCACATGGCACACTTTGCCCTCAATTCAGGTTCCTTGTTTATCCTCCCATGAACATGCCTCTGGTATATTTTTAGTATAACGTGTTCTCCTAGACTGATCGTATGTTCACAGATTGTGAGAAGCCTGTGGAAGACTTTCTGTAGTCTCGGCTATTGGTCAAAACTATGCCTGCTACCTGGTCCTCATGCAAAGGAAGCTGTCATTTGGAGACTGATGTTATGATCAAGTGGGAGAGAGATTCTACAAAATCAGGAAGCTTTGCTCTAGCTGAGGATGAAAGAGGAATGAACAAGTGCACCCCAGCATGAAAATAAGATGAAAACATGAAAGAATGTCAGTGTCGAAGGTCACTCCTTTTGATTTTTGCCAAGATCTCAGCACTAAGTGAGCATGTGAACATTCCAAGAAAGGCAGTATCTCCACGTTCTCCCCATGGTGAGTGCATCCTCACTGTGGAAACCACTGGGGCTTTGTACTGGGTTTAATGCATGATATTTGCATGAGATAATTTGAAAAACACAGTCACTCAAGGACATGTTGCCCAACATACTCCACTCTGCATTAGAGAATAAAAAGAAGTAACATTTTTAGTGGAGCTGTGTGTCAATTTATGAATGAGACCTTACTAGTTTTATATACTAGATGTTGTTGGTGATGTTCTCATTTTCATCCAATCTAAAGCTAAGATGACATTGGTTTTCTTCTTCTGAATTAGGAAAATGAAATCAGGCTTGTCCTGCTAGTCTAGTCGTACAATGGTTTAGTACCTCTACGGGGTGACAAGAGGTTAGGCAAACTAGACTTTGTTTCCCTTTCCCATATAAGCTGCTACCCCTGGGCACTTTTCCTAGGATATTCACTCACTTTTATAGCTATAATGAACATCTTTATGCTTATAAAACAGGCATACCAATTGGATTTTTAAAACACAAAAACATTCATCTGGAAGAAAACAGCCCAGTTCCAAGAAAGTCTGATATATTTATGTATTTTCTGTTCTCCCCCTTATATATGCAGGTCACTGACAACAAAATATGAGTCATTGACCAAGGCACTCCGTCAATGGATTCAAAATAAATCAGGGATGAGAGAAAAAGAAATGTATGCTTTGATTATAGGGCATTATAAGTGAATGCTTACTGATGAAACCATTTACACTTAATTAAATGATTCTTAAACTCTCCAATGGCATATATTACATTACTCTTGTCAGCAGATGGGTCAACCAGTGGCCTGATGCTCCTAAAGCAGGCATGGCACAGCGGATGGACCTCCAGGGGCTGCTGGAGTGCCTCGCCATAGTCATCTCTGGAAGCAGCTAGAATAGAGGCTGGTTCCACATATTCTGGCTTCATCTATGAACCTCCAACAATCTGACATAATGGCTTATGCACAATAGTCCTTAAAAAATACGCATTCAGCCCTGACCCATGTGGCTCACTTGGCTGGGTATCATCCCACACAGCAAAAGATTGTAGGTTCGATTCCCAGTCAGGGCACATACCTAGGTTGTCGGTTCGGTCCCCAGTAGGGGTGCATACGAGAGGCAACTGATCAATGTTTCTCTCTCACATTGATGTTTCTCTTCCTTTCTCCCTCCCTCCACTCTCTTTAAAAATCAATCAATAAATAAAGTATTGAAAAATGTACACATTCAGATTATAGTGCAACAAGGCCCTAAGCAGAGTAAAACTATTACATTAAAATGAAACAAATATGTAGGTACAAAGTATCATTAGCTTCTTCTCTTCTGTTGAAAATAATAGGGGAGAGTTTGAATGACTGTTGGTTGAATGGTTGGTTATTTGGAAATGATCCAAAGATGCAGTGTGAAGAGCAGAAGAGTCAGAAGAGGCAAGACCTTATGTGCTGGAACTTTCTATTTGTAATGCATCACAATTCCTTCATCAGTAAGTAATGACTTGTTCTGCTTTTCAGAAATGCTCAGAGGAAGTGAGGGTGCATGTTCTCACAGCACTCTGTTACTTCTTAAAGCAATTGAACTTTTAAAGAATGTTTATCTGGATTAATTATAATAAGTCTCCTTGTAAAATACAGAAAAGCACAAAGTAGATAATAAAATTCATCCTGGATTTTATCACCTAGAAATGGTCCATATTTACAACTCATATACCTCCCATAGGATTGGTAACTACAATATCTTTTAAAACAAAAATGGAAACACAATATCATTGGAAATCGAGAAATCTGAAATTTAAGTCACAATGCGATATCATCGTCTATCCACTAAAATAAGAAAAAGCAGAAGCTCTTACACGTCTGTCAGAACGTGTGGCAATTGGGACTTCTACGCACTGCGGGCAGAAGCAGTGAACTGCCTCAGTTTTAGAAACGTCTCTCCTACTTTCTTAGGAAAAAGTAGACAAACACCTCAGCTATGACCCAGTGATTCCAAACAAATGTATGCTCAAAAAATATTGCATGAAATCATTCACTGCAGCTTTATTAATAATAACTTAAACAAGAAAAACAGTTTGACATGTCCAGCAGTGGGAGGATGGGTAAGCCATGCTCTATTTTTATGGTATACTTGGACTTGCCATAAAAAAGAATGAATTACTGATACACACACACATGTACACATGAACATGGATGAATCTCAACAACTGTCACGCTGAGTGAAGTCTCACACAAAAAAGTGCATACTCTAGGGTTCCACCTATATGTAGTTCTGTATCAAGCAAGACTAATTTTTGGTGGGCACAGGGTTGAGGACTGGCTGGGAAGGGACATTAAGAATCTCTCTGGACAGTCATGTTCTGTTTATTAATAGGAGGCTGGTTTGCTCAGCTCATCAGATGGTCAATTGAAACGTGTTTATTTGTGTATAAATATTACTGGAAAAGTAGAAAAATATCATAAATAAACACTGATCTCTAGTTGTTGATATGCATAATAGTGATGTACACAAAATCATATGCAGTAAAATCTGCAACTTATTTTGAAATACATTTTAAAAATAAGAAGCACAAACAAATATATGTGATTAAAAACAAGTACAGGACAGTAAAATGTTAATTGTAGAATTTAGTGGGCATGTGGATGTTCATCCTGAAATTCTTTCAATGTTTCTGTGTGTTTGTAAACTTCCATCATAAAATAGTACACGGGCAGGGGGGTCCTAGCTGAACAGGGCAGAGTGAACTTCCTTACCTTTTTTTGGGGACCTCATAACAGGTTAGAATCAAAGACATGAATCAAATATGAAGTTCCATTTTAAATCTTGGTGATTTATAAAAGATATATTATCGTTTAATCTTCTAAGTGAAAGAACTGTCTTTTCTCAGCGCATTTTAGGTCCGCAGCAAAACTGAGCCAAAAGAACAGAGACCTCATACACCCTCCCGTCGGTACACAAGCACAGCCTTCTACCTTATCAACATCCCCACCAGGAGTCAGACGGCCAACGAACCTACACTGACACATCCTGGACGCCTCGATACCAATCGACAGCCTGCTGGGACCACTGGGAGCAGGCTGAGGGTGTGGACCACCAGGGGCTGCTGGGGTAGAGCTAGGCCATGGGAATGGAACCTGGGGGCACCTGTGCACGGAACTACACTCCTCGAGGACTAAGGTCAGAGGTCCGAGTAATGCCTTTACCTGAACTGATTGGGGCCATGGCCAGGACATTGAGTTTTACAGCACAGTGCCAGGTGCCCGAGGTGTGAGGCCAAGTTGCCTGGGTAACCATCGTGTGCTGTGTGATGCTCCACCCCCAGGGCAGAGGTCCTGCTCCTGGCTGCAGCTGTCCTGCCCCTCGAGCGCTGAGGCTGTGGCAGTACTGCCTGAGAGGATGTGCAGGGTTTCCAGGGTCTCTTTACTCAGGCTTTTGGTTTGTTATCTCTCTGTCCACGGGGAACTCACTGCCTTCAGGACCAGGGTGTTGGGGTCGGGGCCTGGAGCGGACGAAGCACCTTGGGATTCTCCCACATTAGCCTAGACCGCCAACGGGGAAGGTTCTTACACTGAGCACGGGCAACGACAGTAAAGCACAGGCCACTGTAGTAACGACACAGGTCACTGTAGTAATAACTGTAGTAATCGCCTAGAGGAAAAAGCCCTCCTACCCACTTCCAGCACCAGATTGGGGGCGGGGCCAGGGGAGGCACAAGTGACTATTAGTCAGAATGGCGGCAAGGGGAGGTTCTGAGCCAAAGAGGCCTCTCCGTCTAACGTGGGGAAAGAGGGATTGGTTGGGAAGTGGACCCACCTGAAGTGCACAAAAGTTCGGAAAGTTCATTGGTCATTCTGAGAAAGCCCCAGGCTGCCGCACACCCAAATCAAACACAGTCCCAGGGGCACAAAGAAACTGCTTCTTCTCTTTTGCTCAGGGCTCGCTGCTCAGGACCTACACTCAGATGGTGCAGGGCCTGTCCCCTCCATGGGCCATGTGACCTTAGCAGTCACGTGGCCCAGGGCCTCCAGAAGGGAATCTCTCTTGCTGACCTGGGAAGTATTCGCTGGTGTGCTGACCGACTCTCCCATCCAGGAACCTGGGACCTTGAGGCCCCAGCAGCCACCTGGCCGTGGCCTTGCCGGCTCCACACGCAGCCTCCAGCAGGGAGCCTGAATCCAGACAGCAGCTGGGAACAAGCTAAGCTAAGTCATCCAGGGATGACTCCTTAGCCACTGCCTTGAGCTCCAAAGGACAGTACTTCAACATGGAGCGGGAACTCTGGGCACTGCCTTTCATTTGGGTCTTGCTGAGGGCGCCCGAGTTCTGTCTGGATTGTGCGAAGGAGATGAGCTTTGAGATGAAGAGCCCTCCATTCTCCCAGATCATTCAGCCTCCGAATAAACGCCTCTCTCCTTTCTCACCAGCCTCTGCTTCTAGGGCTTGACTTTTGTGGTGGGGGCAGCCAATAACAACCAGAGTCTATAGTTGCCAATAGTGTTCACTCTTGGTGTTGAACATACTATGGATTTTGACAAATGTGTAATAACATGTAGTTACCACTGTAGTAATGCACAGAGTGGTTTCGCTGCCCTGAAAATGCCCTGTGTTCTGCCTATTCACGCCTTCCTCCAGTTCACCCCTGGCAACCACTGATCTTTTATTGCTCCCAAGCTTTGCCTTCTCCAGAATGTCATATAGTTGGAATGGGACACTATATAAGCTTTTCATATTGGTTTCTTTCTTTTAGTAATATGCATTTAAATTTTCTCCATGTCTTTTCATGGCTGGATGGCTCATTTCTTTTTAATCCTTTTCATTGTCTAGACGTTCCACCGTTTATCCACTCACCAGGTCTCCAGGAGTGCTGGTATGTGACTAGCCGTGAGTACCAGCCATTTCCCTCAGTAACAAGTACTGGGATAGGCCCCCAGGCTAGGTCTTTCTCTGTCTCTCCACTGTATTGATGGAGGTAGGAGGGATGCGCCTCAGGGCAGAAAGACCTAGGACCCACAAAATCATGCGAACTTTTATATAAGTCAACTAGTCAGAAATTCACTTTTAAACTATTTTAGACAAGCAGTTTGAGAAGAGGCCTCCTGATTCGTTGATAAACCCACTCTAGGGGTTTGGAGAAAGAGGATAGAAGTGAATGCCAAGGACAGTGGCGACCCCATAGCTCACAGCACTAGTGACCTTTCATGGCAAAGGCACAGAGAGCAATTCTGTCAAGGAAATGCATGGACAGGTAAAGCAGAAGTCAACCAGTTCTCCCTGATCTGCCTCTTATCTCCACGTGCCTTGGCTGCACACGCTGGCACTGCTTTTGGGGGGGTTCATACCCAAAATGTGTTCTTCTCAATTTCTGTCATTTTCCCTGACCCATGCCTCCATGAACTTCTACAGTTTCTACAGAATTGATTCAGGAAAATACAGCCAACAGCCAACACATGTACACCACTATAGCAGGTCCTATAAGCTTCTATTGTAGCATGCCTTGTCTGGTTTTGTGGGTTACTTTTTTAATTTATAATTTCCTGAAATTCAAATGCATTCATGTAGATTTGTATAAATAAATAATTCTACAATTTATTAAACTCAGTATATCTTTTTTTAAAGCCTTATTTTTACTTTTATCTTTATTGTCAGTTTTTCCTGTCATCTTTGAGAATTTGGGAGAATTCATAGATTACAGGCTTAATATACATATCTTTTATTATTCTGTATGGGTAGTTCAATTTATATTGAATTTGACACAATGAATTTTCCTCTGAATAACCCTTTGGACAGATTTCCTGGCTTTTAATATGTTCCATTTCCTTTATCATAAATAACCTATTTTTATTGCTGATTTCCTTCACTCTTTCAAAAATATTACAAAGTATATATTTTTCTAATGAAAAAAATTCTAAGTACCGATGGTTCGGTTTCCAATTCTTCAAAAAAATCCAGAAACTACTGCTCTTTTAAGCATAAATAGGAAAAGAAAATCATGACAGAGTTGAAATTCAACAAATGCACAGTTTTCTAAACAGCTGATTTTCTATCAGAACGATTTCTCCTATTTCAATACAATAAGCAGTTTTTCACCAGGGCTCTGTGGCATTGTATTCAACCCAGGCTGCTTTGATGTAAAACTTCCTCTCTGGTGGCAACCTGTCAATCATTTCCCATAATTAATTTCCTAACGATCCTGAAACATTTGCTTTATACCTGAATGATCTGACTCTAGCACCAGGCAATTTTCTGGAACATCTTAAATGTGAAATTTATCAGTAAACCCAAGCAAATACATTGTTGACAGTGAGGGAGAAAAAGTCAGGATCAAACCTTGTGCCAATGAAGTGTATAGTATTTTCTTTGACAGAAGTAAAGTGATATATTGCATGTCACAGCTAAGCTGTAAAAATACCATGACCTTTCATCAGTCTCAATTATTAGAAGTAATAGCCGCAGGCCGCAACTGCTTGGGAATCCCTGACCATATTTAACACAGCACAACTACAGAATCGAATGCAAAGAGTGCAGCCAAACTGTGCCATGATAGGGTTGTCCAGCATTGCATTTATCATTTTTTTCTTACTGCGTGGCTGACATCTACTGATTAAGTCCTTCCCTGGGTCATTTCACACTGCTGAAGAGGCAAAGTCGTGATCCCATCAGGCGGCTGCATGTGCAGAGGGAGGGAGGCATTCTATTTGCGATACCAAATCATCTTATTAGGCAAAAGGAAAACTGTTGGTCCTGATAGCCCCCTTCATGCTGTTTCAAAAGTCATATCCAGGTGGATGAATGGCCCAGTGCAGGAAAAATTCTCAGGAAAAAAAAAATAAACTACTGTTCTGAGAATGGTAATATTTTCAGTAGCGAGGGACCGAGCCATTTGATGGGGAAGCCAGGCCCAAAGAGCCTGTTACAATCCCCCTGGGGGAGGGTGGGGGAGGTGGATGGGAGGAATCGGTGGAAGGAGTGACTCAAGGAAAGGGTAAATCACTGAATTCTGCAGGCGAAACCTCCTCAGCAGAGCCGCTGGCAATATTTCACTGAAAGGGGCAGTGACAATATGCAAACACATTGCTTTTGATTAGGGATGAAATTCAGAAACCTTCATTTTCCCTGTTCTTTAACTGAAATTGAGCACCTCAGCTAGGCATTTATGAAACAAACCACAGCAGTGTGTGCAATTCCCTGACTGTGTGTTGCACATACAACAGAAATCACGAATATCATAGATCACGTTTCAGTTGTGGAGCTATTATGAAGTGCTGTTTACACCCACCACTAGTTCAAAAATATCCCTGGACCTACCACTGGCTCTTGTTATACGGTGAAAAATGTATACATTAGTATATCACTTTTTAATAATTACACAACTGTATTTCAATAAAATTGATTTTCTTTGGAATCCTTCGTGTTTTATTTTGTGCATCTAAAAGTAGTTTTCTGAATGGAGGTCTATAGATTTCACTATATTGCAGAGTCCATGGCACAGAAAGACTTACGGACTTTTGTTTTAACATAGATTTGAAGCAATCATGCAAAGCCACTGGCAGTGTTCCTCCAGGGTATGTGAGAGAGAGAGAGAGAGAGAGAGAGAGAGAGAGTGTGTGTGTGTGTGTGTGTGTGTGTGTGTGTGTGTGTGTGATGTCAATACACAGCCACAGACCAGTTCAGGTCACTGAAATGAACCCAGTCAATTTCCAGGAATTGTTTTCCATTTTCAGAGGTCTGGATGCAACGATGCCGTGTATAAACAATGACATTTAAAATAAGGTCTATAAGATGCATTTTTAAATATGTCAAATATTATGACATATGCCAAATTTATAACCTACTCAAGGGTCACAGCTTAACTGAAACCTAAGAGTCTCCCTAAGGCCCCCGTGGGCTGTAGAATGCCTGGCTTGCAGCAAGAACAGTGAAGAACAGGATTTTATTTCCTTCACAGTAACCTCTGAGTTACTGGTGACTCACTAAAAATGAGTACCCTGTGCCGTGAACAACTGGAGGACTGATGAGACCAAACAGAGTCTGTGAGGGGTGGACAGTCACCAGATAGACACTCACAAGGTAAGAAGTACCTCAAAACACCAGGCAGGTCCAGCTGAGCACAAAACCATCTTGGAACTTTGTGAGCGAGGTGAGACCTGCTTCTCAGCTTCAGTCCCCTCCCTGGGCCAGCCCATCCCTGATGCTGGAGGGAGTTTGGAATCAGAACCACTCTTGGGTGGGGAAGGAGCGATGGGGGTAATGAAGACCACATCTCCTTTCTTGGCTTCCTGTCTGCGACCCGGCTCGGGGTGGTGACAAAATTCAACTTTAAATCAAGTTTAGAGTTTTGCATATTAAATGCATCTGGACATTCTAATTTCTGAACCAAGCAAGATTCTATTTGGTGACTTAAGGAACTGCAGGACTTCTTGGCTTAGTCATCTCACAGTCCAAGATATAGCTCAGGAAGAGAACGAAAGTCCCTTATTGAATTTTAAAGGGAAAATAGAATACGAAATTAAATGGCGCTATGGTTATGCCCCATGAGTCTGTAAGTTCAGTATAAAGTTTATGCTGATTATCATCCCTTGCCTTAGAATCATGAAATATCTACTCCAGCCAATTTTGCCTTAGTAATAGACCCCGAGGTCAAGTTCTGACTTTTTGGTTGTTCTTGTCTGGAAAGCCTTTTCATTTCATTCCAGGGCACCTTAACCCTCACCTGCCCAGCTGGTCTGGCCCAAATCCATTGCTTCAGCGATACTTGTTTAACTGCATGGCCTGCATTGTTTCCTACCATTTATGTAACTTATCATCACCATGTTCTGTTTTTACATCATTTTGCACCTTTATTTCTGTGTTTATCAGTGAACTATGGGCTACCATGAAGATGCATATCCCTGAGCTGTACATACATTAGCTACATAATTTAATTTTAATGTATTACACAGATAACCTTATATATGAGTGTCATTCTGTAAAACAATTATTTTTTACTTAAAAATGTTAATACATAAGGCTTTCTTCTTCTTTATGTATTGGCCTTCCAAGACCTACAGAATTGTTTTCAATCTTTTCCTAAAGTGAACAATAAATCATGTCGTTCTTGATTTCTTTCTTTGAAATTGTGGACCAACTCTGGTCTTAGGAAATCTGGAAGCCCATTTCTTATCATTTCAAGTGTGAATGCAAAAAAAACTTATTCCCAATCATATCTGTACACATAAGACATAAATATGGGAATATTAACTGTTTATATGTAAATATTCTAGGAGCGTGCTTTAAAGAGATTTCTGGGTTTTCTTTAAAATACATGAAAGGCTGGAGGCAGCATAAAGACGTCTCAAGGGTCTTGTGTATTTTAGAGGGGAATGTCAAGAATGTGGGCTTCCAGCTTGTAAAACAATAACTTCTTTGACTGGATGTTCACTTGTGCTTTGCCTGGTCTTTTCTGTTTTTAAATCCAAAGGTAAATTTAACTTAGGGAAGAGATAGTTCTGTTTGTCAGTTTCAAAAGTGTTTTGTTTTGTTCTTTTATTTTTAACCAGTAAATCTTTTGAAATCTGAACTCTATCCTTGTTTGCCACTGGAGTTTTTGCATCAGAGGTTAGGGGTTTGTAACACGGCCCATTCTCTATCCCCGAAAAGCAGGAAACAGAAAAGACCTTATGGGAAATGCTTTTGGTGAAACTAGTCCTAATGATGCTATTTGAGGAAGACCGTGCTTCTCAAAACATGCCCCTAACGTGTATACCCTGGATGTCGCAATAAAAGTAGCTGCCACCAGGAAAACATGCCCTTGCCATTGGATGAAGCATTTACCAAAACAAGGTTTCCTTGTTGAACTCACACAAGAAAAATTTCCATGGTTTCGTACCTTTCTCAAATGCTTACCAATGAACACTAATACTCACCATTCTTTTGACATTCTCCCCATTTCTGTTCATTTTCAAAAAATATTTCAATATTTAGGTTTTTTCTCCTCTGAGTCATAGCTCTAAAGCACTGAAAAACACCTGGAAGTTTCTGGTATTTGCTATGTAGGTTGATCCTAATATTATGTATCTAACTATACCCGATGTCTCTTCTAATTTATAAAATTTATCCATTTATAATTCTTTCTTATTCTGTTATGGTGAAATTAAAAATGAAAATTAAAAACCCAACCACCTATTTTGAGCCTGCAAAAAGGTAGAATTGAAAGTTCAACCTGAAATTTAATGCTATTAATAAACTATTTTCAAATGATTCATTGACTAACAAAGGAATAAAAATTAGACATGTGAAATAGCCATGATTTTTTGGTTTACTAGGAGACTAAGAATCATCTAAGGACTGGACGTGGCTTGAAGGTCATGGATTGGACAAACTACAGCCCACCTGTTTTTGTAGTTGAGCTAAGAATACTGTCTACATTTCAAATGGTTGAACAAAATCAAAAGAAAAATTGTATGTCATGAAATGCAAGAAATATATAAAATTAAACTCTTAGTGTCCATAAGTAAGGTTTCTTGGACACATCCCTGCTCAGTCATTTACATATTGTCTATATTTACATATCACCTATGTTCACTGAGGTACATACCGTCTATGGCTGGTTCCTGTCACAGCAGCAGAACTGAGTAGTGGTAATAAAGACCTTGAGGCCAGCAAAGCAGAAGACATTTACTCTCTGGTCCTTCCCCAGAAAAGTTTAAGATTCGATCTGCTTTCTGGCACATTTCAAACACCGATGCCACGCAGCACACAGCCCATGGATCACCAGGCTGTGATTAGCCACGATTGCCGTAGATCAACATTTTGAAATATCACCTGTTTATTCTTACAGGAATAACGACTTTAGCAGCTCCTGCACAATAGATGGTGATTCTCCTATTTATTTTATGTAGCTTCCGTCTGACCAACTACTTTTTTTTCAAAACAGATAGGCAAAACTATGAAATACTCTTGAGTACAGAAAGCAAACTCACCACAGATGATCTGTATACTCACTGATCCATATTTTGCTCTCCATACATCCTAAAGTCTGATATAATACATCCCAAAATTTAAAAAATACCTAAACTTGCATTCCAGAGTTTTAGTCTTTATTTCACTTAATTTCTCTCTTCAAAAAAGGCCTCATAAACAAGTCTCTGATAAATTTCCCAAATGCATGCTATTGGAATTTCAGGAAGTGCTTCGCTGTGGTGCTAGAACAGATATAAACTATTACACATGTAATCAACTGTAAGAAAATAAACTAAAACTTTAAAAAAGCTAATGCATTGGCTAGAAAGATCTAAGGGTTAAAATACTGCTAATTGGGATAATATTTCTCTCTTTTCTCGCCTCAGCTTCTCTCTGCTCGCCTCCCAGTGCCTCCCGCATCCCCAGCCTGCAGGCGGTGGAAGGCGGCCAGCACTGACTCTCTGCGTATGTTCCCCGCAGTTCGATTCCAGCAGAATAAGAGAACATCTATGCCCGGCCCCGGCAGTGCAACAGCACAAACTCACTACGGTTGGAAATTCGAAATGTTTAACAAGACTAAGGAGGATTTGGAGCCTAGGTGTTCTGCTAACACTAGTCTGCACTTGCACCCCAGCCAACCCCCAACTCTAAGGAATGGAAAGAATGGTTCCCCCCAAACAGTTGAGGGGGGTGTTTGTCAGAAGACAGGCAAAGCAATGTAAGACCAGCAACAACAACCATTCGAATTAACTGACTGTTACCACATTCAAAATGTCCAGGTAAACTGTACACGATATTTTCATACTTTCCAAAGGAAGAAGCTTTCAGGTGTGGTGCGTGGGGTGCCACTGAGAAAAGAGGAAAAAGGAAGGGAACCTCGCAGGGGCGCTTGGCTCTGCTTCATGCAGACCTACCCTTAACCCGTCCACACCCGGGAGCAGCCCCGGACAGCAATCCACACTCATCTTCGCGCTGCCGTTTGCCACCCCTGGTTTGCCACCCCCGCCCCGACAAGACAGCCGCAGGGCCCCGCGTCCCTGCTCAGGACGGCACCAGGCCCAGGCGACTGAAGTGCTGGGAGGCCTCCGCGGGGAAACGGAGGCCCCGTGACTCACCCGCAGCAGGCCGGGTCCCGGGGAAGCGCGGGTGGTTCCTGGGGTCAACCCAGGCCCGGCGGGTGGACGTGCGATTCAGTGTCCGTCTGCTCCGCGAAGCCTCTTCCAACACCGCGGTCCTTCTCTTGTACGGTTCCACCTGGTCAACAACACGAAATCTTTTATTTTGTTTGGCCTTAAGTAACACCTGTGCTCCTGTCTCCTGTCCCAATTCAGTGTTTCTGTACGAGTTCCCTAAGCGGACGTGGGGTCCCAGACAGGGACATCCATTGAAGAAAAACAAAACTTTGAGAATGCAGTGTATATATTTAACCTTGAAAAATCATTTTAGTAGAAAAAATTTTAAGTAATATACCGGAAACGAAACCATTTTTTATTTTTTAATTTTAGTATAGTTGGTATACAGTATCATGGCATGTTAGTTTTAGGCGTACAATGTACTGATTCAATACTTTCGTGTCTTATAGTGCGACTACCTCACTAATTGTACTAATCTGCCACCATGCGAACGTACCACGATCTTAGTGACTGTACTCCCTTTCCCCTGTCTCACCCATCCCCCACTGTCTATTTTTTAAGGTTAGAAATACCTTGACTCATACCCTTGGCCAACTAAAAAAATAGCACATTCTTATTGTAAAAAGATTTGATCACTTTTCCTATGAGAAAAAAGAATACTTGACACTATGATTTAAACTAATTGCTTAACCTATTGTCCTATTGTCCAGAATTCAACTGCTCTGAGAGAGTCAAGAGTGGGAAAACGCGTTCTTTCCGTGGGCCCAGAAAGAAAATGCAACAGCGTTTCAAAGCCGCTCGGCAGGTCCCTGCTAGAGGGAGTGGGTGGTTCTCTGGAAGAGAGGGAAACGAACCAGGCCTGGAAGGACTGCATGAGCACGTTCCATCTCCGGCTGTGGGGTTCTGCTAGCACTTTCAGGAACAAGAATGTCTAGTGTTCTCCTGACAGCAGCTCTAAGATGTGAGAGGATGGCTGTGGCTCCCTCGTCGGAAGTGTGAGCCGTCAGTCACAGCTCCTTTCCTGGACCTGCGCTGGTGCCTGTCAGCCAGAGCCCACAGCCGCAGTGACTGCCGGAAGCCGCTGTCGGTCGCTTGATTCTGTCACAGACCATCTGCAGCTAGTCGGTTCCACCGCACGGTGGATGCTATAATGATTCTGTATCGGTTCTGCTTGTGGGTAGACAGAGGCAGGTGTAATCATGCTCAGCTTGTAATGGTTCTGCTTCTTCTGCCTCTACCATGTATAGGACGCATCTGGAAGCGTTTGATAGATAAATGATAGATTGATGGATGGATACATGCATACATACATATATACAAAAATAAAGCAATTGATGCAGGGAAGCACCGACTGGGAAAACATCCCACATTTTCCAAGGATATTTTTAGTGCCTTCTTACTTTTTCCTGCAAAGAATGTACCAGGATTACAGATCAAATGAGCAATGAAATTTTATAAAATACTGGATGTAGCTGCATGAAATTATGAAATGTGTATCAATGATTACCCCACTCGTGTCTAATTATTTTATGGTTTTCCCTGCATCCGAGGGACAAATATTTACAAGATGCTAGTTAAATATTTCTCAGTAAATCCTGAGAGGAGTGGTCTTTTGAAAAGCCCTTATTATAGAATGAGCATTCCAAAATATGAGCAATGTCATTAGGGTAATGTAAGAACAGAATTTTGAAACTTAAACTGAAGGTGCTAAAAACAATTTAATGTTTCAAATATGCTGTAGTTGTTTGTATAAATCGGTAGAATTCAATTTTGGAAAAATAAGTGATCTGAGTACTCAGAGACCTGTCCTAGTGTAGGAAATTACCTGCTGAAACGTTCTGACACAGCCATGTTCCCAACAAAAGCACAGACAGATCTGTCAGCCCCAACTCAGCCGACTTTCAGAAGCTTACCTGGTTTTGGAAGTGGAGCTGCTCAGTTAGAATGTTAGTTATCCTGTGTATAGGGTGCTGCTTAAGTTGAAAGAGTAGAAACTGCATATTTTATTTCTCTTCCTAACTTACTTCATTAATTTATTTCCTTGAAAATTATAAGTTTTAAAACACTTTCTTAGGTACTAAATTTTAAAACTGCATCTTTTAATGTGCTACGTGTGTGTGAGTGTGTGTGTGTGTGTGTGTGTGTGTGTGTGTAACCCAAGCACGTGAGGAATATGTACAGTCACAGGAGGAGCCGAGGCACAGAGCGTTGGAGCACGGTGCACCCTCAGGCTCCTGGGAAACGCTAACGCTATGGCTTGTCAGTTAGGTCACGGTGGGTGGATCACTCTACTTCTCTGTACCTTAGATTTATCACTTATAAGAATACAAGAAAAATATCAGTGGTTAAGTGACTCACTAGTTAAGTGATGTGAGAATTAAATGAGTCCATCGCTATAAAATGCTGGCTATGATACCTGGAACTTAGTCTCCAATAAACAAGGGCTTATTTAATGTTGTATCAAATAATTGTTTGAAAAATAACCCCAAAGGGATCTGGCCACGCTCAGTACCTGATAAGGCACACCTGAATGGGTCCACCGTGGTAGACTTACATTACAATCCTGTTCTATGTGACACTAATCTATTGATGAAACATTTTATTTTTAGAAAAAAATCGTTGAAGTCACAAAATTCATATTATCATGAATTATATAAGTCCTGAATATTTAGTAATGAGTCTATAAAATTTTTCAGAAGAACATCATAAGGTTAAAGGCAAAGTCCAGAAAAGACTATTTGACACATTTTGACTAAAATTTTCCCCACAAATCTTTCTGTCTGTAACCCACTGAAATTTTGTTTCCATCTGGACCATAATTTTTAAAAAATTGGCCAGTAAGATACCCAGTGACCCCCAATGTGCTAAACAGACATTTCTGAACTCATGCCCAACTTAATCATCGTGGTCTTATTGGTCCTTCTCGGTCTCACTTAATGTCACCAAGTCAATTAAACTCAGTAAATACTCATTGACTGTCAACTCCGTCAGTCACACTGAGTCTCAGTGATACTAATCTCTCCTAGTTTCCCCTGCTTCTCCGAGGACAGCACTCAGTCTTCCTCACAGACGCCCCTTTGACTGCTCTTCAAATAAATTTCACATATCTGTAATCTAATATCTGCTTCTCTCTTGACTCCACATGACTTATCTAAGACCATGATTTATTGCAAGACCGTTTACCAAGCTATCTCCAATATACACAGCTGTTCCAGGTCTTTCTGCTGAGCTCCTTCCCCATATGGCCATGCACATCCACCTACAAATTTCTTTTGAACCACAATTTCAACATACCTCAACCTGAATTAGTTTTCTCCCAGCTTAGCTCTTTCATTATGCCCCACTTTGACTGATGGTAACAGATGCAACGTCATCACTCAGATATAACCTGGAAGCTCTCCTAGCACCTTTCTCCTCCTCGCTGTCTATCCCCAAGCCCTCAAAAATTTGTATTGCTTTTTATTCCCAAATATTTGTTCATTTCGACCTCCAATCTTCTTCCGTCATACCATTGACCTAGTTTACAGTTTTCACTTGTGTTATACAAAAGCCTTCTAGCTCCCGTTCTGTCAGGCATTTGCCCTTAGCTAATCTAATTGCCATGATGCCCATAGTGTTTTATTTTAAATCTTAAAGATGTGATCCCTGGAACTTCTAGTTTAAAACCCTTGGTTCTATCCGCAGACTCTTCATTGAGACTTGGTGAGTACAGGGTTGTGACGCTGTAGCTAGAGTCTCCAGTGTCACCCCATACAACTCTCTCCCATGGACCTTCAAACTCCCTCTCCACTGTGCTTGGTGCCTTGCAGCCTCATCTGAAAAACGGTACAAGGCAAGTTTCTTCATACCTGGATCTGCACTGCCTTATCACGCACGCTTTACACAGCCATGCTTTTGAAAAACAGTTATAAACTGTACCTCATGTTCTCCAGTTCCTCACATTCTATTCACCGGTAGGTTCACCATTAAGTCTGGCTGATATGATTCTCACCAGGATCATAAATAGGCCAACTGTCATATTCAAAAGTGACTCCCATGTATCTGTGTTGTTTGACTTATCAGCATTAAGCTTTCTTTTTTTTTTTACTGTTTTTCAACATTTTAATTTCTTAAATATAATGAGCAAAAATCATTAGCAAGCTCCCCTGTGTGAAATACATACATTAATCTAAATGACTTAGGTTCCCCTCACCAGGGACTGAGTAGGAAGGCAGAATGCACTCTCGCTTTTGATGATAAATAAACTCCAGGCAACTGGGGAGATATGTGTGCTTGGTATTGCCTTTTTTTTTTATTTCAATTTGTTTTTGTTTTCAATATTTTTTGGGGGGGTGGGCTGGGGGCATGTGGTGGGGGAAAATGGAGACAACCGTACTTGAACAACAATTAAAAATTTATTAAATCAAAAGAAAAGCACTTAACTTTCTTGCTTCTTGAATATTTCGAGACCCACAGTTTTAGGGACATTTCCTTGGTTTTTTGTTTTCCTTGTGTTTATTCTTCTATGTCTTGCAGCGATATGTCTCAATCTCCTTTCCAAGTCCCTCTCTGTGGGTCATCTCTTAAAATTGTTTTCCAGGGTTCTTTCCTTGGTCACCATGTATCATTACAAGCACATACGTTCTCAACATGTTTCAAGCCCAGCACACTGAGGACCCCGATATGCACACAACATTACACTGTAAAACCAAAATGGAGAAGGGAAACTACGCCTAACTTGAAAGAGCATCTGGGTGATTCTGACATGATGTCTTTCTCTAATCAAGGCTTTTACTCTTTCAGGCCGACCTCATTCCTGCCCAGTCCTTCACTATCACCTATGTGCCGATGGCTAACATTTTGACCTCCAGTTTTTACCTATTTTCTCATTTCCTACTCCATATACTTAGTTGCTTTTTGCCACCTCAACTACATGTTATACCAGCACTTTTAACTCAAACTGTTCAAGTTGAATTCACTCTTTTGTCCTCTCAAAACTGCTTCTCATCCAGCACTCCTGAATTCATAATTATCCAAGCCGAAAACCTGGAATCATGTGATCTTCTTTCCTCTTTATTACTCACCAAACCCAACCAGTCCTTCGGTCCTGCCATTTCTCCTTCTCAGTCACGCTCATCACTTTCCACTCCTTTGTCTTGTCACTGATACTATTACTGTTTAGTCTTCTGTCTGGTCTATTATTATCCTCTCCTAACTAATTACCATGCCTCCAGCTCTGAATTCTGTGATCTATCTTCCATTCAGCTCCCAGAGTAAATTGTTAAAATGCAGTTTTTATCATGTCACTTCCCAGATTACACTGCTTTTGAACTCCCATCATCCACAGGATAAAGCCCAAATTCCTCAGTCTGATTGATGTTGGATCTCCACTGTCAGCTTAGGAGAAACAAAGTTCAGTTTTGTTTATTTATTTGACAAATATTTATTAAGTATCACCAGGCAATATTCTAGATACCAGGGATAATCAAAGGAAGAGGCAGGAAGGCTTCTATCACTCATGGAGTTTGCAGTCTAGGTGAGGGAGCAAACAAATAAATGTGTATACACAAAGTGGTAAATTCTATGAGAAAAATTAAAGTGATGTAATTGAGATTAAGTAAACAGCTGCTCTGAAATAGTTGGGAGTCAGGGAAGGCATAAAAGTGACTTTTAATTTGCCCAAGTAAATGGAGGGACCCAAAAGTCTTGAAAAGAGTTTTTTTTGGGGGGG